>CAHIKZ030005170.1:3627500-3885000 GCA_903632075.3 Acanthosepion pharaonis | reverse complement strand
TTGTACGTTAATATACAGGGTTTTCCCAAAGGCTTATCACCCCTATATAATAGAGTGGGGGGGTATTATATGGAAAGAGTTTTACTTGAACGATACCAGAATGCCCATCGGTTGAAGGACATTGTTCGGAGAGCCTTTGCAACAATGAACAAAGCACAACTTCGTAAAATATGACACAGGAAATAGCTCCGCATCATTTTGTACCACGAAAATGCTAGCGTTCATACAGACCTTCTCGATATGTGACAGCGTCATTGAAAGCGAATAAAATTAATCCAGTACACATGCTTTGTATTACTGTATTAATTGTTCTTCTATTGTCTTCATTACTTTTAGAAAAGATGATAAGACATTCGGTCCACCCCTTATTTTCTCTCCTTCTAAAAATATGGCATCTCTTGATAAAGAAAATATTATATGTGTTGTAGAACAATAACTGATAACAGCTGATGGAGTTTCGTTATCATGGTCAGGACAATTTAGATGAGTCGGATGGAGTGACTCAATTACCGTAATTCCCTATGTATAATACGCCTTCATCCATAATAAACATCTCTAAAATTGTGCTGAACGCGTGAGAAAATGTTTCTACTCATGCATAATACGCACCCCTTGTTTGGTAATCAAACCCTATAAATTGCGTTTCCTACTCTTATTTATCAAAATGGTTTTAAATGTAGAATAATAATATTCTAATTTAGTTTTATGATAATTCTTATTTTACATTTGTAAGTATTGTTAGGTACATGTGATTGTATTTGATATCCTTATGCGGTCGCAATCTCCGAATGTTCGTGTCAAATTGCCGTATGCTTGTGGTGAGTAGTCAATTCGCAACTGAAATCGACCTATGAAACAACAATTTTTTAAAGATTTTTTTATAGCTGTGGATAATACGCACCCCTAATTTTACCTATAATTTTTTTAGAAAAAAATGCGTATTATACATGGGGAATTGCAGTAGTCGGTAAAATGTCAAATGAGCATTTGGAGGTGAAAGTAGATTTTACAAGCAGTGTCTATCGAAACCAATTTTTGAAGATTCTTTTCAATATTCTTCTTATGTATACAATCTATCATTCTCATCTAGTGAATGGTTTCTTCTTAGGCTGTAAACTTAATACTCCAAGACACTGACATGAAAAGGCACAATAGCATCACAATTCTAAATATTATAAACGATTGGAAAGAACGACCTGTCGAATATGAATATGGAAAAATAAACAAATATTTATTTGGCTTAATTAGAATATTTAGTAAAGATAATATTTCTCTTCGTTATTGATAACATAATCCAATCAACTTGGCAAATTGTTGATTTATCGGACACAAAACCCTTTAGGATTCGATACACAAAAGAATAATATAATTTCCATATTTCGTGCTATGATTTTTCTTAAATGAGCCAGACGATATTTGATTATTTATTATAGCATCACGCCTTTACGATTAACCAACGACGAACTCTTTTTCTTCAGTTCTTTTGTAATGCTTCCAATAGACATTTTCCTTATGTAAGGAGATTCCACTTTGCGCAACTGGTGATTCTACCCAGGAAAGATTCAATGACGAGTAGAAGACAACTCTTTGATTAAGTTGAGTAGCACTCAGCTGATGAAATATTCATTGGACAAACTCAGAGAATTTTCCGAGTTCATGAATTATCTTCTCCCTCAGCAACATTAGTTGAGGATTTTATGGACAAAATGAAATCAAGAAAACTGATGAAGTTCAAGGAAAAATGTTAAGTAATTTTCTTATTGGCCCGATCATTTTACGAGAAAAACATTTCACGCCATTTAATATTTCAAAGTTTGCCATATACGAAGAGACAAACATTTTTTTTATATTAATTATCCAGACGTCAGTGTTTATTAACTTCGACTTTCATTTCCGCTACAAATTGAATCGTCCCTTTCCTTAAACACCACGTCCACATACTGCATTTTCCTTAAACACCACGTCCACATACTGCATTTTCCTTAAACACCACGTCCACATACTGCATTTTCAGATATTTTTCAAGTGCTTTAGCAAAACGTTTCTCGTATTAAATTTTCGTACTTAACCCAAATCTTTGTGCATTGATGTTTCACCATAAGTCAAATATCAAATCCACACTTACTTCTGAAAAATATATTTAATCTTTTTCTTTTAACTTATACATATCTCTTAAAATGATAAGGTATAAATACGATTTGCAAGGTGATATGGAAATCCCTATTTATATGAATATATAAATAAAAAAAGCAATGTTTATTGTAGTGTCTGTTTTTATCTACACGTATTAATTATAAATTTATTTTAATGACGAAGGAACGCATGAAGATATTTCATTCATGAAATAAGAATTATTTTACTTTAATAGAATCCAAACTTGAAAAGAAAAGGCTTAAAATTAAAATTACTTCCATAACAAATAAGTCAAGAGAGTATTTTTAAATAGATTATATACAGTTGTATTCCGAAGGTGCACTGGGATAGTTCAGTATGGCTTCTTTTAAGGCATATCAAACTCAGTGGGTTGTCTAACGCCGATACGTTTTTTTAGGATAGGTTTGTATGAATAGAATATGTATTTATAAGAAATCTGTTTGTAAATCTAGTTTCATTGATGTATTTTTGTAGAAAGTCTCGTTTGTTTTAATTCGGTTTAATTTTGTTTTACGGAATTCAACATCAGTGGATTATTTAATGCCGCCAAGATTTTTAGGAGAGGTTCATATGAATAGAATATGTATTCATATTTTTTCAAAAATCTATTACTGGTAATATTTATTTTTTCAAGAATGTATTGCTGGTACTTTTACAATAAAAATCCATTTTTATACTTTCATATTGTTTTGACCGCAGTTTGTGGGTGGGTTAACGGGTTAACTATTTGCCCACAACTGGGACACTAACATGTGCTACCTCCCCGGATCAGGATGAACCTGGGGATAACAGCAATTAAGAAGTGGTTCCACTCTCCTCAAAACCTCCTGTTCAGAGGCCTTGATGCCGGATACATTGGGATAGAAAGTGGTACCAAAAGCCGAGCAAAGTATTAAAAACACATACACACACACACACACACATATATATATATATATATATATATATATATATATATATATATATATATATATATATATATATATATATATATATATATATATATATATATATATATATATATATATATATATATATATATATATATATATATATATATATATATATGTGTGTGTGTGTGTATATATATATATATATATATATATATATATATATATATATATATATCGTTAGAAACAAAGAAACGAGTACTGAAAAGTAACTCCAACTATAAGTCAGTGAATGCTGAAGAATTTCGTCACAAATGAAGAAGACTCTTGGAGCAACGGAAATGTAGTTCTATAGAAAGACTATGAGAAATACAATGGACAGAACATGCGAAAAATGACGAAGTACTAGAGACAATGGCAACATAAACGACACTTTTTCTTAAAATCAGGAAGAAATCGTTGGACTTTCTGGGTCATTTAATGAGGAAAGAGGGCTTGAAAAAGTTGATACACACAAAACAGATTGAAGGGAAGAGAGACAGAGGAAAGCAGCACATAATCTACCTGGCGAGTTTGAGTAAATCAATGGCGGCGTAGATTTTGAGAGAGATGACAAAAAATAAAATTCCTGAAGGGACACGGTACATAGAAGAACAAGATTGAAGATAAATTAACATTCATCATAAATGTACTTGTCTTTATTTTAAAATTAGATAAGTAAATGGTTAAAGAAATAACAAAACAAGAGCTGCAGATATATCATATATTAAATAGTAAGTACAAGAGTAGAGTATTACACGACTAGTCAGTGATTGTCGGTTGACCCCGAGTTCAATCTATTCGACTGTTAATACTTAACAGCTCCACCACGAGGGATGTATGTAGCACGAGGCCAAGTTTACCGTGGGTTCTCCGAGTCCGTAGGCTCGGCCAAAAATATTCCCTTAGAACCTATATAAATGGGTTCAGGGCCTGTCTACTTCCCCGGACGAATCATTGCCCTTCGGCAAAGCCTCGTCCAGGTTCCTCTTTGCCGAGGCAGAGAGTTCGACAGTAATGAACAATCTATTCGACTTTTCTCCAAAGGCCTTCTCCCCTACTAATCTTATAGTAGGCAGAAGAGTCTAAAATAGACTCTTTAGAGGGAGTACACCACAGCAATTACTAATAACATTTATTTCCTTCTCTGATATATGAAAGGTTTATCTTTAGATATACTTTGTCCATCAATCTTGATCAAGATTTAAACTTATCAACTAACAGCAAAATACAAAAGACTGTTCTATAAAATATAAAGTATCGTTTTGGGTTAAATATATCAAATACTGATTTTTCTTAATAAATTAATTCATTTTCATAGCTTTCATTCATTACCCACAGACTCTTTGGGTAAGGGCCGGTGCGTACTACTCTAGAATCCCACGTACCGGATGGGCTCAAGCCTGATTGGTGTCCTAGGCAATGCTTTGCGACTGTCGCTATCCTATAAACATTTGCCTTTTTTTAAAACTATATTTATATACGATACATATTAAACTAAGCACAAGTGACCATTAAAGGAGGAAAAATGTTCGTGGATTTTGATGTCATTTCAAGGTCTTTTTTCCCAAATCCTTGAATTTGTTTTGATCATGCTAAGACTCAAAAAGACTAAATAACATTCACTATTTTTTATCCTTGATGTTGAATGTGTTAAAATTATTCATCTTTTTAAAATAACCTCAAGATGGTGTTAAGAAAAGCACTGTTGATTTATTTGAAGATGTAATGCTCTATTATGACATGTCTGTTGCAGTTTTTTGTGTATGTAAGTACTAGTGAGCCAGTCAAAATGAGCTGACTCATTTTATATTTCACCAATAGTAGGTTTAACCAATCAGAAAGCTCAAAATATTCAATCCGACGTGTATAAAGGCAGCCATTTTGTTTTTTCTCCCCAAAATATCTTCATTGCCAAACTGATATCGAAGACTTAAAGAATTACTTAACAGCCACTACTTTCTCTGAATCTTCACTGCCAACCTCTGATATTGAACACATTACGCACTTCACTGGATTACATATTCAGAGACTACGGCAAACATGGTCAACAATGTCTATAAATTTTATTGAGATACACTGTAGTTATTTCAAATTTTTCTAGTTGAACTGTTCACCTATCTTGGATATGATCTATTATTATACATAATTACATAATTATTGTCCATACTTAGGTTCCAATATAATTATGATACTATCTTATGGAAATTTAGATATAATAAAGTGGAGAGGATTTGGTAGGACCAAATATCATAGATTAGGGGGTTCCACAAGACTCTTGCACTAGCATTGCCATTGGGAAAGGTATGAATCCATCTATTCTCCTCCAGATATGATTTAAATAGCAGGAATCTATCCGGAAACATTGTTATCTCCAAGAGAGTTGTTAATATAATAATCATGCGAAAAAAATTCTTACAATCCAAAGTATGTTTCAGTTTTAAATCAACAAAGGATTAATATGTTGTAAAAAACAATCAAAAACATTATGAATACAGGAAAAAAAATCTTACAGAATATGAATAAAGCAAAACACGTGTAATTTATTTTAATTCTATTCAATATTTGTATTAAGTGGAGTTGTTCGGAACTTTCTGAAGTGCAGTGTTTGTCTGAATCAGAACAGCTGCTTTTCGACATAAAACAAAATCTCAGCATCGAATTCCTTAATACAAACGGTTTTATGATCCTTATTTCATCACCGCTCCATTAATCGATAGATGTCTGATATTTCTCAAGATTGCGCCTTCTAAAACCAACTTGTCTGACACGAAATACTTTCTTGTGCCGCCAGCTCTCATCAAAAGTGCCTACATCTTTCTCAAATTGTTGCCAAATCTTTCGACGTTTGTACAGTGGCTTAAGCTCCATTCAAATTCATCGATTTTATTACAAGGCGCCTGACAATTAAATCTATAATCCTTTTCCAAGTTGGATAGAAAATTTGAATCATTACCTCTAGCGACATTCATCCCTTACAAGATGTCGAAACACTCTCCAGCTAATTGACAGCTTCTTAGTTTGGTCAAATATGTTGGTTTAATATAATTAAAGCAGCCATTTCCTTAACTGAACATAAAAATTTACACACTGTTTGAAGACATAGTTAAATTTGGAATCGACTCCTAATCTCTCCATGGAAGCCATCGTTTTAGACACAGAGAGAGTGCAAACATATTAAAAAAACTGTTTTCTACTTCCGGTCAAAGAGATGTGTTTAAGTATTCTTTCAGAACTTTTACGGAAAAAAATTGAACATTCAAATTTTTATAATTATAAATAAGTTCTGAAAAATGTTTCAAATTAAACTGCATTATCTGTCCATATTTAAAGGCTGTTTCATTAAGATGGATTATATATAAGGCTGTTTCATTAAGACAGATCAAAGTCAGTAGTAAATAAATCAGTGTTATTGGTGAAAATTTATTTATTTCTCTATTGGATCATAGTATTTAAGTCACGGCAATTATGTGTGAAAAATAATATCACCCAAATCTGAAAGAAAAAAGAAAAAAAATCATTAGACGCTTAAACATTCACATTTAAAATCGGTCCAAGTTATTGGAACACCCTTTATAAGATGGGGTATTGTAATTATTTACATTATTTAATTTGTTTGGAGTGTTGTCTTCATTTTTGTTACAATATTCCGAGAGGACACATGGCCCAGTGGATAAAAACGTTGGTGGAAGTAATCCAGTGACTTGACCCAAACAGTTGTGAGTTCAATACCAGGCCACAGCAGTGGTGAAACAAAACTTGGAGAGTTGAGATAAAGGGAAATATTTTAGACCTCCGGAAGAGGTATGACACATGGAACTAGAACAAGCTACCCTGGTGGACGAAATAAAGGGTTCGGTTCGAAATTTCAGTCATCTGAAGAAGACCGGATCGCACAACGGCCGAAACGTTTTGAATATGGCAACAACAACCCGAACAAATGTAAATAAACTTCATTATCCACTGAAACGATCGATTTAAGCAGATATACACTTTTGAGCTTGTTGCATGTTTTCTTACTGTCGGATACATTTTCTCTTTGGTTTTATTCATTTCCCTTATTACGTGATTTAATTACTTTGTGTATATAAATTTTCTTTAAAATCTAATTCATTTTCCTTATTACCTTATATAAATAACCGTTTCTGATTCATTTCTTTTTGATAGTGTGTAATTGATTTCTTTCAATATCAATAAATTTATTGAAATTGTGTCTGATACATCTGCATTCGGGATTGATTCCTTGTCTTTAAAGTCTTATTGATTCCTTTCCGATGATATCTAGTAATATTTACAAACCTTTTCCTTTTTAGATTTACTGTCTTAGTTTTTAATTCATTTCTCTTAATATCTAATTACCATATTTTCCAGCCTTTTTAACAAAAGAAAAATGTACCAGAAAATTACCCTGCGTCTAATACAGGAATATTTTGTATCAGACAGACATGAAGACCTCACCGCTAAACGTGGGGTTCACCAGAAATCCGTGCACGGATAGAGCTTAGCCCTGAAACTACGACTCCTGCAAGTAAACAAATATAATATGAATAAAAATATCCCTGAAATATTCATCGAAGAAAAAGAAATTAAGGCCTGTGTCTAGCTAGGTCTGAAAATCTGTGTCTAGCTAGGTCTGAAAAGCTGTGTCTAGCTAGGTCTGAAAAGCTGTGTCTAGCTAGGTCTGAAAATCTGTGTCTAGCTAGGTCTGAAAAGCTGTGTCTAGCTAGGTCTGAAAATCTGTGTCTAGCTAGGTCTGAAAAGCTGTGTCTAGCTAGGTCTGAAAATCTGTGTCTAGCTAGGTCTGAAAAGCTGTGTCTAGCTAGGTCTGAATATCTGTGTCTAGCTAGGTCTGAAAAGCTGTGTCTAGCTAGGTCTGAAAATCAAAATATTATGCAATGCATTGCTGTCTCGTCTGAGATAGAGTGAAATCTTTCCTGTCAATTCACCCGAAAATATTAATTAATCCCAAAATAAAAAAAAAATATATTTACTAAAATTCATACCACATTATTCCAGGGCGAAACCATTCTATTGTACTCTGGTTGGGTTGATTTTTGTGATCACCCCAATTGTGGATGATCAAGGTGCGTTTTTGAGGTGTGAGGGTGTACGCTCGAACTCACCTTGATAAACAAGCCAAAATCAGATTTTATTTTTTTTAAATTGTACAGTTTCCTTGTAAGTACCTTAAATATCATCCACTCTTAAGAAATGTGAATATCTCCCTGATTTTTGATAATTTTTCATTCTGAGGGTTGGTGTTGTTGAGAGGTAACCTAAATAAATTTTGATTCAAAGTTTATAATCTCAAGAGTGCCAAAAATTTAATAAAAAACAAACTTTTATTTAAAATGTACAATTTCTTTGATCGAATTAATATTTGCGATAAATAACTTTACATTACTCGGGGTGAATTAACAGAAAAGATCCGAGTTTTTTAGAGAAGAGTCTTCGAAATTCATATAGCTTAGGGACTGAGCAGGTAAAAAATCGGTCCTGGCATATGTTCTCAAGGGACACAATATTTAAAAAAAATACTACTGTTACTGTACGCATCGGGTGCGGAATAGGGTAAGTAGGCTTTTGAACTCTTAGAGTCAGGGACGTAATCTGTTCGCTTCCACAGATAACTCACCTTAAATTTTTATAAAATAAACAAAAAAAACATTGATTTAAAATTTACAATTTCTTGGGGCGAATTAATACTTGCGATAAATAACTTTACATTATTTGGGGTGAATTAATAAAAAAGATCCGTAGAGTGTTTATGATATTCTTGCATTTTAAAGTCATTTTTGTGACAAAACCATGGCTCAAAACTAAATTAGACACTGTAATAAAATTCCATATGAGGTTAGTGTCACTGAGTTACCCAAAGGAGCGTGTCAATAGGACAGCTATATTTAGCTGTTCCCCCACCACCACGTGGAGTAGCATGTGGCAGAAGGCCAAGTTTAATGTGGGTCATCAGGGCCCGTAGCCCCGGCCAAAAATATAGCCTTTTTGAACCCGCCTACCTCCCCGAACGAAACCTTGCCCTTCGGCAAAGTTTCGTCCGGGTTCCTCTCTGCAAATGCAGAGAGTTCGACAGACGGCGGTTGCTGTAAGTTTAATACAGGTAATGTCAATAGGACAGCGAAAGCGACAAAATGATATGAAGTTAGAGAAGCAGATGAAAGATGCTAAATGGAGTAAACACAATCTCTGTAGAGGAAATGTAAAATGAACAGAAACTGAAGAAAAATTAAAAACGTGTCTAATAAATGCAAAAGCAATCGAGACAGATATCACTGAAGAAAATGTTTCACATTCATCGATACTCACAGATATATATGTAGTTATCCACAGACATTCTGTTTCGCTGTTCCACAGCTCTTCAGTGTGGCTAGACATACGGCTGCCTCTAGCTAGGATCGAAACTCAACTGAATTGGTATCAGTCGGAGATTCTACCACTAAGCCGTCGAAGGACGGCAGGGATGAGGGAGAATTTTAGCGTATTTATTTTTAGATAAACACAGACAGTGACCGACAGTGACTCAATTCGCGTTTGCCGAAGAGTCTCGCTATATCAACCATAATAGTTACTGTTTACAAATACACACCTCTTTCTCAGAGAGCTCAACTGAAATTGATTTTTCAGGAGCCTATATATATTTGAAGAAATACAGTTTTAAGGTGTGCTATATTTATGGGATGACGATTGTGTCCGTCCAGCATGAAAGAGACTGTCGACTCTGAGTGTTGATTTCAATGTTCACTTATATATATATATATATATATATATATATATATATATATATATATATATATATATGCAGTATTAATAAATTATAACATAAAAAATGTTATAAAATCACTACAAAATAGCCATTTTGTTTCAACACTTCTGGTGCCCTCTCTTGAATAAATATATATATATATATATATATATATATATATATATATATATATATATATATATATATCATGAGGAAGATGTTACATATATATTATATATATTATTTATTATATATTATAATAATATTACATATATATTTATATATATATATATATATATATATATATATATATATATATATATTATTATTATTATTAATGGTTTTACAGGGGCTTTAGATTGATGAGGGGAAATAACGTACGGATTCGGACTAGAACCAAAATATGAAGGGAATATCATTTAGTTCCACAGATTTATCGGAAACAGGGCAATTTGGAACTTTCATATATCGGTAAGATGGTCGAGATTCCTCTAACCTTCGATGTCCCTCCAAATTAGACTAGAAACTAGAGATGCAAAAACTGTTACTCTTAAATCAACTGGCCATGAAAAACACGCATTACGCACTTCTCTGATGGCACAGAGCTGTTCCTTTTTCTCATTTTTAAAATAAAGACATTACTCAAGGAAAAATTGCTACATGGAGTTTATGTTGCTGTACATCTCAGTTTGGATAGACGAAGTAGGGATGAAAATACGTATAGAAGAAGTATTAGTCCTAACGTCCTTATGGGCTGTAAAAGAAATCTACCTTGTTAGTATAGGATTAGTTGGATCTGGGTGCGTCCAATATGCCGGAAAATACGGTAATTTCATTTAATGTCTCATCATATCCCTTAACGTCGTACTCGTTTCCTTTTTATGACCCCTGGTTCAATTCACTAAAGTAGTTATTTTTTTAATCATTCTCCTCCAAGTATGGCGTTATGCCATTAAGACACATGGGGCTACTTGGAGTGAAAGAGACTGAAAATACTTTAGAAGGAACCGTAATCTCAATCCTAAACAGGGAACAAGGGATAAGCCTATACTGTTTCTCTTATTGCTCCCTTATGTTTAATTAATTTCTTTTGTCTCTCTCTCTCTCTCTTTCTCTTTCTCTCTCTCTCGATATATATATATATATATATATATATATATATATTGCATATTAAAGTAACATTACATTTTATTAATTATCTGCAAAGTTTAATTTAGATGCCAGAATGCAGGCAGTCGTCGCAATGTTTTTGTATGCTTACGATTGTTCACTCAAGCTATTATTTCGTCAAAAGTTAAATTGGTGAATTATCAGCATTCACAAAACAATTTAGTCTCTTATTCCTAATGCTAAGTAACACTGCAGAATTATTGGTCTCAAAACATTAATAATCCCTTCCATTCATCAGAATCGGACCGCAATCAGGTTCATAAAGACATAAGGAACTCCACGATCCTTTCCTTAGTAGAATAGTATATTCTTCAGCAGAGCTACATGCGGTTTTGAATCCGGAGCTGTACTTCAAATAGACTATATGACAACCAAGGCTGTAAAGCCCGGTCTGTCTTACTATTTAACCCATAATTGTGTGGATGGAGAAGAAATTGTCTCATGCATTTCCCATGGCTACTTTTTCGAAAGTCAATTTAACGAAATTCAACTGCAACTCATCTAGCTGATTTCTCTTTGCGAGCAGCTGTTCATTACACCCTCCGCACATCCCCTGTGATAACTAGTCACCAAATAAACACTTTAACAGATGTAAGTTTGGTTTTTGTTATACTTATAATGAAATATATGTTTACCTGCCGTCCAGCGACAATTAACCCTCTTTTCTTGTTAGTCTATTGCAAGTGCGCTGAATTAGGTCGGCTTTATTATTTTTATGATTCGTTCGAGATAGCTCGAACATTCATGAGTCTATCATGCTAACCATCATGATCCTAATTCAGGGTCAGAAGGTCATTAAGGAGGCATTCTATGTCATAACATAGCTGGTCAATGTAGGTTATTGTTGGGTGACCAGCTCGTCTTGCGGCATGGCTGTGTCCAGAGTAGTAGATCACTCTCAAGTTCTTGTTTTTACTTGCCGGTAATGTCCTGCAAACCATATCCTGCGTTCGCCTTATGTTGCAGAAATATCAGGGATGATTCATAGAGCTGTGATTCAGTTGGATGTTGTTTCCAAGAGGTAAGTATAACTCTCAGGATATAAGTGTAGCTTAGACTCTCGGGTGGCAATCAGCCAGTTATGTGTCATGCGTGATACACGCTTAGGCGATCATGTATCATTCGATACATGATTGATGATGCAGATTATTTTTTCCTGCAGTCGGTTGTCATTACTTTCTGAGGTAGTCCATTTGTCATTCAAGACTATAGAACCCAGTCTATCCTGCTATTTACTCATATCTGCTGGGGGCGGGAGAGAAGAAGAGGATTCATAACTTTCCCAAGGGTATTAGCACGTAAGTGAATGCAATGGATGTGACTGAAATTCGAACTCAGCTCTCCGATTACTCAATTGCTACCCATTACTCCACCGTGGCTCCCAAGCAGAGGCACCATACATTAAAATCGCTTCGATAATGGCGCGTAAGGATCTCTGAGGTTGTCTGGTAGACCAGATTACCAGATTACATCCGTTTTATTTAGCTATGTAAATTTTCACATCTTTTTGAATCGAATTTATTTTTTTTACTAGCTATAGAAAAGTAATGCTCCTAATATGATTGCTTTGTGCCATATTAAGTTAATTGCAGTACATTTATACTTTAAAAAGCGAGCAAGTCTCTGAATAAATAATTTACTCTCGATTATTTTTCAGTTTTTTTCGAGAACTGAGTTCTCTTCCCACGTGTCAGTCAGTCCGTTATGTGCCATACGTGATACACACTTAGCCAATCAGGTATGTTTCGTTACATGACTGACGTGGCAGATTTTTTTCCCGCAGTAGGTTGCCTTTTTTCTCTGCGGTAGACCAGTTGTCACCCAAGACTGTAGAATCCAGTCTGTTCTGCTATTTACCCATAGGTGGGAGGAGAATAACATGTACGGAGCTATTAAAAAGAATCTTTGTTTAATATTGACCGACATGTACAATCAATGAGTCAATCTTAAACGCCATCCATATAAAAGAACCAAAAATATTCATCAAATAATCGTCTCTCTATTTTCTTTTAGCTTCTATCTCTTCATGATCAACTTCTCCTTCGTTTTTTTCTTTAGATCCTTTATTTGCTTCGCCCCTTTTGATTACTTTGTCATTATCTTCATTTGCTCTATTATTTTCTATGTGAGTCGTGTACCTGTTGACATTCTTATCAAGAGAATAAACAGGAAAACGATAAGTGTCGATGGAGTCAAGATGGCGGAAAAACAAAACAAAAAACAAAGCGTATGAGGACACCTACCTCTGAAAACAATGTGACTTACGTTGGAGAAAGACGAAGAATTAATGGGCGAAGCCCAATTTTACGTGTGACTAAACATTAATCCAGGCCATCCTGTTATACATATTTATACATAACATGTACACACATATATATATATACTCTTTCTATCTATCTCTCTTACACACACACGAATAATATATCTATCTCTCTCTCTCTCTCTCTCTATCTCTCTCTCTCTCTCTCTCTCTCTCTCTATATATATATATATATATATATATATATATATATATATATATATATATATATACTTATTGGTCATATATATAAATGCGATTGTTGGTTACTCTTCACAAGCCACCTTCATCGAGAGTCATTAAGATCTGAAGGATAAACTGCTCCTTGAAGTTTAAACATGCAACGTGTCTTAAGTGTATTTTTCGCCTTGTTTCTCATTGCGATTGTCTATGGCCAGTACAACCCTCCGGTCGATGTCACTGTGCTGTGTAAAAATGTAGCCGGTCGAATGGGTGCTCACTTTGTCCGACATCCAAGCAACTGCAGCCAGATGTATAACTGTGACGGTGATCTATCCTTCCCAGTTTTGCTCAGTTGTCCTTACACTCTTGTCTTCTCTCAGTCCCAGCAGGTGTGCGTTAGTAAAAAAAGTGACTACGATGACTGCAACAAGAAGGTCTTCATGGGTGCTTTTAGTAAGTCTCTTTTCACTTTCTTTGATTTCTAAATACGCGGTTTTTCAATGTAGCATTCTGACTGCACGAAAGAAATTTACACTACAACTATGGGGCATTGATGTTACACTTGAGTAGCTTTTTTTTACATAAACCCCTCTTTTCAAGACGATTCTTCACCGATCGATACAATCTTGAACTCTTCAAGTCTAGGGTTAACCGATATCTTTCTCACATAATCTATGCCGTTTACCCGGTAACCCTCTACCTCAAGTGGCTCTTGAACATTGTAAGGTGAAAATCATTACAAAAAATACATAGCAATTAAAGATGTGGAATTAAGTCTAGACTTGTAAACTGATAATGATTTTTTAATATGTCAAAATTATATATACCAGGTGTAACAGCAAAATTGTTAGATTCTTAGATTAACCATTTGGGCACTGCGTTCCTGAACAATTTTCATCCTTCTACCTGAGCTCCTGAGTCAAATTTCGCAAATAATTGGTATTTAATGTTTCACGGTGCCTATAAAAATAGTTACAAGTGTTTACCCACCGTTCAACCCATAGCTGGATATTAAGTCATTTTTCTCTACCACCGTTCAACCGGTGGCTGGGCATTACGTTATTTTTCTCTACCACCGTTCAACCGGTGGCTGGGCATTACGTTATTTTTCTCTACCACCGTTCAACCGGTGGCTGGGCATTACGTTATTTTTCTCTACCACCGTTCAACCAGTGGCTGGGCATTACGTTATTTTTCTCTACCACCGGTAAAGCGGTAGTCAGTGCTCAAAGGGTTAAGCTTTGAATTGTATATTAGAAATTATTAAAGTTATCTTAGTGGAATTCTTCGAGGTTTTTATAACTCTATTGTACTTTACTGTTCATATATATATATATATATATATATATATATATATATAAACAAGGACATTTTTTTCCTTAAATAATAAAAGATAATCTAAACACATGTGACGAGAGTACTTAGAGCTTAGGAGTTTTGCAAAATGATGTATAATGTTCAAAATGCAACATGATTTTATTTATTTTAACTAATATTTAGACATACACAGGTGAAAATGTCCTTGTTTAGATTTTCTGGTAAGAATTTTTTTTCCCCTGCACATGCATTCCTTCATAGAGGATGGGAATAATTCTTGTCTAGGACCACTCTGGTTTCGTAGCTTCTTTTTTGCAGTGTTTCCGCCGAGATTCGATACTTTGGGTGTGTATATTGCCATCAAAACTACTTATCTGCTGAAAGTTATTGACTCACTGCAAAAATCATGATGGAGATTACATCGGCCTATAACGGGACATTATGCATTGTGTGCATCCAGCACCTAGAAATGTCAGTTGCAATTTTTAGGTTCACAGGTGACCAGACACAAAAACTATATATATATATATATATATATATATATATATATATATATATATAAAAGTGAACATAAAGTCAACACTTAGAGGCGACAGTCTGTTTCATGCTATATGCAATCATCAGGCCTGACGATTGCATATAGCATGAAACAGACTGTTGCCTCTAAGTGTTGACTTCTATGTTCACTTTTATATTTACACACGCTCTATCTCTGATATTGAGCACTTTATTCCATAAATATAGCACACCTTAAGACTATATATATATATATATATATATATATACTTTTTTGTAGACACATGCATATAGATCACTTTTGTGTTTTCTGTTTAAAAATACATGTGTCGTCTAATACCTAAATTAGTACTCTCAGAAAAAAAGCAATTTAGGAAGCCGTCTATATTTCTGAAATGACGTATTGTAATTATTTATACTATTTACATTGTTTGGACTGTTGTCCTCATCTTTTTGCCGTGTTCACATTTCGACCATTGTACGCTCCAGGTGATTGGCATTTCAAATCGAATCTGTTATTTCGTGCAGGGGTAGATTGTTCTAGTTCCACGTGCTATGCCTCTTCAGGGTGTCTCAGTATCAGTTTTACCTCTCTTTTAACTCAACTCGCCAAGTTTCGTTCACCTCTATGGCCAGGTATTGAACTTTGGCTCAAGTAACTGGATCCAACCACCGTTTTTATCTACTGGACTATGTGTCCTTGAGGACATAGTGTATGAATTTTTGGGAATTATAAACTTAATGCCTCAGTAACCTTTTTTACAAGAGCTCGTGCAACGCAGCTTACAACGGTCGAAACGTCATAAATATGGCAACAAAGATGCGGATAATAGTTCGAATAATGTGAATTGTATAAATAATTTAGGTAACGTACATTAATTTAGTGATCCGTATAACTCTTCACCTGAGGGTTCTATTTTGGGAATGAAATTCTAATGACATAAACCCAACTTTTCTAGTCCATTTTCTATTTTGGAAAAGCTATACTCATTTGCGATTAATCTGTTCTCCATTTTTCTTTTCTTCATAAAATACCTTTTTTTTTTTTTGAATTCTGGAATTTGAATTCTGGATCAAACAGGGAAAAGAGTATATAACAACTGACTTTTTCCTACACTTGAAACCATTGCTAATGGGAACTGATCACAAATTAAACATTCGACGTCTACTGACCGTAATATTAGCATTGCTGTTCGTTGAAATTAATAAAATCTATCTCTTAAAACATTTAAGGAAATATAAGATAAGTTTCTGAAGTTCACTGTTATTGCCGTTTCTTTTATTGTCCTTCCTATGGTTTTCGTTAACGTAGTGTGGATAGTCAATATCTGCATTAAGTTATTATTCTCTCTTCACCTTACATATGCTATCCACTTTGCTGTTGATAATGTTGATAATGTTGATAATGTTGATAATGTCGAAAGTCTTCAAGTGATTTGGTTAAGTTCTGATTCTGTATCACCAGCCTGATGTGGAGTAAAGGCTTTGAATTGGAGAGCCGAGTTCGAATTCCAGTTGAATCCATTACATTCACTTACGTGCTAATACCCTTCGGAAAGGTATGAATCTTCTTCTTCTCCCCCCAGCTATGGGTAAATAGCAGGACAGACCTGGTTCTATAGCCCTGGATGGCAACTGGTCTACCGCAGAAATGGTAACCTACTGCGGGGAAAAATCTGCTTCGTCAGTCATGTATTGGTAGATAGTCGAACACTAAAAATGTCACTTTATATATCCTATATAATCTATGGATATGCATATAACATAATGGTTCTTAAGACCTAGCCGATGGTGGTCCTCCACAACTTCCCACCTTTGTTCTCTCTCATTGTTCTTATTCCCCCGTCCATTCACACAAACTGGTTCAATATGCGATTCCCAGTCTCCTGTTGTTTCACTTATCTTTAATGTCCTGTGAATAAATGATTCTCCAAAGGTTAGTGACGCGAACAGTGGAAATAGCGAGCGGTGTTCAAATTCCCTCCAGGTCTGTTACGTTCTTTATCAAGTAAATGCTTTTGAAAAATCATCTTTTTCACCTTCAAGGTATGAGTTAAGTATCAGCCTATGTGATAGCCAGTCTAGGGAAAGATCTATGAATTAAAATCAATGGTACAGACAACTAATTTATTATATTTCTCGTGAAGTTATAGCAATTTAGAGATGATAAAGAAAGAGAACCTGTGGAGAGCCATGACCACTTTCGACCTGAAAGGATTTCAGAATTTTAAACTACATACTGTTTATTCTTCTTATTTAAATTGATGTTAACATAACGTTTTAGCTGTTGCGTCCTTTTGTCTTCATTATGAGCTTGTCAAGGAATTTTCAACTGCCCTTTATTTAATCAAAGATGGTAAATTGTTCGCATTCTACTTTCCATATCTAAGTATAACTTATCTAGTATTTATTTCGTAGTAGGTTATTGCTCGGCCTGTTTTCACTGAGTCCAAGTGCACTCATCCCGAACCAGTATTTAAACTCACAATTACTATATTCACCAAAATCATTCTCTATTTCTTTAATCCTTTAATCTATTATCCTTATTATATATTCTGTATATATTGAGTATACAATAAAAGTAAGAAAACTAGATTATTTAGCATCTTATTATTTTATCACGAAATCCTTTCCAAAGATTATTTACTAAAAGATTATTTCATTTTGCAAATCTGTCTTCTCTCGATAAAGACCCATTTTTCTATTGTTTCTGACTTAAAATTACACAAAATAATTCCTCATCAAATATGTTGAATTTGATTAAGTATGCATTTTATTTGATTTGATTAAGTATGCATTTTATTTGTCCAGACTCTCCTCTGTGTCGGCCACGACCCGACGGCTTGAACAAAGATCCGCAAAGTTGCAATCGATTCGTCCCTTGCTGGAAAGGAAACGCTTATCCTTCAATGCCTTGCCAAGGAAACCTCGTATTCAACTTCCAAGACCAGCGATGCGTCAATCCCGGAAAGGTCCCGTGCTTCCCCCAACCATTACAGTAGACTAGTTGGTATGTAAAATCGATTTTTTCCCTGGGCTTACCTGTCAGCTTGAAATTCTATAATTTCGAATGAGTTTAATATTTTTATTTAAAAAATCGTTAGAATGTTAATGTCACAATGTTTCAACTGTTGTCGACTCTAGCCTTCTTCAGCTATCTGTCAAGCCGGGTAACCCTGTTTCACTGCCATCATCAGAAAAATTATTTATTTTACAAGAAAAAAAAATTACATTAACGAAACAAAACGTAATTCGCATTAAACGTTAGAAACCTCGACTTTTACTTCTTCGTCGTCGTCATCATCATCATCATCATCATCATCATCATCATCATCATCATCATCATCAGTCGTATCACTGGGTGTGCGCTACTGAGTACTCGGCCAGTTCCCACCACAAATGTGCGCTAAAGGCCGGAGAGGTATCCATTGATGCGTAATGTGTCTTGATCAACCACAACTGATAAAAACTTTTAAAAAAATGATATCTTGATTTACTCACGGATACGTGACTGTTGATTCCATCAAGTAAGCCCTCCTACCTGGTGAATGTAGCTCTCTACACAGTGATTTCGCGTAATCACTGCCCTTTTTGCATACATAACTATGGAGCCCAGTCTTCTCCAGTGTGTTAGATGAGCTTTGGTTCGACAAGAAATTTCCTTCGTTCTTTGACAGGTTTTGTTTTCAATGGTTCTATGAGTCTAATCACTTTCTTCACCAGAAATGCTTGAGGGGGCGGGGGGGGAATCGATTCGGTCGCTGATTATCTGACCATACGGCAGTTAGTACTGTGTCAAATTTGTACTATTAGCAAGCGTAGACTGTTCTGACATAAGAATAGTTATAGAAAGTTTAACTATTTTCAGCCCTGTTTTTAAGTTTTATTTATTTATTTACAGAATTATTCACTAAGACAGATACCTCTATTCAAAGTAAATACATTTTTATTCAGAGTAAAGACAATTTTATTCAAACAAAATGACGCCCTTCAAAATAAAAAGAGCATTATTCATTGCAGTCTTTATTTTATTCAATCTAAATATATTTTTTATTCAAAATAAGAGAAAGCAACGAAAACGTTATTCCATATGGACAATATAAAATTCTACTACTCAAGGGTCGTGCTAATTGCAATTTCATGTAATGACCTGTCTGTTAGAATTTCGTCCCTTTGAAGTCCAATGTTAAACCCAATAGAAGAGGCTTTTAGTTCTTTGAAAACAAAATCTTCAGCAGATCTTGAAACTCCATCAAATTCAGCGTAATTAAAGAATAAGCCGAGTTGGATTTGGAAGGATTTTTCTATGAATGGTGATTTTTATTCTGACATGGTTTAATTTTACGAATGATTTTTGGACAAAGATCCAATATTGTAACATTTCTATGTCAGTATCAATAAAACACATAAGTTTTTATTTACGTATATCACAAATAGGTGGAGTAAAGTTTAGCGGCTCGGATTGAGGAATCGGAGAGCCATATTCAAATTCCAGTCGAATCTCTTACATTCACTTACGTGCTAATACCCTTGGGAAAGGTATGAATCTTCTTCTTCTCCCCCCCCCCGTTATGGATAAATAGCATGGTTCTATAGCCTTGGATGGCAATTGTCTTACCACAGAAAGAGTTAGCAACCTACTGCGGGAAAAGATATGCCTCATCCGTTAGGTATTACGTATGGCACATAATTGACTGACGTGCTAATACCCTAGGGAAAGGTATAAGCCTTCTTCTTCTTCTCCCCCAGCTATGGATAAATAGCAGGACAGACAAGGTTCTATTGCCTTGGATGGCAACTGGTCTACCGCAGAAAGAAATGGCAACCAACTGCGGGAAAAGATCTGCTCGATACATGATCGCCTAAGCATATATCACGCGTGGCACATAACTGACTGATATCACAAATGGGCAAAAAATAGTCTGCAATTTTCATCAAATAGTGTTTTTCGAGTCATTGTTGGCCTCGTCATTTTGAATTCTCATCCTTATAGTAATGAATAACAGTCTAATTACTTTGAATAAGTTATCTTTATTTGTCTATATTTCGGAGATGAGGTATGTACACTATTTACATTATTCGGACTATTGTCCTCATCCTTGTGGCCATGTTTAGCACAACGTTTCGGCCGTTGTACGCTCCGGTCTTCTTCTATACATGAAGACCTTAGGTATTCTGTCGTCACTCATCTTTGCAACATAACAAGACAAGCAAAGTTGTGAGTGCATCAGGAAAGTCTCATATGTATCATATGAATTCAAACAAAATTTTGAGTTTCCATGGTCATCATTTTAAATTTTGATAAATGTTTGCTGATAGATAAGTAACCTAGAGAAACGGAAAATCTGGAATTCGAGCCAGAGTTCAAGAGTTATGACCTGTTGAAATTTGCTTGGATTTTTTTTTGTTGCTTGTCATTAACATCATTTGCCCAATTCAGCACTTCGTAACCTTGCATCTTGAGGAGATATCTGCATAAAATGTATTGTTCCTATAGACTTATATCTAGAACAGCGATTGCTCATCACATATCTGTTTTATGTATTTTGTTAGTTCTACACTTTTAAAAATCAGTTAAATGGATATTTTTGGTATCTGTCTATATTTCTGATATGAGGTATTATGTCCACTATTTACATTATTCGGACTATTGTCCTCATCTTAATGCCACGTTTATCACAACGTTTCAGCCGTTGTACGCTCCGGCCTTCTTCAGGTGGTTGGAATGTCGAACTGAACCCTTTATTTCACTCACTTGGGTAGACTATTCTAGTTCCACATGACATGTCTAATGGATGTCAGTTGTCTCCTGTTAATTCCCCTCTGAAAGTTCTCCACCGCCTTAACCAGGTATTGAACTCACACTCTTTGGGTCCTGTCACTGGATCTAACTAACGCCTTTATTCACTGTGCCATGTGTCCTTCAGAAGGACAACGGTCGAAACGTCGCTGTCCTGCTTGAATTGATAACCACTTTTTTTATAGTGGCATAGGAAGAGCAGCCTTCGGTAAGTGTCTGTACCATGTCCTCATGGATTTCTTTGGATGGCATACCTTTCTTTTATAGATACTTTATATGACTGCTCGGGCCTCTGTTTTGTCCACTTTTAGACTCGCCCCACACCTCTCGCCTTTTATGGGCTTCAACTGCACAGAACTTAAGATAGAAACCTGGGTTTTTTTTCTAGTTTTATAAGAAGTGGTCGTGTGTTGCCACAACAAAAATATCCAGCTATGGCTGTTATTTCAGGTTGAAGTTTAAAAATTTTTCATAAAATGCTAATGCTTTGTGACACAAAATGTCGTCAGTTGACACCACACATTTTACTGGTTATCGTTTTACATTTATACTCTATAAGATATATTAATGTTTTTTTTTGTTTTGTTTTTTTTTATATTTTATATATTTGAAATACATTTTGAAATTAGTCAAAACGTTTTAAGCAGGAAGCTTTTTCTGATTGTACAAACCGAAATCGGCCAGGGATTTTTCCTACTACGTTTTGGCATCAAGCAAGCAACCAATTGCTCCACCTTGGTATCTTCTTTTTATTCTGTGTCCCGCTCAATTATATCGTTATCAATCAGTCACCATGATATCACTTATTTTCATGTCTTTTACTAAATTTTCATCTATTTCTTATATTTATCCCTTATTTTGCTCTTTCTATTTGCCTTTATGCTTTCAGAGATATATAGATAGATACGAAAAGTGTTTAGCTGGGTGATTTTACGACATGTTATATGTTAATGGATTATTTAATGACGTTGGGTTATTTTCATGAGTTAACAAGTAAGGATCGAACTCCCTAATCATTAATATTGGTTATCCAAACTATCAAAACTAAACAAACTTTAATCTTTTTTTTATTTTCAGAAAGCTAAAAATGCAGTTCAAATTCCATTAAGTGCCATATGTAATTCACGCTTGTGCGATCATGTTTCTTTCTGTTCACGACTGTCAGATTTCACGTTGTAGGCTGCAGTTTCTTTATGCAGACTGAAGAATCCCATCTGTCCTGTTACTCAACCCATAGGTAGGGAGGGAAGAAATAGATTCATACTTTTCCCAAATGTATTTGCGCATAAGTGAATGTAACGAACGTGACTGGAATTTGAACTCGGTTCTCTGATTTCTCATTTGCAGCCGTTATCCGTTACACTACACCGCACATTCGCAATTTAAAAGCAAAAGATTAGTGTATGTAACGAAGAAGTTGTAATAAATTCTTATACATCTGAAGAGTGATTTTTGGTGGGGTTTTTTTTTCTGGAAATATGTGTTGAATGAAGCGTCAGAGACCAGTTGAAATTCATAGCGACCAAATCAAAGCTTTACTTGAGATTAATCAGCTTTTGCAACCGGACAGCTTTCCAGTATACTCATATTATCCAAATCACCCTTTTGGCTATGTTAGTTGCTTTGGTGTATATCTTCCACATAAGTTGAGGAAAAACACTAGAAGATTGTAATTTGTTAAGTAAAGATAATGGGAATATTCCGTTTCTAAACAAATTGTGACAAGCGATGAAAAATGATTACCTTACAACAAAATGAAATCCAAGAGATTGTGAGGCAAATCAGTAGAATTGTACGAAAGACCGATCTTTTGTGCATTTCGTAGGATTGTACGCGAGTTCTCTATTTCTTAAAAAGTTCAGTTTTCAAATATGTTATTCTCTTTACACAGCCCAATATATGACGATGACTAAGCATTCTTTATACGAAAGTGTGTCTTATATGGAGTTAATACGCTTAGCTTAACCTGGCACAAGAACATGACATCTATTGAGAACCGAAGTTACTATGCAGTTGAAATAGCCTGCTAAACGAGGTCATTAATCATTGCTAGCAGAATTCGTGAAAATGTCATGTTTTTTCTATTTGAATTTCATGATAAAACAAGATTCTTAATTTAATTATTATATAAGCTCCTTGCGAGTTCTCCTGATGTAAAATAACCATAGAAATTCTGTTATTCATTGTTAAATATATGAGGTTAACAATTTTAACGGAATATATGTTGCAGCTTCTTTTGCCGCTGTTTTTGTTCCGGTATATATTTATTATGTTAATACAAATGTGTACAGCAAAAAAAAAAAAAAAAACACACACACACACACACACAAAAAAAAAAGCAAAAAAAACAAACAAAAAAACAACAGACATAAATATAAATGCAGGTCGTTATTTAAAGAATTACAAATGAGACGATTAAAAATTGACAAGGTTTTTCATTTCATTGATGTAGTCGTTAAAATCGAAAGACTTACAATCTCCCCATTCATTTTTGGTTTCTTTCTTTCTTATTGTTATGTAAAGTAGATGTGGCACAAAGCCGAAAGCATGGGGCATCCAGTGAGGATCGAACTCACTTTTCAGTAGTAACTGACCTAGCAAAGCAGGATTGCTAAACATTACACCACGCTGAGGTGCCCAATTTCTGTTGTTATCTATGCTTTCCTTTTTGTTCACTAAAACCAAACAACATTTCTGATATATATTTTCCTTCCATCTTTCTTCGGGATCAAAATGGAATGCTTCGCTATATATTTGGAGTAATGGCACGTTGTGCTAACTTACGAACTGTAAAAATTATAATATAATAGTACAAGCAAATTTATAATATAATAGTAATTTTTTTTTTTTTCGGTGAGGTGTCCTGAATAATTTTCTTATCAATATTCCCGTAGGAAAGAATATCCATTTGTGTTATTAAATCAAATTTTTATTGAGTTTGAAATTCGATTTGAATATTATTTTATTTTATTCTAATTCACTTTCTTTCCGTTATTTTCAGATTACTTAATTGGCCGTAAGAAAATTATTTTTGCTCCAGGAATGAAAAATTCATTGATGAAATAAAACATTTCTCTGCATAACCACTTTTTTGATGACTTCTTCTTCATTATCATTATTATTATTATTGCTGTTATTGGTGGTGGTGTTGAAGCTGCTTCTGCCACTGTTATTCTTCCTATGTATATTTATTAGGCTAATACAAATGTTTCCAGCAAAAAAACCCCAAAAACAACTGTTTTCAGCCATGTACTCATTCTCTAGTTGTCAAAAAATAACGCTGAATATTTTTGCACATACAGTATATATTTTTTTTAATAATTTCATCCCAAGTAAGAGAATAAAGCTACGAAGACGTAAGAGTTACTGTTTATGAGAGAAATATATTCTTAAGGAGAGAGGATAGTAAAAGAACAAGAATTAAGAAAAATGAAGATAACGATTAATATTGCATTTAAGATCAACGTTGAATAGGAAGCAAGAAAGACGGTAGACAGTACCAGAGGCGAGAAGCGCTAAAAAAGAAACTATTAGCATAGAATTTATGGCTACGTCCTTGTGTTTTAACTAAAACATGATGAGAGCTTCTATTAATGTAATAGTCTAGATACCATAGAGAAAAATGCATCAGAACTATTACCATGAAAGTATTTATAGATTTAGTTTAGCTCCTTGGGCGTTGAACAAATGCGCCTGAGCAGACACCTGGAACAGGGATTAGCTTACTACCCCCAACGGACGCGCAAAATTGCAAACGAATAGACATTCGTTATACAAACACACACACAAACACACACAAACACACACACACACACACACATATATATATATATATATATATATATATATATAGTTTATAAACAACTAGGTAATCTGTATGGGTAAACCTAAGGAGGATAAAATCCAGAGAGCTCAATGTAAATCCAGAGCAAATAATTTAAATAAAAACAGACCACATTAAGGTTGCATGTAATAAATTATTTCACCACAGCCCTTTTAAAGGACTGCGGGTCATCAAACTTTACTTCCAAAGGTTGTAACGAAGAATGAAATGAAATTTATACATTTTTGACGGGCCGTATTAAGCATATGTAAATTAACGAAGTGAGGAAGTGAGGGGGTGAGAGAAGACATGAGTGAGTTAGATGTAATTTAATATTTCTATTCTTTCATACTTAAAATTACTTGAGGAGGTCCAGACATTGATACATATATATATATGAGACTTTTTTATGTTTATATGTTCTTTTTATACATACAAATATTTAGGTAAATCCTCTGTTTATAATAAACAATATTAACAACATTTACCGGCCTGAATGCCCGAGAAATTGTCATAGAAAATATGCGTCCTCCGACAGGAATCGAACCTGTATCCTATACGGAACGGTCATATAGCATGACGTGCTTTTGCCGATTGTGCCACAGAGGAACGTTTCGGTTAGCAAGGTCGATTTTACTGATTTGAAACTACAATTCTCCATGATTTTCTCTCATACATTCATATCTGCTAGATGCGTATCCAAATGAAAATAACTGACGTCACACATTATGAAATGGACAAAGTCCGCCAATTATTTTGAGACATTTTTTTATGTTTATACGTTATCGGATAAAAAGAACATTCGGACAGTTTTTATATAATTTATCATCCGAAAAGAAAAAAAAAAATTAGATCGCATGAGAAATTGTATAAAAAACTAAATAAAAAGCACATTATCTGTGGTATTCCTGAGGGAAGAATAATTAGTCATTCAAAAAGAGTTCGGAGACGCTTTTAGAATCAATCAATGCTGGAGAGTGAGGCCTGTGAAGCTCCACCATAAGTATGACAACAGTACTTCTTTCTGAAGATATAGGATTGGAGAAAGAATCAGGTACTTACAGGAGCCGTACAGGGAGCCAACCATTTTAACTGCATCCTTAGCAATGATTTGTATGTACGAGTTCCGCTTGAGAGAAGGTGCAAGTCTGAGGTTCAACTATCTTTATATATATATATATATATATATATATATATATATTGATTCAAGTATGTTACATTGAATATTATAAACATATGTCTATTTTTATAACGATCATTTCACTTTTCTAATTAGTCTATTGGTGTCAAATACTTTCAGTCTCCTCCAAAACCACCCTCACAGATAAATTCCAAAGACAGATTTATTGTAACTGTAATAAAATCTGAATTTCCTTGTGATGGTGATTTTTAAAAAATTCGCGTGAACGCGCTCTGTTATAATTATTTTTAAATGTTAAATTCTTCCATTGTGGCTATGGATTTAAAAAAAAAACAACAACAAGCGTCCCAATAAAAGGGAGCTGCCCGGAAATTGGCAGAAATGCAAAATGACATTAAATGCTTGATATATGCATTTCAATACGTTGCTGCTATACTCGGAATAAATTTTGTTGGGAGTTGGTTCGTTGCGTTTTATGTTTATGTATAAACAGAAAACATATTAAATAATTGTCAAACTTAATCCATTTCATAATATGTTGTCATTGTTTATGTCAAGATACATTTAGTGAGCAGATATGATCGATCGAGAAAAATAGTCGAATATTGTCTGTTTATAAACGGTTAGTCGGTTTTCTGTCATTATAGCACGTCAGGTCAAATGACGATTTCCGTAAAGGAATACAGGTTCGATTCCTGTCGGAGAACGCATATTTTTATAAAATTTTTCGAACATTCAGGTCGGCAAAATATAATTAATACTGTTTATTTAAAAACCATTGCATTTACTTAAATAAATTGTATCTATGAAAATAACGAATAAAAAAATATATATATATATATATATATATATATATATATATATATATATATATATATATATATATATATATATATAGATAGATAGATAACAATGTTGGTCTGATTAAGAGACAACTTTCTAGAAGAAAAAAAAATCCCTAAAAGGAAAGTAAAAAAAAAAAAGACCAAAAAAGCAAACACCTGTCTTCATCGTAAATTAAACTGTTCAACACCTAGACAGAACAGAAAATTTTTCACAACGTCAAAACTCAACGAGTGAGAGCTCGTATCGCTATATATATATATATATATATATATATATATATATATATATATATTAAATAGCGGCACGAGGTGTCCTTCCTTGAGTTCTGACCTTGTGAAATATTTTTTAAAAATTAAAATACTTCGTGGTAACTCGCATTGACTCCTATATTCACCAGGATAATAACACGTATATAGATGTTAAGTAAATAGATTTTGTTGTGATATAAGTATTTGAGGGGTCGCATTTCTAAAGCTTACGTTAAGTGTCGAATCTACTTTTACGGGTTGAAAATCTACATGTTCATCCTAATACTAACAATGGTGAATAATGATGATAATAAAATGATAAACAAAATCATAGAGCTCAATTTGTTTTAACAAATAAAGATGTAAAATGCAAATTGTATATAGACAGAACCAATGTTACTAATAGTGATTTTCCAAGCGTAGTTTAGATGTGGCACAAGGCCGAAAGTAGAGGGTACCCAGTGAGGATCGAACTCACTACTCAATCGTAATTGTTTTAGCGAGACAAGCTCACTAACTATTACACCACCTCGAAGCGTCCTACCGATGTTACTAATAACAGATCAGTTTGACAGTAATTCGTACCTATTTGAATAATTAAAAATCAATATGAGTTTGGTAACTATATAATCTTATCCACATACAGGCCTGTTTCACAGCTCATCAGGGCGGCTAGTCATCTGATTGCTTCAAGCCGGGATTGAGGGAGAGGTGATTTCTAGCGTATTGTTTCTACGAATGTAAACAAACGCCAGCCATAGTGTTCCGATTATTTAACGAAAAGGGTTCTGTTAGAGAAGACGGCTGCTCTTTTAGAATTAACCTCTCTCTCAACAGTGCTCAACCGAAAAATTATCGAGGGCATAATAATGTCATAATAATGAAAGATTTTGCACTGACACGTTATATATATATATATATATATATATATATATATAAAAAGTGAACATTAAACTCAACACTCAGATGCGACAGGCTGTTTCAGACCTGACGATTGCTGCGTCCAGCATGAAACAGCCTGTCGCCTCTGAGTGTTGACTTCAATGTTCACTTTTATATTTACATACGCTCTATCTCTGATATTG
Source organism: Acanthosepion pharaonis (assembly GCA_903632075.3). Lineage (NCBI taxonomy): Eukaryota > Metazoa > Mollusca > Cephalopoda > Sepiida > Sepiidae > Acanthosepion > Acanthosepion pharaonis. The sequence continues at coordinate 3,856,729 of CAHIKZ030005170.1, read as the reverse complement.
AGCACTTTATCCCATAAATATAGCACACCTTAATATATATATATATATATATATATATATATATATATATATATATAAATTTTCAGTGCAGTGAAAAAAAAATCTGTCAATGTATCTCTTCTTTTCGTTGTCACTGGAAAGAAATTTAGATTCACCTGAGCTCGGATAGTAACCGAAAAGTTGATTAGTCTATTTACTTATGGAGCGGTATTCTTCCCTAAGAACTGTACAGTCTGTTTAGTGTGTTACACACACACACACACACACACAAATATAAACATACACATCGAAAAGAAAGAGAGAGAGATAAGAAGTGAGAGAAGAGCCATTAACTGCCCATCTGTTTATTTCCATATAACAACAGAATTGGGGAAACCAATGAAGAGAAGGAATAGAAGAGAGAGAAAGAAGACGAGAAAAGAAGGTAAGCAAGAAAGCTCAAGGAAAACGAACCAAAAAAGCGGGTGAAAATAATTAAGCAAGAAATGTAGACGAAAGAAACAGAGATAAGTTTGTTATTTATTCGTTTGATCATTTAAATTCGGCGAGGGTTCCTTTATTAAAATGTGGTGGGAGAGCAAAAGAAGGGGTGAAGGGCCGATGATGTCATTTTAAAAGAAGTTGTTTCATCTGTGAACATTTAGGATAAATTCATAAATCAGCGATGTTCCAAATTAATTTCGATCGTGTGTCAATAATATAATTTTGAATGCGTGTGGTGAAATTAAACAGCCGCTAAAATTTGTCGTTGTATATGTGTTTTATTAGTGGCAGAGTTTTTACCCCCAAATGTGAATCATTGATGACCTATTAAAGAGAAGAGCAAAAAGACTCTGCTGAATTACAGTCAAAAGAATTTTCTTCAATTACTCAAGACGTATGAGTTTTATTATTAACTAAAGTTTCTTTTTCCTGCTACAGAACCAAATAATGTTAGCTATAATAGAAAAAGTTGTCATTTTAACAAGATCAACTATGAGTAGCATCCTAAGGAATAATGTGAACGGTCGATAATATATATATATATATATATATATATATATATATGTGTGTGTGTGTGTGTGTGTGTGTTTGTGTGTGTTTGTGTCTATGCTGAGAGTAAATGAATAAATGAATTTAGAAATACTAATGGAAAACTATTCTGTGACATGAAATTAGAAAAAAGATTCTGACAGAAGTAAAAATGGTTTGTTCTGTTCTTTTTCCGTTCTATGTATAACGGCGTGAAGGGTGCATTATGACACCGCAACTCAACTTTAATGCTGTTCAATGACGATAAGAAGTAACAAATAAAATATTGCCAGCAGAAGCATCAAGAACGTGATAAGTTATCGAAACACGTTGGATTAATGCACACGTCAAAGGCTTTTAATGTTTACTCTGCCAAAATGACTGTTACATTTACGAGGGGAATCAATAAACTTTTCTGTACTCACGGTGTCATTTGAATGTTCGGATTTCTTTGTTTTATCTTTTTTCATATTTTTTACTAATTTTCTTCTCAAACATACTCAGCGTACACATTGAGAGAGAGAGAGAGAGAGAGAGAGAGAGAGAGAGAGAGACGGGGATAGGAAGCCACACTTCAAGTTTACAGTCAGTTTCAAATTTCAATGCGATCTTCAGACCAAGTGTCACTACTCCTGTATTGGGTTGAATATAAAGCGAGTTCTGTAAATAGAACACGAGCTGATTAAGGGGATGTAGTGAAGAGGAAACCGGTCCTTGTCATTTTTTTTTTGTTCAGGGACAATGCTGACCATCATCCATGGTTAAGACCTCTAGAGTACTTATTTTTATCTATTTTAATGAACGCACGTTTGGACTGGTTTCGATGAGGTGAAAAGGGATAAAAATCCGATTCCTTTCGGGTGGCACAATTTTACTTTAGTTGGACATTTCGATCTGGATGGTTGTCATTAATTTCAATTTTCAGAAAATATTATTGATTTGTCCGTGTAAAGGCATATCAACTCTTTATGGGTCATTTAATGAAGAAATTAACATTTCTTGGGAGCTTGGAAGTAATACAAATATTATGTATGTTATTCTACTTTCACAGTTGAATACATGGTAGATGATACTAAGATTTTTTGAATATACATGTTTGTGTGGATATGATTACGAGAGGTGGTGATGTCTGTTTTGTGTGTGTGTGTGTGTGTTTTGTTTATTTTTTGTTAAAATTATATTTTGCAATACAGTTTGATTGTAGATTATTCAGCTTCTTATCTCGCACTTCCCGACAGCGGAAATCCCCTCCCCTTACTTGTTTCCCTGATAGCTATAATCTTCAAATATTCAAATGTAATCTCAATGAACATCTTCTGATGCCTTGATCCTGATACCCGTCCTTCTCTGTATCATTTCATCAAACACCTCTTTACTCTTACTCTCAATCTCTTTAACCCCAATTGAAGTGAAATGCTTAAAAAATATTATATACATTAATATCATCAACGTTTTTTCATGTTGGTTGCATAGTAGTATTTTAGACCAGTGTGGCTGAAGTTGCTACAATTTGTTATTATGAGAGTATTGTTGGTAATTTTAATATAAATATGTATTCTTGGTTATTTTCTAGTTTGTTTTATTTTATTTTAAGTGTACTGTTGGTATTTTTACTATAAAAGAGAATGCCGGTCAGTTTTCTCAGAGATGAAGTGTAGACTTTTGCGGCATCAGAAATGGGGTTCTGCAGATGGATCCTGAGAATACCAAAGCTAGAACATGTGAGTAATGAGCAAGTGAAGAATTCCAAACAGTCTGTAAAGAATAGGTCACAATAATAATTTTAATGGTAACAATAATGAAGTCGAGTACACATCAATCGAGCAAAATATCAGTCCTATCAGAGAAAGAAAAACAAACAGAGAGGGTGCAAGTATGAAAAACAGAGAGAAGTAGAAGAAGGAAAAAAGGAGAGAAATGGTAGAAATAGAGGGTGGAAGAGAGAGAAAGAGTGTAATTGAAGAAAGATAAAGCTAAAAGATAGAGATTTTGGCTGGCTGATTTTGTTTAGCTACGTTTTAAAATAATAAAGGTTATTTAATGTCTAAATCTAAATATTTTGAATGTAATTGTATGCCTTCAACTACAGATAAAATGTATTGTTGGTAATTCTAATATAAAATTGCACTGCTGGTCATTTTGATTTAAAATTGTATTGTTAGTAATTATACTATAATAGGTACTGTTGGTAATCTTACAATAAATAGGTATTACTAGTAACTTTTTATATGAAATTGTATTGCTAGCAATTTTACTCTATAAATGTACTTTTAATTTTGTTTAAGTTATATTTTGGAATAGAGTTTGATGCCTTTACGAAATTGTATGATATTATATGAATTAATGTCATGAAAAAATTATTTCATATTGTATTTTAAATAGATTTGGTTGAAGACACTACAATTTGTTAGTATGTTCATATTGTTGGTATTTTTTATAATAAATTGTATTGCTAGTGTTCTTATTATAAGTTTAGGAGTTCACTATTTGTCCATAGCTGGAACCATAACAGATACTACCACCCTGGGTCAGGACGAATCTGGAGACAACAGTAATTAAGAGGTGGTTCCACGCTCATCAACACCTCCCTATCAGAGGCCTTGCTGCCTGATGTAGAATATCGTCATACCCAGGACTAGTTTAAGAAAATAAAAATACAGGGATAGCAACATAAACATATATACGCATTCAAAATAATAAGGAGAAATAATATCGGATAAAATAAATAAATCGTCTAATAAAGGTCGAATTGAACGGTCACGCTTCCATATGATTTCTCATTAATGTGAGGGTCATCCAAGGGCTCTATACTTGGACCTACGTTCTTTCTTATCTCCATCAATGACATTCGCAATTAGGCATTTATGCTGATGGCACAACTATTTACTCCGCTCTTAATAATAGCCGACAAAGTAAAAAATGACAGCTACTCTCGAAAATAACCTTCAATCAGTTGTTAAAGGAGACACAAAATGACTTGTAAATTTTAATATCTCAAAAATACTTCAATTATTATAAGAAATCATGTTTGCGCACTATCAGCATGGTTTTTTGGTCTCACGTTTTCTACTGGTATGAAGTGGAATGGTTATATCAGATCAATTGCTAAGTCTGCTTCTAAGAAAGTTGGTAAAAAAAGTGTTGTGCCAAACACTTTTTCTTGTCTGAATATATCTTGAACATTTATAAATCTACCATTCATTGGTGTATTGAATATTACTGCTATATCTGATCACCGACGATATATCTCGAGGTTCTTGAAAAACTCCAAAGAATATTCTGCAATGTTATTGGTCTGGACCTGTCATCTCGACTTCAGTTATTTTTTCCACTAGCCTAACAATGCCTTCATCTTGTCTTTTCTATAAACATTTTCATGGTAGCTGTACTAATAAGGTCACCTATTTGGTACCTCGGTCATATGAATTTAAACATAGTACTATATTGGCTACTAATTCTCATTATTTTACTGCTGAAATAGGTAGACACAACTGTAAGTTATATTTTAATAGTTTCTTTTCTCTTGTGCCTTAGTGGCATTATCCCCGCGTTTAGGATTATATATATATATATATATATATATATATATATATATATATATATATATATAAAGTTACGAAAAACTTGGTAATCCCTATGTGCAGACCCAAGGAGGATGAAATCCTAAGAGCTTAAATTCAGAGCTAATAATTTAAAGAAAAACAGACCACTTTATTTCACCAGAGACCTTTTAAACTACACTGGATTATCAGATATTTCTTCCAAATGAAATGAGAACGAATCAAATATGAATTCAAACGTTCATAACATTAATTTAAAAATAGATCTTAATACAACAGTAGAGTGATAATTCTTTATTATAGGATATTACATTCGCACATATGTATCCGCTACATAAATGCATTCACGTTTCGATGCATATCAGCGCATCTCATCAGTCGGTGGGAGTGGTTGCATATGTTCGAATGTAATACCTTATATATATATATATATATATATATATATATATATATATATATATATATATATATATATATATATGTGTGTGTGTGTGTGTGTGTGTGTGTGTGTGTGTGTGTGTTTTGAACAATAAAAATATTGAGAAATTAAAACATTAAAATTTTCAGACACACTGGGTTGTATATTAATATTTTTTTTTTTTTATTTCAATTAGATTCCTCAACTAGTTTCGGCCAACATGGCCATCATCAGGAGAAAAAAAATCTGCTTGTTAGTAGCAGTGAACTACAGAAATTAATGACTTGATAAAGAAAATGAACTTTATCTATAGTTTTACATGCATTTTTTAAATTTTTTTATCGTAAATTTTGGTCAGCCCTTGTGTTGGTCAAACAGTCTCTTTTAAGCTGAATTCCCTTCGTCATTTTGACAGTTTTATTGGTTCCGGGAAAGGGGATGTGTCTGTATTAGGTGTGTGTTATTATTTAGTCCTTCCGGGAGTGAGTGAGTATGAGGTCTGTAAATTTGTATATTAATATGAGTGTATGTAAATTTGTATATTAGTATGCGTTTGTGTATAAGTGTGAGGCCCTAACACCTCCGCAAGCATGTCTGTTTTGTGTGGGTGAGAAATGCGGGTAGGGCCTGATTTGTGGGGTTATATATTAATTGTATATATTGTTAAATTTGTGATGAAGCCCGTCTGGATGGAGTTTTTCGTGGTGCAGAGTCCATTTAACTTCATGGCCTTCTAAAATCTTTCTAATGTTATCTGCACTGAACTTTTCTATTTCCTCAATTATAGTGAATTTGGCATGGGTTTTAAAATCGTGTCTTTCTAGGTGGAAATTTTGTTCTACAGGTAATGATATTTCGTGGGGAGCCGACTTAATTCGACTGAGGTAATTATTAATTCTCTAGGGAAATAGCCATTTAGATATTCCCACATATTGTTCCGTGCATAGTGTGCATTCTAGGAGGTAAATTTTGTTATGACTTCTACAATTAGAGTCGTGCTAGATTTTGAAACTAGATTTAGTGACTGGGCTAGTGAACGAATTGGTATGTGTAATGGGGTTACAAAATAAGCTTCTTTTGCTGTTACATGGTTGGGAAAATTCTGTTGTTTTTGTTCAGGGTTTATTACAGATTACCTTATCCTCTGAAATGTGTTTACTAACTGTAAGTTCCTTTAGATTCTTAGGTTTACGCTATGCTAGAAGGCGAGGTTCCTCAAACAATGAGGTCTGGTTTGAGATGTAGCATTTCCCAGCGACTTTTGATTATCTGGGATAGTGGATGAAGAGTGGGGTTAAAATGGTTACTTGAGGTGGTTACATTCATACATATATATATATATATATATATATATATATATATATATATATATATATATATATATATAAGAAATATATAGTTTTAAGGTGTGCTATATTTATAGGATAAAGTGCTAAATATCAGAGATAGAGTGTATGTAAATATAAATGTGAACATTGAAGTCAACACAGAGGCGGCAGGCTATTTCATGCTAGACGCAATCGTCAGGCCGCGAATGTTGAATTTTTCGTCGACTATTTACATATATGGTTCAGTGGTGAATTGTGGGTAATCTATTCTGACGGTCATTTTTGCCGAAGTGGGTTTTTTTGTTTGTTTATTTATTTATTCATTTATTTGGGTTTATTTATTTTAATTGTTTCACTGTTATAAAGAAATATCGGTCAGAATAGATTACCCACAATGTACCACTGACCCATATATATAAATAGTCGAGGCCTGACGATTGCGTCTAGCAAAAAACAGAGTGACGATTGCGTCTAGCATGAAACAGCCTGTCGCTTCTGAGTCTTGACTTCAATGTTCACTTTTATCTATCTATCTATCTATCTATCTATCTATCTTTATTTTTATCTTTATATATATATATATATATATATATATATATATATATATATATATATATATATAACCCCCACACAAAAACACACAACATGCACAAATACAATGATCAAATCACCTACATACATACGCACGCTCATATACAGGAGACACAGTGTATATATATGTATGTACACACACACACACACACATATATATATATATATATATATATATATATATATATATATATATATATATATATATATATATATATATATATATATATATACGCATGTTGACAAAACAGGGGAACTACTCACGAGCACACACCCAAACCCCACACAATTTAGGAAGTACGTGTGTATGTAGGTACGAATGTATGTGTATATATGTGTATATGTGTATGTGTATACTGGTTCCATGTAGCTTGGAAAGTATGTGTGTATATGTGTGTGTATGTGTGTGTACGGAGGCACGGTAGAGTAATGGATAGCGGCTTGGATTGAGGAATCGGAGAGCCGAGTTCGAATTCCAGTCGAATCCATTATATTCACTTACGTACTAATACCCTAGGGAAAGGTGTGAATCCTCTTCTTCTCCCTCCAGCTATGGGCAAATAGCAGGACAAACTTGCCTTGGATGGCAACTGGTCTAGGAGAAGGACAACTCTGAATTCAAACCGGCTCTTAGATGAGGGTGAATGGAGTCTCTCTGAGCTTTGGTTGGCAATCCATTTAATGATGGTGTCACGATAAAAAACACCCTTGATAGCCCTAGCGAAGCATCAAGAATTAAGCTACATGACAAGATAATGAACTACACCAGTCAAAGTATTGGTGAGTTCAATCTCGGCTGAGGCCGCATGATGATGATGATATGTGTGTATGTACTGATTCCTTGTGGTGGGATGGTGTGTATGTGCGCATGTGTGTGTATGCGTGTATGTGTACAAATGTTTACTAATTCCTCGTAGTAAGACAATATATGTATGGAGGGGGAATATACGCACGCATATATACACGCATGCTGACAGAAACTCACGAAAATGGAAACAGATCCAAGAACGCACAGGGGTCAGTAAAACATTAAAAGATAAAATGCCGATAAGCAATTCATCATACCGCTTGGACCAACCTTAATTGTTTTATGATCCTTCTCATATCTAGAATATTTGACGTTGAAAAACAAAAGAAAAAATTATTTTTTATAATATGTGCAAATCTCCTCTTTTACCTGAAGACGGTCACGAGACCAGAAACACGTGTAGTACAATTATGTAAAACAAAGCATATTTTTTCTAAATAAATCCACATTACAACCAAAAAGGTTTGCGGCACCTCTCTTCTCTTCTTTTTAATATACATACTTTTCTCTCGTTGGAACCACTACAACCTCTTCTTTTATATATATATATATAAAGATAGATATATAGTGGATTCAGAATTTCATTTCATACTGTCCATGGAACCCACATTACGTGGTGCAGTGGACACAGAAAAGGGAGCAAAGTCCGACAATTATTTAAACATATAAAAAGAATGTATAAACATAAACATGTCTTAAAATAATTGTCGGACTTTGTCTTAGTCATCTATAAAAAGAATGTATAAATATAAAAATGTCTCTGTATATATATATATATATATATATATATATATTTGTATTGATATGACTTTGTGATCAGGGGTTTCACGCTTTTGCGATCGTCAGACAAAGTGATTAATTTTAAAATTTTGGTTTTCTATAGGGTTGCGTATATAGGTGTTTTTATGGAAAAGTAAGGGAAAATTGTCGTCAGGATATTAGCTCTATCACTGGTATTGAGCGCTTTCCAATAAGTACCGGGCATATATAATATATATATAATATATATATATATATATATATATATATATATATATATATATATATATATGCATACATATTTTCAGACACACAAATACACACACACACACATATATATATATATATTGTTAGGGGACCTTACCCATAATAACATAATGGACTATTCCATACGTAATAAATGCTGCGCCTCAAGAGAAAGCAGTCCGAAGTTGGACGACCGGCTGACCGGCTGATCGGTTGAAGTCTCTGCCTTCGGGCGGGGAGGAACCCGAAAGAGGCTACGACGAAGGCCGGAGTCTCTTTCGGGGAGGTAAACCGACTCTGAACCCGTTTATACGGGTTCAAAGGGCATATTTTAGGCCGAGCCCACGGGCTCGGAGATCCCACGTTAAACCGGCCTTGTGCCACATGATGCCCTTGTATTGGGTGGGGTGACTAAATACTGTTCAGTCTGAAGTCTGGATTGAGGTCCGTCAGAAGTCCGTCAGGAAATCTGTCAGTCAGATCTAGCGAGTCAGTTAGTTCAGACAATTACCACTAAACCTGATTGTTCATACTAACACTTTCTTCTTCCCTGTATATATTCCGGTTTGTAATATATCTGTGCTATTCCATATCCGCATTCGAGTTCTTCTTTATTGGTTCAACCATGGACTATCACCGTGGTACAAGCTAGCGGACCATAACACACACACACACACATATATATATATATATATATGGGGAAGAATAAGAGAAGAAAAATGGCCGCATATATAATAATAATAATATTTGTTGGATGAAATAAAAAATGAATCTTGATAAAGATATACATATTTGATTTATTTTCTATACAAGAACGACAAATGTTCGTGTCTTATGCAGATAACGACATGTAAAATCTGTATATTATGACTGAAATTAATACTTTGGTCTCGAATATGGGCCAATAAGTGTGTATGTGTAGCGTGACAGTTATTAACACGGAAAATGAAATCGGCAAGACGTGTTCATATTCAGGCATTGCCCATTGCGTTCATTTCCGTATTATGGCCTTTGGGACAAGCATGAGCACATAGTTTATGCCACGCTGTTATTGTTTAAGCAGTAGTGTAGACTGGACTCTTTAGCCTTTGGTAACAGCTAATGTAAATAAAGGAAAATTCAAAACTGCTACGAAGGAAACGACAAACGGCTTCGCAATCTTTCCCAAGAAACGATGACAATAAACAGATATTAAAACTAAACTGCAGAAAGTCATGTTCGCTTCCTCCCCAGAGTTATATGTCCTTATAAAATACGAATGAATTTAATGATGTGGTTATACTTTTAGGAAAGGAAGCTGGGAAAAAGCAGAAGAGTGCGAATATGAAAGCAAAATTTGGACGAGGCACATACATAAACCATTGATAACACATTTTATTCATTAAATAATATCTTTACGAAAAAGAAAGACGAAGTAAAAGAAAATTCTGGTCAATTTTGAACGAGAAATCTTCAAGTAAAATTTAAAATGCGGAATGTATTCAAAGGAGAATTGTAGATGTAGGTAATAATGAGACTAATGGAAAACTTACTGAACAAATTTTATAGTTTCTCTTGACTAAATTTACTAACAAAATATATTTATTTATTTCCCGTTGAAAAACAAATTGATAATTTTCATCTAGAAATCCATGAAAATAACTGTTTAACGTAAATTTGCATTTTAGGCTTATTCAACATTAAAGTTACTTTTTTTTTCTTGAGAAAAAATTACTGTATACGAGCGGAATGCTGAAAAGTTCACAACACATCCGTAAAGTGACGACACATTTTAAAAATTTAGGAATTGCAATTTTTCGAAACTTGTATTTTAATAATTTATTTACTCAATTTTTGATTTAGAAATTTAGAAAATTTATATTTGCAATTGTAATATTTTCACAGTTGTTAAACTAGCAACATGATTCAGATAAGAATATAATATAGGATTCGTAATTAAATTAACCATGATTAGTCATGAAGTGGATTGATAGTGGAGTGGTTTCCCGTTGCCTTCTCCATGAAGGTTTATGGAGACACCACCTCTAGTTCACTGGCCGTTAACACAGTGAGTTCCTCTGCCCTTTGTTAGGTCTTGTTTTTCGTCCTACTGGCTTGCTAATGAGCCGCCTCACCCGGGACTTGGAATAGTGTAGTCGATTTAGTCGCCGACATTTCGACTGGAATACTTACGGAAAGGTGAGGGAAACAACAACAAAAAAGAGCAACGATGAGGTCTTAGAGAGGTTGCAAATAAGAAGGAGGCTTATACTTAATATCTGAAAGAGACAGCTGAAGTTTATGGGACACATAATGGGGAAGGAGTGTCTGGAGAATCTGATACTCACGGGTCGAATAGAGTGAAGTAGAGACAAGAGAAAACGATGTGTGACATGCCTGTCGGACTTAAGCAAGTGGATGACAGAACGTGGTCTGGGGGAGGAAACAGAGGGAAGGAAGTTGTTGAGAGATGCAAGGGTAGGAGGGAGGTCAAGAGCCATGATCGCCTACGTCCTGAAAGGACACGGCACATAAAAAGAAAAGAAAGAATTAAGTTTAATTTTAACGAAAGGTGCACGAAATATTTTAAGTCTGACAAAAGACTTCGGGTGTACACTGAAAAATCAGACTAAGAAATGTGTGGAGGGACTGGTTTTTTATCCGTCATCAGATGACTAATATTTACTCTATTATTGAAATATGTGTGAGTGAGTGTACCCACGTTTCAATTAGATTTTAAAAAGATACGGTTGATACAAAGTAATGACTTTTATAAAAGGTACGCATTTGAGGATGTGCCTGGGTGTTTGAAAGAAAGTCAAATAAGTCATAGAAAAATATTTGCTTAAAGATCAACTTTTAGTTTAGTTTCTTTTAAATGGTTTTCTTTCGTTTCTTGACTTCACTAATTAAACAAACATATTGCGATTATGTCATTTCGTCACATCACGATATTGAAATATGCAGTTATATAACCATTTAAAGTTACGTGAGCATATAGTATATTTCAAATCAAAATTTAATAAATACATTATTAAAGCAATTTTTAAAAAATAACATGCCTCTAGCAAAGGTCTACTTCCTTCTATCAGTGTTAGTAACAGAAAATCAGAAAAAGAGGGTATATATATATATATATATATATATATATATATATATATATATATATATATATACATGGAAATTAATTAAGAGGGCTCGAACCTGTAATTCCCTATACACACCATGTTATCTCTGTCTCGACAAAAAAATGGAAATTATTAGATTTAAAGATAAAATTAATCCCTTACATCAAAGGAATGAACTTACCCTTAACTGTAGACATAGTTCACCCAACATTTTAATATGAGTAATAATATTATGAATGTTAATAGAATGGTATTGTAAGCTTGTATTATTGTTATTATTATTACTTATTTGTTATATATATATATATATATATATATATATATATATATATAATAAAAAGGCTTAAACACTAATACTCCATGGTCATAATTTATTCCATTGGAATCGTAAATACGATCCAATTCATCAGACCTACAGATATTTTCTACTAATATTATCTATCTGTCTATCTGTATATATATATATATATATATATATATATATATATATATATATATATATATATATATATATATTTGTAACCACATCATCGACGTTAATTATAACCTACCTTTATTGGCTAGCGATTTAATCTGACATTTTTTTAAACAATTCTCCCCAAGCCAGGCTGGAGTGCCACTAGCACGCATGGGGTTACAGAGGATTGAGAATAAGAGTAAAGAGGCGTGTTTGAGGAAAGGATACAGAGAATTACAAGGAACAAGCTCAAGGTGTCAGATGTCGACTGACATTACATTTGAATATTTGAAGATCATAGTCATCGGGGAAGCGCGTAAGGGGAAGGGAGTTCCACAGACGGGAAGTGCGAGAGAAGAAGCTATTTGAGTAGAAGAAACGGTTACATTTAACCGTTTTGACAGTGAAAGGGTGGGACCGAGATGCCAGCCTGGTAGCATGCTTAAATTCATGCAGTCTGGGAACCAGCGACAGTAAATCGTCGAAACAGTTGCCGTGAAAATACTTGTAGAAGAGACGGGGAAGCCACGACACGTCTCTGGGAGAGCGATGGTAGACTAGATGCCATATCAGGACCTATCACATTGCATATTCTTCTCTGGATTTTGTCGAGGACCTCGAGACATACAGTGGGAGGGAACACCTGTTCATATATGACAGCAATATTCCATACAAGGACGGATGGTTGATTTATAGATTTGAAGGATGGACTCAGATGAGAAAAACTCTCTGACACAACACAGAGAACCAACTTTTCTTGCGGTAGATGAAGCAATTGATTCAACATATTTATTCCACCTCAAGTCAGTGGACAGTGTGATACCAAGCAGGCGTAATGAGGCACTCTCAAGGAGTTGGGAATCAGCCATTCTTATGGGAGGCACGGAGGGTTCTCTGTGGTAGGTAAAGGAAAGCAGTTTCCTTTTGTAGAATTATAAGCCATTTCCTGCCCCAGTCAACCACAAATTGGAGTTCTTTTTCGAGATCAGCAGCAAGTTTAGTTTTGTCAACGATACCAGATTTACTATTCAGGCAGGAATAAATAGTTTCGTCCACGTAGATGCCTTTTTTTGGAACTGATGACATCGGCAAGGGGACGAATGCGATTTCACTAGATATTTTCTTGCAGGGATGAAAGCCTCAATTCCAGGATGAGACGTCAGACGCACATTTTTGGACGTGGGTGGGGTAAAAACAGTATTCCAGGTGACATTGCGAACGAAATCATGGAATAAGTCCTAATCTGCCCGTTGGTAATAGAAGATGTTCCGTTGGTAGGAGGTTCTTTACTGGGGGAGGAGTAGATGATGATGTTATCAGACACTACGGCATGATCAGAGTTGCCAAGAGGGCAGAGCTGCGTGGTACGACAAGACTCGGGGATAGAGGTAAAACAGAGATCAAGAATGGAGGCTTTACCATCATGGTTACTGGGGAAACGCGTAGGAAAGTCAACATCTTGTGTGAGAGATTGAGTGATTGAAAAGTTAAATGTTTGTATGCCAGGAAGCTCAGTTACAGAGTATTTAAGCCATTTTGTATGGTAGTTATTGAAGTCACCAAGCACAGATATTCTTGCACATGGATGTAGAGAGATAGTCTTGTGTATATTATCGGAAATGCAATCGAGTACACCACAGACTTTGGAGGATGGAGAGCGATAGAGAAAGAAAAGATATCTTATAGATTTGAGGAGAGATATATGGAGACACATGTATGAATGGTCTAGAGATTTGAGAGATAGTTCCCTAGCTAGTGGGAGATGGTTTCGTGCCTAAACTTCCAGGCCTTGCATATAGGTAATAGAGTCCTTTCTAAGTAGAGGAAGATAAATGGAAATCGAGAAGTCAGAGAAGGGGATTGACGGATTAAATTTAGTCTCGCAGAGAGCTAGTATATCAGGAGACTTCTCAAAGATAAACGATTCCACACTGCAGAAGTTGGTCAGAATGCTACGGATGTTGGAAAAGGAAATGTTAAAGGGTTTAGGTGATTTTTTAAAAGCTGGTTTAGGTTTACTTCTTTGATTGTTTGTAGTCATGATGGGTATTCTTGATAAGGAAAGTCATAAGGCCTAATGTAATAGCAGCCGATGGTCATTGTATGTGACATGGGAAGAAAGGAGCTGGCACAGCCTACAACATAATGTGGCCTTGGGGATTCCTACAGAAAGTGCATGCAGGGACACCCTTCCATGTGTGGCATGGCACTACAAGCACCCCGATATTATGCAACTATTGATCAGAGCAGTGGATCAAGACGCTACGCAAATGTTAGGACTCCTAACTACCAGTCGGAAACAGCAACCAGGGAACTGTCAACCCGGTACCATCAGTGTGAAGAGACGTTACCAAAGACTTCACATATCATAAGGGATTCACGATGGCATCAATACATAGGCCAGAGAAAAGGAAAAGACCCGGGAACCCTTTCCTAAACAGGAAACAAGGAATGAGTCTCTATACCTGTTCAAGAGAAGCGGGGGGTATTGACCGGGCGATAGGCAGACCTATTACACACAAACACACACACGCAGAAAAAAATTATGTATATATAAAGTTTTAACAGTTTAAGTGCCAACTTTGGCGGTAGGGAGAAAAGAATAAACCAGAATATGGCCGATAGACGCGGCTGAGTTAACTGTCCGATGCTAGCATGATTACTTTGGGGAATTCATATTCAAAGAACTCAAAATAAGAATTTAAATAAATGAGAAGGGGGAAGCTGAAGTTCGCATCTGCTTCAAAGAACATTATTCAAAACTAAGAGAATTAGTAACAGTAATCGAAAATAAATAAATAAAATCAATAAGAAGGGAAAAGATTGGAATTGAACGATTAATTACAAAGAGAATCAAGCAAGCTGACAGGCGACAGGGAACACATGAAATGCTATTTGGCCGAACTATGCTGATAGTGGGTTTTCATGTGTTTTTTTCCCTACATTACCACCTGAAAGCCAATTGAATGCGTCCCTATTTTTAACTCACCCAAGATTGAAAATGAGGGCAGCGCTAGGCTGACCATTATACGCCGGGAGGGAGGAAAGAAGAAACCACGTGACCGATACACGCTGCTGAAAAAAACTGTTCGATGCTAGCATGATTACTTCGAGGAATTCATATTCAAACAAATAACTCAAAATAAAAATTTAGATAAATGAGAGAGGGGGAAGCTAATATTCGCATCTGCTTCAAAGAACATTATTCAAAACTAAGAGAATTAGTAACAGTAATCGAAAATAAACAAATAAATAAGTTGACATTCAACAGTTCTGATCGTTTATGCATTACTTTTTCATGGACTCTGAATTCGTTATTGTTATCCAGGTAAGTATATATGTATGCATGTTTGTATGTATGGTTGTTTCTACATATATATGTGTGTATATACCTGGATACATATATGTGTGCATGTGTGTCTGTGTATTGGCTGGTATATGTGTATATGTATATATGTATGTAGGTATATATATATGTATGTGGGTGTATGCGTCAATATATATATATATATATATATATATATATATATATATATATATATGTGTGTGTGTGTGTGTGTGTGTGTGTGTATTTTTGTGTATATATGCATATATTTGTTTGTATACGGGTACGTGTATGTGTTTTTATATTGGTATATATGCTGTTTTTTTTATATGTTTGTGTGCGTATTTTGTTTGGACATGTGAGTTTGTTCGTTTTTTTTTATATGTATGCGTATGTGTGTGTTTGTGTATATGTGCGTGTATGCATATATGTCTTTTTTTCTTTGCTTTTTCTATAGCCCGATATGCATGTTTCAACTACGTATATGTATTCATCGTACATATGCATGTATTTGCATTTCTTGCCTTTATTTGATCCCCTTTTTTATCTATATGTTTATGTATGTAAAATATTAATAGTTGGTTTGTGTTGTTTTATTAGTGCATTTATGCTTGTATTTTGCTGAGTCTGATTATCTGTATATTTCGTGTGTGTGATTGCTTGCATATGCTTTTACCTGTATATTCATGTGTCTGACAATTTTCTTTTGCGTGTTTTTTAAATGTTAGTCCGTCTCTATTCTTCTGTTTATGCTTTATTTTTATTTGATTTTTTGATTTTTTTCCTGTGGGAATATCCATCCATATATTTGTGTGCTCATATATTTGCTTATATATACGTGGTTGTGTATTAGGATGTGAATGTGTTTGACCTGTCATATGAAAATCCCCTCCCCTAACCACTTCCTTATTTGAAATCAGACTTCCATGTATCAAATATGTGTAGTGATTACATCGAGTTTAACTGATAAATTGTCACTTCGTTAAAAACAATAAAATACATTTTTCTCCTAGTTTCATTTCTGAATAATTTTGTAATAATATTAAATATGTTCGGTTAAATTTAGAATTAGACATTTTTAATTTTTAAAGTTTAAAATTAAAACTTATTTTGTATATTGATTTCTATTTTAATAGATTATACACAGGGTATATTGTCACGTTATTTTAAATTACCGTATACTTGTAATCTGACTGGTCATCATAGTTTACGTAACAATGAGGTGGTTGTTTTTTTTTTAACTCTTAAAACCATTTAATTTGCAATCAACACCATCACTTGATAAAACACACACATTTTTATTTCGTTTGTTGATCTGATGAAGCCTATAAGGGCGAAACGCGTAATCTAGTTTCCTTGACACAGTTTTCTATTTGTCATATTTCTTCCTGACTTTTCCGGGGTTCTATATCCTATTTTATGTGCATATTGTCGATATGGAAAACACATGGACAGACCTAAAATTTATGAATATTTTACTTTCATGCAATTCTGAAAACAAGGATAAGGATTTACGTTGAATTCCTTTCAGAAAAGGCTATATATCTTTTGCTTTCAAGCCATTCTCTAAAATTAAGATGAGGAGTTACCTTAAATTCAACACAGAAAAGCTTTAACTTTCGACATGAACTAAGAAAAGAAATAATAAATATTAAGAGCTTTTTAAAAGTCTGTCATTTTCATTGTTTTCATTCAATCACGAGAAACGCCAGCTTAGTGAAAAAGATATGATAAAGACTAGAAAGGTGAAACGCGTAAGCAAATCTAGTTTTAATGAAGCGGTTTTCCATTTTCATATATATATATATATATATATATATATATATATATATATATATATATATAGTTTTAAGGTGTTCATATTTAGGGGATAAAGTGCTCAATATCAGAGATAGAGCGTATGTAAATATAAATTTAAAAGTCAACATTGAAGTCAACATTCAGAGGTTTTAGTTAGGCCGGCCTGACGATTGCGTCCAGAACGAACATGAGTGTTGACTTCAATGTTCACTTTTAAATTTATATATATATATATATATATATATATATATATATATATATATATATTATTGAATGAATTACAAACATTACGTCAGCTTATTTTTTATCGTAACCCTTTTATATTCACGAATATTTTTACATATATAACAACTCAATAAGGCAAGAAATGCGCTGTAACAATGACAATCACTTTTATTTCCCAAGTACTTTCTGAAATGCAACTGGTAAGGCAAAATCTATGTGTAGCTATTCATTACTGAAATTGTATTTTGCTATGGCTGACATTTATGACAGGATTTTTTTCCTTTTATGTTGGAATGTCATGGTTGAGCATGCATTAAAGCATGAAAACTTCTTTTTTATAGGCATTTTAGAAAATTATTACACTATTCATAGCTGATTCTATTTAATGTTGGCTTCAATTTTTAATAAAGATTGCTTCAAGGATCTGTAGCTTTGTTATTTTCTTGGTGTAGGTTAATTGTGTTATCAATCAGTATTTTTGTATACTGTGAATGTGGACAGGAATGTTCATGTAAATGTCTCGCAATGGGTGAAAGAATAAGACATCTTGATAATGTAGTTCTAATATATATACAAAATATATATTTGTTTTTCTTTCGGATATCCATTCTCCCAAGGAACATTTGAATTGATATATAATATTGGTTTTACGTAATACATCAGTTGAGTGGAGGATTTATTATGAATAATTAAATTGGTTGTATTGTATTTTGTATAATATATGATCAATTTTAATTTTATTGAGATTCATGGGATATATATTGGTTCGAATGAGGTTTTTCCTGATTTACTAATCCGTTTTGTAGTTAGCGTGCATCTGGTTGTAATATAAGCGTTTGATATATTTCGGGTCCTTTGAGGCAGTACCATATTCGATTTGACGTGTGTTGAGGTTTTTCATAAATCCTCTTATTTGTTCATCTACAATATGGTTTGGGAAGTCAGTATTAATGAAAGTCTGATGAATATTTTTTAGTTCTGTGTAGAAATATTTTTGTGGAGAAATTAATTTGTGCTTGGTTAATTAAATACTTTACCGATAGCTGGAGGGTGGAGAGGAGAAGAAGATGATTCATACTCTTTCCAAGGGTACTAGCACTTAAGTGAATATAATGGATTCGAATGGAATTCGAACTCGGCTTTCTGATTCATCAATTCGTGTCGCTTTGAATAATGATGTTAGTAAAATATCTTTAGAATATGTGGTTCCACAGAAGGACGCTAAGGATGCTATGGACCGAGTGTGTGAGCAACGATCAGGTCTTAGAGAGTACGCAAACAAGGAGGAGGCTTATACTTAACATTAGGAAGAGGCAACTGATGTTCCTGGGACACATAATGAGGAAGGAGGGCCTGGAGAATCTGATACTCACGGGTCGAATAGAGGGAAAGAGAGACAAGGGAAAACAACGCATGACATACCTGCCGGGCTTAAGCAAGTGGATGACAGAACGTGGTCCGGGGGAGGAAGCAGAGGGAAGGAACTTGTTGATAGCTGCAAGGGATGGAATGAGGTGGAGAGCCATGATTGCCCACGTCTTGAAAGGACACATCACATAGAAAGAAAGTTATTACTTGACAAAGAAAACGTTAAAAATGCAGGGATGATCAGCTCAAAATTTAGCATATTGATGCACTGTGTAACAAATGTTAACCATGGCCAAGCTCATTCATTTATCGACTTAGTTCCATTGTTATTGTTTTAACACTTCCTTACTATTTGAAAATAGTATTGGAAATTACGGCTCGGGTTGATGAATCAGAAAGCCGAGTTCGAATTCAGTCGAATCCATAACATTCACTTACGTGCTATTACCCTTGGGAAAGGTACGGATCCTCTTCTCCGCCCCCGCCCCCAGGTATAGGTAAATAGCAGGACAGAACGGGTTCTATAGTCTTGGATGGCAACTGGTCTACCGCAGAAATGAAAACCTACTGCGGGAAAAAATCTGCCTCGTCAGTCATGTATCGAAAGATGCATGATTGCCTAAGCGTGTTTCACACATGGCACAGAACTGAATGGCATATATATATATATATATATATATATATATATATATATATATATATATAGCTAGTAGAGCCCAGCGTTGCCCGGTGATATAACAGTAAGAGATAGATCAAGTATCCACCATCATAAAGACTGAAAAAAAAAAATTGACAAAGATTATTGTTTAAGGTTGACGGACACGCATGTCTTAATTAGTTTTTTTTTTTTTTTTTACGAATTGGTCAAACCCAAACTCAAACAAAAAAACATTGTTTTCAATCGTTATGAGTCTATTGATTGAATAGAATTTTATTATAAACAATTGTCTTGTAAATGGAATTTTAAAGCATTCTGAATGTAAAAATAAAAAAAAAAAGTGTGCAAGACAATAAGAAACACTACATGCCAAAAAAAAAGTGAAGTTTTGTTGAAATCGGTTGAAAAATGTAGGTAGCCTTTCTGTAATCTTTTAGTTTTACAATTTATGATTTTTACTTATTGAATACAGTAAAAAAATTTTGCTTGTGATGATTCATAATTAGAATTCTGATTTGAATATATTTTTCACTCGTTGTTTCTAATACAAAAAATATTAACTTTATTTGGGTTTATTAATTATGATCTAACAAATCTTATTCATTTAGTAGCCTTCTCTGTAATATATAATAATCTATGATTATCTATTTATGATTTTTACTTATTGAATACAGTAAAAAAATTGGACACCATGTGTATTTAAAGTAGTTTCCCGTTCTGGTTATTATTTTTAGTTAGGACTTGTGTATGTTTAGATTTCATTATCTTTCCCTAAAGATAAAGAATTTATTCCGATGTTTGTATTCGTACAATCAGTAGAGATCGTTAGATTATTGTTTAAGGTTGACGGACACGCATGTCTTAATTTTTTTAATTTTTTTTTTATTTTTTACGAATTGGTCAAACCCAAACTCAAACAAAAACATTGTTTTCAATCGTTATGAGTCTACTGATTGAATAGAATTTTATTATAAATAATTGTCTTTTAAGTGGAATTTTTAAAGCATTCTGAATGTTAAAAATAAAGAAAAAAGTGTGCAAGAGAATAAGAAACACTACCTGCCAAAAAAAAAAGTGAAGTTTTGTTTTATCGGCTGAAAAATATAGGAAATCCGCTCTCATATTTAAAGTAACCCACACACACAAACCGATGTGAGTTATCCCCCTTCCATTTTCACGATGTCTCTTAATCGTGTTTTCAAATTGATTTTGTGCAAAAACAATTATTTTTCCCATTTTTGGCGCTGTTAGAACCACCACAAGGTAATTTTATGTAGTCCTGTGAAGTTTTGTTGAAATCGGTTGAAAAATGTAGGAAATCCGATCCAATATATAAACGTTACAGACACACACACACACACACACACACACACACACACACACACACACAATCTGCGTTTTCTAATAAGTAAGATATATATATATATATATATATATAAATGAATACATGTAGAATTTAAGATTTATTAGAGTACGCCACACCAACATCTACCGGAGTGTTGCCTTCAATACCAGCATTTGGTTATGACGGCCTGCGTGTGTATTTCTGTGTAAAAATATATATTAATGCGACAAACAACATTAAAAAGATAAATAGCCATCCTTTGTTAAAAAGTCATTTTTTCGATGTCTTTTTTTCTTATTTGCTTATTCTCCACATTATCCAAAGAGAAATACAAATATTTAAAGATGAAGAGAGAAAGCAAGGAAAACGTAAAATTCAAATAATAATTAAAAGATTAAGGTAGGTGGAAGGTCAATCTCATACCGGAAGTCATTCAACAAAGAACCTTTTCTTGGGCTATAAAAGAAACCAACATCTGACGAATTTCAGTCTACCCAAGAAAAACCAAGAGCAACTTGATCACTGAGCAGTGTTTACAACAATCGCCATCATCAATCATGTTTCGCACAGTCTTTGCTCTTGTGTTCCTTGTTGGAGTTGCTCTAGGACAATATTCAAACGTCGTAGATTTCTGTAAAATTGTCCCGAGCAGAATGGGTTACCGGTTCGTCAGGGCCCCAGGTAACTGCAGTTGTATGTATGACTGTGATGGCGACTTATTCTACCCAGTTCTAAGGAACTATAACTACGGCCTTGTCTTCTCTCAATCTCATCAGGTTTGCGTTTATCGAAACAGCCAATTCGACGACTGTAACAAGAATGTGTGTCAAGGACGATATAGTAAGTGTTTTTTCTTTACTTTTCTTTATGTTTGTTACTTTCTGAATTGACGTAAATCGGTCGGTAAAGACGGTCGATGGAAACCAATTGAATATGAGGCAAATAAAGAACATTTGTCTTTTGAATTAATTGCCATATATTTATATATCCACCGAGTATTTAATTCCCCTACAATTAAAGTGGCGAAACACTAATGTATCTGTATCTTAATTTTTAGTGATAATCGTTCACTAAAAAACTAACCAATTTGATTACGTTTAAAGAGATATACTTTTATTTGTCACGTGTAAATTCAAGAAACATATTTGCTTTTAATAAATGAATTTTATTACCTCAGTATTATAATTACATGAGCGCCAAATTCGAAATTAAACTATGCTAAACATAATTCTTCTATTACGCACACACACACAAAATAGACACACACCAATATACATGCGTATACAAGTCATCAAATTCTTGTAATACCCAAAATGTCTCTAGTAAGTAAGAAACTGTGTTGATTTCTGATTAAGAAACCGTATTTATTTTCCTGATCATGAATCAATAAATAGAAAGTCTATTTTATCTTTTTTTTTTCGGATGATCCTCTTTGTTACCCAAGACCAAATGGTTTAAACCGAGACCCCTCAAGCTGCAATCGTTACATCCCGTGTTGGTTAGGCAACTCATGCCCTTCCGTTAAATGCCCAGGACATCTGGAATTCTTTTTCTTTAAACAGAGATGCGTGGAACCAAGAAAAGGTGACTGTTACTGGTATTCAGTTCGATAAACTCGGAATGCAATGCTTAGTTCATTTTTACCAACTCTCTCACATTTTATGTGGTCATCTAAGTCAACCGCTAGATTCATTTTCTCGTGTTTTGTGCTAAGGTAAACATTTCGTGTACTTATCCTGCAAATTATTAATTGTTCTATATTCATTAAAGGATAATTTGGCCTCTTCGTTGAACTGCTTCGAAGACAAAGTGAAAAGATTGTAATTAGAAAAAACTTAGGTTTCGCTTAATTACAACTGAAATAATTCCATTGTCTTGATCAGCAATATATTTTTGAAAAAAACATTACCAGAGAAGGAAAATTCTCTCCACAAATAGATTTTTGAAGGAAAAATTATTATCAGAAATAGACTTTTGGTGAAAAATATTACCAACAATGAAAATTTTGTCGGCATTAAATAATCCATTGAGGTTAATAGGCCGTAAAACAAAACAAACCAAACCAAAAAAAGTAACCAAGCATCAAAAAGAATTGCATAACCTGGGATATGGCTACCACATATACCGAAAATAAAATCGTCTGATTAAAAGAAAAAGTAGAAATTGAGACGCTATACCAAAATATCTAAAAACTCCAAGATGAACAACTGATCACAACCATATCAGAAATTCGAGAGAAAAGTCATGGGTGAGTCAGTTAAGGATAAACATGATAGCGGTTAAAACTTCTCAAAAATTTTCACAAAACAACTCCAAAATGGCGCTAAGAAAACTCGCAATCACCCTGATATAACAGTCAAAAAATCAGACAAAACCAACATCTTCGTAGTCTTAAACAAATCTGATTATAATTCAAAACCCGAGAAAATACTCAACGGCCACACAAAATTTGAAAAAAATCAAAAGAAATCCAACCAACCAAATAAAGTTAAAAATCAAAAAACTAATCACTGCTTATAATGCCGAACAGGACAATTTAAAACCCCTAAAATCGACGGTGATTATAAACCCGGTTACATATATGGCCGCTCTCAAAACACACAAATAAAATAATCGTCCCCGCCTTATTATATCACAAATTCCCATCTTCACTTATCAATTAAAAAAAAACCATCAATGAACTTATCACGCCATATCTCCCTAGTAAATACAGCATAAAATCAATTCTTGAGGCAATCTAAAAAAATGAAGATCTAACAATGAAACTATAGCCACACTCGATGTCGAAACCTTATTCGCTAACATCCCTTTTTGCGAAGTTACTGACGTTATTATGAATAAAAAAATATACAATAATCTTTCTTTACCTCCATTTAAAATTAATCCTTATATATTACGGAAAATACTGCAAACCTGCACCACCGAAGTCCCATTCCATGATGACAAAAATAACACACACACACACATATATATATATATATATATATATATATATATATATATATATATATATAGATAGATAGATAGATAGATAGATAAAACACGATGGCGTATGGGTGGGTTCAAGTTTCGGCTCGACTTTTAGCAATTTCTACATGTTTAATCTGGAGAATAACATCTTTAACAATTTTTAAAAAAATCTCCATCTACCTAAGATATGTCGATGATATTCCATGACTACTCCGCCCTTAGGTTTACATATGATCTTAATAATAGCAAAATATTCCCTTCTTTGATATACTGATAAATACCAACAACAATAAGTTCACTATCTCCCCATATAAAAAAAAAACTACCAGCAGAAATTCTTGTAACCTTAACTATAAGTGCTAATGTCCAAATAACTACAAAATAGCAATTAAAAAATAACTTAATAAACCGTGTAAAAATTAATTAATCCACAAAAATGATTTTCTACAGGGAAATAAAAAATATAAAACAAACACTCATCAATAATAACTTCCCGAACTATATTGTTAATGAACAAATAACATGCTCCATCAGAGATCTTTATACAAAACAAATAGAATATAATATTTCTTCAAATAACCCCAAACATATCAACATTTATATCGTAACTAAATGCATGGTAACTATAAGCAAGATGAAAATATCCTAAAAAAATAATAAAAACTAATTCATCCATGAGAGATCGCAGCGAAAAAAATAAAATTAATTATATACTACGCTAAATCCACTATATCTAATAAAATCATTCGTAATCACACTTCCCCGGCCACTAGAATGTTGCAGAAAAACAACATTGTCTATAAATTTAAATGTCTTTTGGGCGATTATATCTCCAACGGTAAAAATATTTTTTATATTGGACACATGACAACAATGCTCGCTCGGCGGTTAAGTCTCCACTTGAATAACACATCCATCATTTCTAAACATTTACAACATCCATGTCAATATTCGAAATTCAGGAAAATCCTCGTTGAAAACCCCTCCATACTTTTTCCCGAAAAGAATAGACACAAGCTAGAAATCCTCGAAGCTACTTATATAAAATTTGAAACCAAACATTAATAAAATCAATTATGAATTCTCCACAAACATTTTAAGATGTGTACAGTAGATAATTCCAAACGTCAACGTTTTGCACTAATGGTTTTTTTCCTTTATTTTTTCCACTACATATTTTGCAAAATCTTACCACAACATACATAGTTACCTTCCCTTAAACTCATTTACTAATGATTTCATGACACAGCATCAATGGCTCCACATATAAGAAATTTTAATTTTCAGTTATTCATTAGAATCTCGTTCTTGGACAACTAGAAAAACTTACTCTATAATCAATAATACCCTGATAATGACGTTATGCTATGTCGAAAGTACTCAGATAATAAATTATAATATGAATCAACACGGCGTTTACCACTCGTCTTTCAATAATCACACAAAAAAGCTTATCCGTAAATATGAAAGGATCCTATCGAGAATAGGTAGACAAAACGTTAAAATTATTCAATGAAACCTGTCTTAATGAAAATATTCTGCCGAAATATACGCATATATATATATATATATGTGTGTGTGTGTGTGTGTGTGTGTGTGTGTGTGTGCAAAGAAGATGACCATTCTTATTATTAAAATTAAAATTTGTTTGAGCAGTAAGTATAAGGATATTATAGGTTGGGTGCAAAAATAATGACGTAATAATGTCGTTTTTTGACCTTAAAAAATACGTCGAAAAACGACATTATTACGTCATTATTTTGCACCAACCTAATAAAACGACAAAATATTAAATAAGGATAAAATACGGAAAAAAAAAACACTGGCATTTGCAAATATTTTTTAAAAGCCTATCGATATCATAAAGTGGTAAAATATTTACAGTTAAAAGGACATTAAAAAAATGATATAAAATAAGGAAAGGTAGTAAAATGAGAAAATGAACAAAACCCAGTTTAGAAATCTTTAAAACAAAATGCAGCCAGTTCACATTTATGATTGTGACTGCAACTTACAGCGCATTGCCATGTTCATGTGCAAGTAAATGGCTCTCTACTCCTCTTGCACTTATGCAAGCTTTCTTACATAAATAAAAATGAATGGTGTAATGAGAGTTATATATATATATATATATATATGTGTGTGTGTGTGTGTGTGTGTGTGTATATATATATATATATGTGTGTGTGTGTGTGTGTATATATATATATATGTGTGTGTATATATATATATATATGTGTGTGTGTGTGTGTGTATATATATATATATGTATATATATATATATGTGTGTGTATATATATATATATATATATATATATATATATATATATATATATATATATATTTTAGTATCTATCAATGTGTGTGTTTCAGTTTTTGTGTGTGTCCACGATTGTGTGTGTGTTTATTTTGTGTATGTGTCTGCGTGTGTATGTGTCCGCGCGCGCATTATGTGAGCAGACATGTTTGTTTGTGGGACGATGCCAAGAAATATCTGGATCACAATTGTAAATAGTGACGCAACACAATCTTCCTATTTATCTCTAAATTGACCTCCCAGGCGCGCTCGCATGTGTGTGTGTTAGTGTTACTACGAAACAAAGAGTTTTTTTTCTTTCCTTTTCCATTCATAAGCGGAACAAATTCCTGAAATTTTGAACAACTGAATTTCACCGCCTCCTGAGAAAATAGCTTTACAAAATCTAGAATAAGACATATATCTATTTTTATTTATTAGAACGACTGCAGTCAAGATCAAAGAGTCACTGTTGTTATAAAATAAAATAAGACATATCTCGGCTGATTTACAGGCAAATAAACTAACATACTCAAGAGCGAGAGCCGGATGTGAACGGGACAAGGCCCCGTCACAAAATGACCATTATCTTCGTTTACGCATGTTCCCGACGCACGAGTTCCTGTCGAAAAATAACATAATATTTTAAAGTGTTTCTATTTTTCGACCAATAAAAATGCTTCCTGCCTAATTATACTCGCGTCGTTTTTCGAGTTTGTTAAGCCATAAAAAACGCCATAAGAGGGGTCACACGGAAGTACTATGGCAATCAACAGTAGGTCAACTCTTGAACGACAGATCGGTTGAACTCTCTGTTTATACGGGTTCAATAGACATATTTTTGGCCGAGCCCACGGGCTCGGAGAGCTCACGTTAAAAAGGCCTTGTGCCACATGACGCCCTTGTGGGGGGGTGACAATATCGTCAACAGTAGGCCAGGGAAGAGACCTGTCACGGTCAGCAGCAGTCAGCATGGGGAGCGCCAGCGTCAACGAGTGGGAACTACTATGAGAGATCAACCCAGACCAGAAGCCGGCTTATGAACTTTACCACAAGGTAGCTGTCCCAAATCCACACGTTCCTGTTGAAATAAATCACGTAAATCTATTTCTACTGTTGTCGTATTCTTTCTTGCAACCATACGCTTGTCTATAACACTGTGAACTCTATAACCGTTTTATAAGCTTAATATAGAATTCGTTTCACCAGGGATAAATAGTTTTTGAATTGAGCAATGTCCCTCTCTCAGACTAATTCCTTATCAAAGCTGAAAAGTACAGTCTGCTTTGATATTTAACCTATAGCTAGGGAGAGAGATGGATTCATACCGTTGCGCGTAATTGAATGTTGAGGTCACGGCTGGTATTAAAAATAAAATAATTATAAAACCTTAAATCATTGTCACTATATTCACAAACCAAAGCTTTTATGCAATTTGCTGTAGTGAACTCGAGCCTTAAACCTAACCTTCCTGCTGATTAGGTTTGACTTAAAAGATAACATTGATTATGATATAATACTGGTGTCTTTTTTATATGCCTGGCGTTCATTATCAAATATAATCTGTTTGAATCTTATTTCCAAATGGTGGATAAAACTCATGACGAAGGCGAGTTATCTTTCCCAGTTCTAATGAACTGTAACTACAATCTCGTCTTCTCTCAGTGTTATCGGGTTGGCGTCTATCCAAATAGCGATTTTAACGACTGTAACAATAATGTGTATCAAGGAAAATATAAGTGATTTATTTTTCTTTTGTTTGTCACTTTCTTAACTATTATTTACACTATTTATATTCGAATTATTGTCCACATATTTGTTATTGTATCGATCTGGGTAACCTCCATGGAATTCTGAACTGAACACTTTATTGAATCTATTGGGATGACTGTTCTCGTTTCACTGATCATGTCTAGGGATATCGCCGTTCTCTCTTTTAGTTCTACTCACCCGCTTCCTCTGAGTGCAAGCACACACTGCCCAACCTAGGAATCACAATCACAATCGCTATGTCACCAAATTCACAAACCAACGCTTTTATGCACGTAGGAGAATTTGCTGTAGTGAACACGAAGCCTTAAACCTAACCTGCCTGCTGATTAGAGTTAACTTCAAATTTATTTGATTACGATAATATTACTGGTATCTTTTTTCTAAATTCTTATTTGCCGAATCAAATATAGTCTTATTTTCAAATGGTGGATTAAAACTAATGAAATATTGCTTCTTCTTTTTCAGCATTCCCAGCCACATTGATTCTCATGATGACTATTCGATTTCTTTTTTTATTTTTGTACTTTTACTTTTCTCGTGTACAAACATCTTTAAAAAAGAGAGTAGAATAAAATCATGAAAATACATTTGAGTCTTGTTTCGTTTTTCTTCCAAACATTTTTATTTTTATTTCACAGAATAAAAAGAATGTTTTTCTCTTTGTTAAAAGTTATTAAAAAGAAAAAAACAACAAATATTTGCTGTCCCAAAGTAAATGCTCTTTTGAAACTTGAATCAAGAGTCGGAATTAATTCTTTTAAAATACGATTTTATTTACGCCGTTTGTTGAAACAGTTGCCTTGAATAAATAGCATTGAATGGTTTCTTTCTTGAAATTTTTCCTACAAATTTACATTACGTTGTATTCCTTGTACAAACCTTTCAGACTTTTAAGTCTTTCATTTCAGTGTCGAAAACTTTAGAACCAATACATCGATACATTTGTCGTATACTGCGTTAAACTTTCGCACAAATGTGGGCTAAAAGATAAGGAGGGAGCAAGGTTTGCAAGGGATATGTAGGATAGATAACGGTTGATTCGACTTAAAGAAGAACGGATTGTTGTGATCAGAGATACATCCCCTCCGGTGTCCGATCCACATTGCAACAGTTCTGGGGAAAACAAAACCCGTCTGAGTTGAACTTCAAGTGCGATGCGTGATATACATTGCCATCCAAGTCTATAGAACCCAGTCTGCCTTCCACTTACCCATAGGTGGGAGGAGGGAAGAAGAGGATTCATACCTTTCTCAAGGGTATTAGCACGTAAGTGAATGTAATGGATTCGACTTGAATTCGAACTCGGCTCTCCGATTCCTCAATCCGAGCCGCTATCCATTACCGCATAAATTGGAATATGACGACAATGAAGCTGAGTCGACTATGTGTACATGGCATGGTGGGATCAAAGTATGAATTTCTGGACTGGTAAACACAAGGGCTGTACTTCTCCCGAATATGTGCCGTGAAAATTAGTAACTTCCCTAAATCTGAACAAAGTTTTCAAGCAATTTAATGCTGCTATAGTTTATTCAATGTGTAGTTTAACAAATGTGTTTAACAAACAAAAACAACTATTCATTATAGAAGTAAATAATTAATGAACATGTACTGAGATTTTCATTAAATCTGGATAATTCCCGGATTTTTGGTAATTTAAAAAATCGCTGCCATTATTTCCAATGTTTCTTTGATGTTTTGTGGTTTCTAGGTTGGGAAACTGAAATTCACATGTACTAGAGATGGAGGGCGATGTCCTAGCGCTGGCCATGAGAGTTCTACTCAAGGTCTGGCGTGAGCCTGTAACCCAGTAGACGTTCCAGCCTCATTGAGAAGACAAGCGTTCGTCATGACAAGAAAACTCAAGGTCAGCTCTTTTAGTATGAAACCATTTTAGAGTCATTGAATATTGCAAGCCAGTTACTCCCTCACTAATCAGTTGTAAGACAGGAATATTCATTTTTCTATCAGAGCCAACATGTTTTGAGTTCTGTGTCGTTTCGGTATCCCCATGCTATTAATAAAAATGGTATCAACAAAACGGGTCATTTACTTCTGGCATTCGTTTTATTAAAACTGGCAGCTTGGATTTTAAGAGGCAGTAGTAGGACTGACGTGACAGTAACACATGTTGCACGTTGGCTCAGCGTCCCTAAGCCGGTCGCAAATCTGGGTGTCTGATGCAGTTCAATACGTCAACAATTCCCGAGACCCTCGTTTAAATAGTGCCATAGGGTGTTCCAATAACTTGGGCCTATTTTAATATGAATTAAGTTTAAGTGTTTAATGATTTTTTTCTTTTTTTTTCAGATTTGGCGGATATCTGGGCAATAGTATTTTTTAACACATAATTATCATGACATAAATAAGATGATCAAAGAGAGAAATAAATAAATTTATATATATATATATATGTGTGTGTGTGTGTGTGTGTGTGTGTGTTTGTTGGATGGTTGGTGACTAAGCCGGGTACACCCACTCCAAATTTTGCGAGTCAGGCGGGTTGTTAGCAAACCTGTAGTATGATAAAAAAAAATATTGAATGGTAGAACTCTTGATGAGTCGACAGCTAGATAAGTAGTCATGGGGTCTCAATAAAATGGCCGTGTAGAAGACAACGGGAAACAACTCAGCTATCAATGACGACGAAATACCTGCCTTTTAACGATCAAGTCATGAAAGATACTGGCGTGAAGGTGGTTAAATATACTGGAATTAACTCTTCGTCCAGTAAGAAGTAACATATGCAACAGGAGTCACCTGTCTATCATCCAACGGCTGTTAGCAAAAAATGACGTAAAGGGAGTCAAATTGATCCCTTGCCCGGTAATGGCAAACATGAGTAACACGTCTTACTGTACCGTCATTCAGTGAGTGTTCGCATAAAACAAAAATAATTATCGGCACATGCAATGTCGGAACACGTAATCGATTTGGCCAGTAAGAAAATAAAAAGAATGAAATGAAAATCTTAAAAGTTAATATATTAGGCGTATACGAAACGACGTGGGCAAACAATGAATATTTCATCAATGACAGACACAGGGTCTTATATGCAGGAGGAGAGAAAAAAGAGAGAGAAATAGAGCTGATATTAGACCAAGACATGAAGAAATGGGTTCCAAGAAACTGTCAACTATCTGAAATAATTATTGTCGTTAAACTGAAAAGCAAGCCTATCAGCATATGCATCTTAATGGTATATGCACCGACAGCGCAAAATACGGAAGAAGAAATTTAATGTACGTTAGAAAATGCCAAGGCTCAATGTAAATCTGCAAAAAAATACGGAATGCAAAAGAAGGCAAGGGGAGTGATGGTTAAATAGTTGGCAGATTCGGACAAGCTACGCCTAATGAACCCTGAGAACCATGGCTTTAATCGTTCACGGTGAATGATTGAATAGAAGGCAATACACGGTTTAAAGAAATCCGAAACGTATATGAATATGGAGAAACACAAGATTAAAAAAGAAAAACCAAATCAAATATATAACCATCAATAAGAGATTCCAGAATGCAGTTTTACACTATAAAACAAGTAGGAGTCACCAATTTCCAGCAACATGAAACTTCGGAAAATGAAGACGTTCAAGTAAGCAATCAAATTTCAATAGAACAGACTCTTGAATGACTTGAATTTAAAGAAGAAATATAAAGAGAGTGTTAAATGCAAATACAATTTACAAAATGGGAATGGAAACTCGAAGGGAGAGACATTGATATCAGCAATAGCGATCATTCAAAAGAAATCTAGACAAAGAAAAAATAATGGATAATAAATAAAATTCTCGACATGATTAAAAAGAAACAAAAATAATGAAAAGTCAGGGTACAAAATATAGGATGTTGTACAAAGAAATGAGAAACAAATGCCGGCAGGCTAAAGAGGAATGACTCAACGAAAAATGTGCAGAAATAGAAAGAATAAGTGTGACAGAAAAAGCAGATAAAAGGATAAGAGAACTAACAGAACAAAAGATATGCTCATAAACAAGATGCATAGAATCCAAGGACGATACTCTTAGATTAGAGAAAGAAAACATATTTTAGAGATGGGATGCATCGGAGAACACTTCCAAGGATAAAAGAGGACAACCAGAAGTATCGACGGACCAGAAATGAAACCAACACTTGCCAAATTTCACGGAAACAAAACAACAGAAACAAATAGAATCGTAATAGAGAACCTGGCTGCCTTCGATGATTCCAGAATTGCCAAGATTACATAAATAATAAATAAAATATATAACATTGGTGATATACGAATGTGAACTCCATCGGGCAATCGGCCGAATGACCCATATAAAAACACATCATCCCATTAAGAGAGAGGCCAGAAGAATTAAACAATATGACAAAAAAAGTCAAGGTTTGTTAAAGACACCACTGAAACAAGGAATGCGATATTTATGTTAAAAATTGTGTCAAAAAGAGAAATGCAAATGCAGACAAGATGGGTACCCGTTTTTTATTGATGATGCAAAAGCTTTTGATGTATTATACTAGAAAGAATTTCTGGAACTACTAGGTAACCTTGACAAAAATAGAAAGAATGAGTGTGACAAAAAAGCAGATAAAAAAATAAGAGAAGTAACAGGACAACAGATATGCTTATAAACAGGATGCATAGTATCCAAGACTGATACTCTTAGATTAGAGAAAGAAAAATATTTCAGAGATGGGAGTAATGCATGGAAGAACTCTTCCAAGGACGAAAGAGAACAACTAGCAATACACAGAAATATTGAAGGACCAGAAATTTTAAAATCTGAAACGAAACCTTCACTGGCCAATTTGCAGGGAAAAAATACAACAGCAGGGCTACATGGAATCGTAACAGAGATCCCGGCAGCCTTTGATAATTCCGAAATTGCCAAACCTACAGAAACGATAAATAAAATATACAACTGTGGTGATATAAACTGTGAACTCCATCGGGCGATCAGCCTAATGAGCTATATATATATATATAAAAAAAAAAACAAAAAAAAACTTATCACCCGATGAAGAGAGAGCCCAGAAGAATTAAACCGGAAATATGATAAAAAGAGCCCAGGTTTGTTAAAAACACTGGAACAAGTAATGTAATATTTGTGTTCAAAATGGTGTCAAAAAGAGAAAAGCAAAGGATGGGTACCCGTGTTTTTATAGATTATTCAAAAACGTTTGATAAAGTACCTTATCAAGAATTTTTGGAATTACCATGTAACCATGATCCATTTAGGATGGATATTATGGATATTAGAATAATCCATAACTTATACTGACAGCAAACCACCTGTATACGGATAGAAAATTAATTCAGTAAATATAGTGAACAATTACGTAGAAGTAAAAGTGTCAGAGTGGCTTGTATCTCATGTAAAGGAAAATTAATAACAATATTGAGGAAATTGTATGGCAAAGTGGAAAATATTGATTTGTGACGCGTTTCGTCCTTCAGGGCTTCATCGGACTAAATTTGTTATGTTAGTACGACTATACATGCTCACAGAAGAGGGACCCTGGGAATTTTATATATTTTCTTTTCTTTTTATCAGCCGGATTCATTTAGAGTCTTTTTTCTTAGTTAATATTAAACAAAACATCAATCTAAAACCTGAAGGAGGGGATTACTTCATCGCATGGAATAATTAGCATAAAAATAAATACGAGAAATTTCAAGGGATCTAAATAAAAGATTATATAAACACAAAAGGGACATTTTACAAAATAATACATCAAAAGCGTTGATTGCCCACCGTAACAAAACTGACCACAACTTTTACCTAAAAATGCTCCTCAGATCAAAGGAGAAATAATTTAATACGATGTAAATATTTAGAGAGTGCCTTAATTGTGAGTTCATCAACAGTAAATCGGGTACTTCGAGGTGTTGTAGTGGTTAGCAAGCTTGTCTTTCTAAAACAATTAAGACTGAGTAGTGAGTTCGATTCTCACTGGGTGCCCCATACTTTCGGCCTTGTGCCACATCTAATCTACGATGGGAAAATCTCTACAGTGAATATGCACCCTGGCTTTTACAAAATTTTACCATTCCTAGCAGATCTTCTAATATCAGAGTGGAAAATACCTATTTACGAAAATGATGGAAATAAAAAGAAAAAGTCTTTAAATAAATTGGCTGATAAATAAATCCTAAAATTCGCAGCACCTCTCTCTCGTATGCATGTATATTCCTACCAACATAATAAATTTAGTCTGATGAATTCCTGAAGGACTAAACGCGTCACAGATAAACTTTTTCCATTGTTATACAATTTCCCCAATACTCTTTTTGATATATGAAAATGTATTTCGTTACTAGTATGCAAAAAAAAAAAGAAGTGTAAGACAAGGATATGACTTCTAGCCGGAATTATTCAACTGATAGAGTGAGACGCGATTCTGAAAGAATTAGTAGTCCCAATCGTATTCATTATTGACGGACATAACCTTAACAACTTATGCAGATGACACAGTGTCGATATCAGACACAGAAAGAAAACCTTCAAGACATATCTACAGAAGGTAATGAAGGAAAGCCAGATGAAAGGACTAATCATTAATTGCAAGAAGACAATGCATGGTTGTTAGGAAAAGGAACAGTCCAACATGCAAATTACAAATTGTAAATGCGAAAATCAAACAAGTACAATACCTGGGATATGTTTTAACAAAGGAAGGAAAGTGCGACACTGAATTCCGAAAGTGTATTAGGATAGCGAAAGATGCGTTCCAAAAGCTAAGCTAAGTATTAAGAAACATGGAAATTTCGCTGGATAAAAAGAAAAGAGCACTAGACTCTTATGTAATATTGGTCATCCTATATGGCAGTGAACGCTGTACAATCGTCTCCCAGATAACGAAGAGACGTGAAACAATACAAATGGGGTTCTACAGAAGGATAATGAGGACACCATGGACCGAAAATTTGAGCAAGGACAATTTTTTTTATAGAAAATGGAAACAAAAAGATCATTTATATATAACATCAGAAAGAGACAGATGAAATTTCTAGGGCAAATAATAAAGAAATCTGGCTTGTATATTTTGATGCTCACAGGACAGATAAAACGCAAGAGTGAAAGACGAAAACAACGCATAGTCCACTTGGTGCGTTGAGTAAATGAATGGCGGAACAAGGTTTAGGATGACGAAAAGATAGCATTAACCAAATCCAAATCTAGCGCCAATTCAATCCTGACTGACCAGGTTTTCAACGCGCTTGGCCTATTGCGGGTTGATGAATCAGATGCTTATTGACTCTGAGTGGTCCAAGGCGCCCTTTAACAGCTTTCAGTGTGCTTCTGCGGCTCTACATACTCTCCTGACTAGACCACGCTCTGGTTCGGGAGCCAGTTTAGTCGTCGACCACTCATCTATTGAATTCAGTGTTGCCCTTCGCAATATA
This sequence comes from Acanthosepion pharaonis, assembly GCA_903632075.3. Taxonomy (NCBI): domain Eukaryota; kingdom Metazoa; phylum Mollusca; class Cephalopoda; order Sepiida; family Sepiidae; genus Acanthosepion; species Acanthosepion pharaonis. The sequence continues at coordinate 3,821,289 of CAHIKZ030005170.1, read as the reverse complement.
GACAGGATTGATTCATACCTATATACCTGTATTTGCACATCATTATGAAAGGTAATTAATACAAATGTATAATTCAGCCTTATAGCAATTAACCGAATAATTAAAAAAAAACGGATGAACAATAACCTGCTATAAAATTCTCCCCAGACTAAAAGTAGTTTTATCGATGGCGTTAGTCATATATATGGAGGAGGTGGAGAAATAAAACAAACACCATTTATCACTTTACGACATCTGTTAAAATTTTACAAAGAAAACGTTAAAAATACAGGGACGCTTAGTTCAAAATTTAACATTTTGATGCCCGATGAAATAAATGTTAACCATGGCCAATCACATTCAGCGTTTTCTTTTATTGACTTATTTTCATCGCTATTGTTTTAAATAGTTTTGGAAATAGTATTTGGAATTTTTATATTTATTTACATATATATATTTAGATGAATATATTCAGTAGAATTTAAAGATTTATGGGAATGCGCCACGTCAACATGTAACGTAGTGCATCCTTCGATGCCAGCATTTGGTTATGTGGCCTACGTCTCTGTATCTACGTGTGTCTGGGTGTTTTCATCTGTGCGTGTGTGTCTGTGTGCAGTTATGTAAATGTATGTGTGAGTGGGTTTGTGTGAGTGTCTGTTCTGAGACAACGCCAAAAGTAAACAAAAAATAAGGAGAAACGTGAAAGTGACGAAAAAATTTATTTGATGATTACTTTGCCATTGTCTCTCTCTCTCTTCTCTCTCTATCTCTTTATCTCTCCTCTCTCTCTCTATCTATCTCTCTCACACACGTACACATACACAGATAGTTTTTGCAGAATCTGTAATGGTGAGAGAGAATTTTACCTACTTTTTCTATTTTATATTTAATATTAAAAGGATTTCCAGTCACTTCCCCACAACATTATCTTTATATATATATATATATATATATATATATATATATATATATATATATATATATATATATATATATATTCATGCGACAAACAACAACTAAAGAAGATAAATAACCGTCCTTTATTAAAAAGTCTTTTTTATTATTTGCTGTAACTTTATTTTCTCTAAGTGACACATTATCCAAAAAGAAATACAAATATTTAAAGATGAAGAGAGAAAGCAAGGAAAACGTACAATTCAAATAATAATTAAAAGATTAAGGTAGGTGGAAGATCAATCCCATACCGGAAGTGATTAAAAAAGAACCTTTTCTTGGGCTATAAAAGAAACCAACATCTGATGAATTTCAGTCGACCAAAGAACAACCACGAACAGCTTGATCACTGAGCAGTGTTTACAACAATTGCCATCATCAGTCATGTTTCGCACAGTCTTTGTTCTTGTGTTCCTTGTTGGAGTTGTTCGAGAACAAAATCCAAACGTCATAGAACTCTGTAAAATTGTCTCGGGCAGAATAGGCTCCAACATTATCAGGACTCCGGGTAACTGCAGTCGTATGTCTAATTGTGATGGCGACTTATCTTTCCCAGTTCTAATGAATTGTAATTACGGCCTTGTCTTCTCTCAATCTCATCAGTTTTGTGTCTATCCAAATAGCGATTTCGACGACTGTAGCAAGATGGCAATGTGACTTCGGAAAAAAAAAACGATAAAAAAATAAATGAAATTTTGCTCAAACCCCCAAAATATATAAATATATTTTGAGAGATTTTCCATTGCTGAAGAAATAATTTTGTTAATAAAAACAGTATAACTAGAATTTCTAAAATAAAGAAAATACTTTTTGGGTGAGTGTATACGAGTTTTGTATTTGTGAGGTTTGCTCGTCTTATAGAAAAATATTCCTGAATAGTTAAATTTCAAATTTGTTAGATACAAGTTATTTGATTGGCATATTGTGATCACGTTAAATTGTTTCTGAGAAGAAAACGAATGCGCTGATGTTGAATAAAGTCTTATTTCTTTAAACGTAATCTAATTGCCTGGTTTTTAGCCAACAATTATCTCGTAATCAATGAAAATTAAGACAAACCAACATGAAATAGTTTGGCTGTTTAACTGTTGACAATCGTAAGGTAGGAAAAAAAATCGTGGTGGATATACGAATAAATGGCGATGTTTTCAAAAATGGTGTTTATTTGTTTCATGTTCCATTGGTTTCGATCTTTACCGACTGAGTTCAGTCAATTTACACGAGTATTTCTAGCCCTTTCATCTCTTTTTAAAAATGTTTTTACAGAATACAAAACTCTAAAATATGGCGCCAATTTTTTAGCTATCAAGATAATTTTATTGGCCAGGCAAGCTACTATGTTTTAGCGAAATAATGAATATTAACAGACCATATAAAACCACTATGATTTATTATGTCGAATAAACTGAACTAATTTACTAATTATTGCAATAAAAGTAGCTTGAAGAGTAATTTCAATTGAGATCAAAGAATTCTAAAGACATCTGAAGTAAAAGTCTTCCATTTAAGAAATCGAACATTTAAAATTATAAAAATGCAAAAAGATTCACGAGAAACGATAATTATTTATTAATATAATACTTTGAAATTCTGGTTCTATTTAAAACTAAAACTGAAACTTTTCACGGAACGAAATGGCAAGCAATAACCAAAAGAATGTCGACAGTGCGACGTAAATACTTACATGTTTAAAAGCTGATATTTGTTTTTATTATAAAGAACAAATTGGCCCCATGAAATAAAATATTTATTCCGTCCTGGGTATGACGAGAAACTACATCCGCGCCCTGGGTAAGACGATAAATTACGCTCAGCAGCAAAGCCTCTGATCAGGAGTTTTGAGGAGCGTAGAAAAACCTCTTAATTGCTGGTGTTCCGAGGCCGACCAGACCCGGGGTGGTAACACCTGTTAGGGTCCCAGCTATGGGCAAATAGTTAACCCCGAAACTGGGATAAAAACACTATGAACGTTTAAAAATACGTTTTAATATCAGAAATACTTTAAAAATTATTACCAATAATAAATTTTAAAAAAATATTGCCAACAATGTGTTTTAAAAAATAGATATTACTAGCAATACATTTTTTGAAAAAGAATATTACCAACAATATATTTTTGAATGAAAATTATTACCAGAAAAAGATTTTTGACGAAACAAAATATTACCAGCAATACAATTTTGTCGGCATTAAATAACCCACTGAGTTTGACAGGCCGTACAACAAACGAAGCAATCTTTATTTTGCCCTGAAGGTGATCATTACCTCGATAATATTAAAGATTCTTCTCAAATAACGTAATGTCTGTATAGTACATGAAATTAGAAGATCATTATCGAAGCGAAAAGAAATTCTACGGAAGAATCACATTTGACAAAATTCTATAATTATTCTACTGCAAGTCAATTGACATTATGTATATTCTTCAATTAAAAAGATTGATGAAGTTGATTTAAACTGAATAGGACATAATAGTAAACAGTAAACAGGTTTATTTGTTGACCGGTTCACACTCCTACAAGGTGTTTTGAATAGGAGTAGTAGTTTATTCCTTGTTCACTGTTTAGAATCGGATTTCCGGCTCCTTCTAAAGTCTTTTGAATGTCCTTCACTCCCAGTAGTCGCTTCCGTCTTAGTGACATTATCGCCTTGCTTGGAGTGAATGTATTAAAGAAAAAGAACAATAAATAAAACCTTCGGAAATTATACGTGTAAGAATGTTGAAGTAATATTTGAAATAAATAATTAATTCAGTGGAAAGATTTAGAGTTGGAAATATTTACAAAATATTTAAATATAAAGAAAAGGCAATATACATCACTTAATATACATTCCAAAATAGGCCATCTTCTGACAGTCGTCGAAATCGCTATTGGGAAAGACGCAAACCTGATAAGCTTGAGAGAAAACAAGATCGGAGTTACAATACTGTACAACTGGGAAAGATAAGTCACCATCACAATTATAAAAAAGGTTGCAGTTACGTGGGTCCCTGATAAAGCGAGAACCCATTTTACTTGATAATATTTTACAGAGTTCTTTGACATTAATTCGATATTGTCCGCAAACAACACCAGCAAGAAGTACAAGAGCAAAAACCGAACGAAACATGATTGATGTTATCGATTGTTGTAAAAACTGGTTAGTTGTTAAACTGTTTCTGTTGATTTGTTTGTAGATTAATATTTGTCTAAATTTGGTTTCTTTTATAGGCCCTCCAAAAAACGTTCTTAGTTTTGAGTCATTCCAGGATATGATCGATATTCCACCTATCGTTATTATTTCGTTGTTATTTGAATAGACATTTTTGATTTGCTTTCTGTCTTTATATTTTTTTTTTTTATAAGGTGAACCCCAGAGAAATTATTGTTAATAATAAAATAAAAATAGCGGATATTATTTTTAACGAAAGGATATGGATATCCTTAAAGAGTGTCTCTTTGCCTGAATACAATATTTAACAAAGAAAGTCCGGGTGTTTAATGACAGCTAATTATTTAAATATTAAAAATAGAATAAATGATAAAAAGAAACTGAAAATTAACTAGATTCTTAACTTTAGATCTACTTTATTTTAAAAGTCAATATCAATTGTGTATGTGTGTGTGAGTGCGTAAGAAAGTGAACGACAAATTAATCGTAAAAAGCATTCGGAATCTTTTGTCATTTGAAAGCTTTTCCTTGTTTTTCTAACGTGTTTCTTTACATTTGGCGTTGCCTCCGAGCGTACGCAAATACTTATACACACAACTTCTCCCACATATAGTTATATACAATTACATACATAACCACACTTAGACGCACCCATAGAAACGCAAATAAACACATACATCGTTCTAACTAAAGGCATTTCTCGATAGAAACACTTGTCGCATATTGACGTGATACGCTCCCATAAAATTAGCAATAAGAATAAACGTGAAAGACTCAATGTCACAGGTATTTCCTAACAAGTGAAAGAATCTTCATTTTGCATCTGCTCTGAGTGCACACAATGGCTGCCTGAAGATCAGGTAGTTAGGCAGCTGGAGATGGCCGATGACAGCTCCTAGTCCTTGCCGATCTTTAGGCCATCGAGCACATTAAATTCGGCCTTGTGCCACATCCTAGTTCGTGGGGAGGACGGTAAATATTACTGCTCTGAGCGCACATCTTGAAGCATATTGTTAGCGAATTTGCTTACAGTGTTTTCCATTATTTCCAAGCGGCAATTTTAACGGCAGTCAAAACATGCAACCAAAATGGTTGGTCCCCCAAAAACATTTAAATAAATTTGAACCTATGTGGGACATTAATGGATTGCATATGCAATTGTCGGGACACGGCCAATGATTCCTGGAATTAAAGAAATTTTACGTAACTCAGTGAGACCAAAAGTAAGATAAGACCTGTGAGCGTGCAACACAGTTTGGTATTTGTCATTGATTGTTAGTAAGTTCGAAACCTTTGCCTTTGTGGTAGAAGTGACTAAATTCAATTAAGAAATACTTAAAAGCAGGTTGGAAGTAATCTTTAAACATTGTAAGGGATTTTGTTTATATACAAGATTAAAACGATATAAAACTCATATTTCTGGTTTTGTGTCTTGGGAAATGTGTAAATCCCCTTCTTCTCTCCAACACAAAGTAAATTATGAGACGAAACAAAATATTAAATAACATATACAATTATGCAATGAAATTAAATATAAAATAACATATACTAAGGAAATAGAATAAAATATACAGCAGATAAATAAATTAATTAAATGCCCAATAATGCAAGTAGTAATATTGGATATAGCGATATGTGTTACAAATTTAATACAAATACAATTTTTACATAATTTTTACTCTTTTTTTGCAAGTGGAAGCAGTTAATATATTTGTATTTTCTACTAGTATGTTCCTAATTTAAACACACACTCAGATTTACCCGACACCATTAGGAACATACTAGTAGAAAATACAAATATATTAACTGCTTCCACTTGCAAAAAAAGACTATAAATAATGGAATATAAAAAAGAAAAAGCCAACTTTTAACAATATTAACTACGAACAAAGCCACAATGTGGTAACCGTATTCGGAAATTAAAAACATCCCTACCACACACTAAGACATACACAAAATGCACACACTCAATTAAGCTGAAAAATCGAATCAACCTTGATAATGGCTAAAGGTATAGCCGAAAGCGCTCGGAAATATAAAACATTCGGACAGTTCCTACACACCCTTTGTCCAGAAAAGAAAGCTCTTGTCAGAACACAAGAAAAATTAAATAAAAAGCTCAACCGTAGTAACTTGTCTGTCGTTTTAATAAAAACATGCATAAAAGAAGGATTGCTGCCTAAATATATATATATATATATATATATATATATATATATATATATATATATATATAAAACTGTTAGCTTGTTTGGAGTTTCTAAAATAGGTGAATATAATGTGTATATATATATATATATATATATATATATATATATATATATATATATATATATTGTAATCTAAAGACAGACTGTTTCCTGTATCACAGCTCATCAGTGTGGTTGACGTCCGGTTTATAAAGATGAGAGCAGGGTCAAGCTCCATAGTTGACATGTTTCCTACAAACACCTCTGACAACTAAGTCCAGCTTCAAGCCGGAGAAAAAAAAGGCGGACAAATGGATTTTCATCAACTCAGGATGGATTTTCAAGTGAAAAAAACACGCTGATTTGAAACCTTCGCTGTCATGTGGTCATATTATAAACGCAAAAAAGGCTATGGAAGTTAATCTAGACAGAAAACACAGAGTGTAGCCCTGAAAGCGGTTGACTGTAAACACTGACTGGATACAGTCGGTTAAGATGAGAGGGAGAGCACATAGCCTGGCAGCGCATGGCTTACATATACCATCTCCATCGCCAAACAGTGTGCTACCATTATCTCGCCATATAAACGGATACCTAATATACGTTTGTCATCACTGTTGAAAACGGAAAACACATAGTCAAATTTTCCTCGTCCTGATATATGTCAGGCCATAGTTGAAAGAATGCGATTTGTAATTATTGTTAAGCATATTAATTTTAATAATAATAATAATTACCCTAAATGCAGACACAATATCAGGTTTCAGTTTTGTACTGGCATTGTAAATATTAGCCTCCGTTTCAAACATATTCCTGCGCATGAACAACAGAACTAGAGCAATTTAAACCCGTAGATTAGATACACGATTCAGTTCAAAATTACCTGAAGGTTACTCGAATAAAAAAAAAGCATCTCAAACAGGTCTGAGGCTACAAAGTCAGAAACCTCGTTATAAAAATATGGAATAAACAATTTTAGATAATTTCACATTAAAATAGAAAATAGTACCATAGAAAGGCCGAATAGCCAGCCCTGGTTTACGGCCGACTGTACTGTGGCCATAGCTCAATGTAACAATTACTACCGTCTATATCAGAAGGAGAAGTGAAACAGAACCCTTACAGATACAGAACTAGTCGTGATCAGTGAAAAAGAAAATTCTAAAAGTGGTTATGGGCAAGTAAACAAGGCCAAAGTTGAAAAAAAGTTGGTTCCGGCCGGTAAGTTCCGGAAAAACTTAAATAATATTCTTGACAGAGGCAAACCGCCAGTTCCCTCCATCATGAATGTTCACGAACTTATCTCATCCTTGTTAGATAAGGCAAACATCGTTGTCTCTAACTTCAAGCGTCGCGCAAAATGATCCTTTCCCTACCTGACTAATATTTATAAATATATGTTTGTCATTTGACATTTTGATACCTAATGTAACAAAAGTTGACCATAGCCAATCTCATTCAACGTTCTCTTTTACTGAATTATTTTCATCGGTATTGTTTTAACACTTTTTTATTTGGAAATAGTATTTGAAATTCTTATATTTATTTAAATATATATTTTGATGAATATATTCAGTAGAATTTAAAGATTTATGGGAATGCGCCACATCAACATGTAACGTAGTGTATCCTTCGATGCCAGCTTTTGGCTATGACGAATTACGTGTGTATTTCTGTGTACTTATGCGTGCCTAGGTATTTGTATCTACGTTTGTGTGTCTCTTTCTTTGTGTGCAGTTATGTAACTGTATGTGTGAGTCGATTTGCACGTGTGTTTTGGAACAAGGGCAAAAGTAAACAAACACCTTCGAAAAATAAGGAGAAATGTTCAATTGACGAAAGAATTTATCTGATGATTACTTCATCATTCTCTCTTTTAATCCATCTCTCTCCATTACTCTCTTACTCTCTCTCTCTCTCTCTCTCTCTCTCTCTCTCTCTCTCTCTCTCTTACATACAATCACAAACAGAAACACACACACATATGTATACATACACAGATATTTTTGTAGAATCTGTGAAGGGTAGAAATAATATAATATTCGGTTTTAAATATTTAACGTATACTCTGTCTTCGCCTCCCACCATTTTCATTTAGAAAAAAAATATTTATGCAGTAAATAAATGAAAAAGAAAAATAAGCATCCTTTGTTTAAAAGTCTTTTGTTTTTCGATGTCTTTTTTATTATTTGTTGTAAGTTTATCTTCTCTGCGTGCATGTAGATAGAAAGCAAAAATAAGGAGAAACGCTGAAGTTACGAAAGAATTTATCTGATGATTACTTTGCCATTATCTCTCTCTATATATCTCTCTATCTCTCTCTCTCTTTATCTCTCTATCTCACACACACACGTACACATACACAGGTAGGTTTTCCAGAATATGTAATGGGTAGAGAGAATCTAATTTAACTTTCTTTTTCTATTCTATATTCAATATTTAAAGAATTTCCAGTCACTTCCCCAACATTTTTTTTTATATATATATATATATATATATATATATATATATATATATATATATATATATTCACGCGGCAAACAACTTAAAGAAGATAAATAACGATCCTTTATTAAAGAGTCTATTTTTTTTATTATTTGCTGTAACTTTATTTTCTCTAAGTGCCACATTATCCAAAGAGAATTACAAATATTTGAAGATGTAGAGAGAAAGCAAGAAAAACGTACAATTCAAATAATTAGTAAAAGATTAAGGTAGGTGGAAGATCAATCCCATACCGGAAGTGACTCAACAAACAACCTTTTCTTGGGCTATAAAAGAAACCAACATCTGATGAATTTCAGTCTACCCAAGAACAACCAAGAGCAACTTGATAACTGAGCAGTGTTTACAACAACCACCATCATCAGTCATGCTTCGCACAGTCTTTACTCTTGTGTTCCTTGTTGGAATTGCTCTAGGACAATATCCAAGCGTCGTAGAACTCTGTAAAGCTGTTTCGAGCAGAATGGGCTCCCATTTCGTCAGGACCCCGCGTAACTGCAGTCGTATGTATAACTGTGATGGCGACTTATCTTTCCCAGTTCTAATGAATTGTAATTACGGCCTTGTCTTCTCTCAGTCTCATCAGGTTTGTGTCTATCCAAATAGCGATTACGACGACTGTCACAATAATGTGTATCAAGGAAAATTTAGTAAGTGATTTATTTTTATTTTCTTTGTTTGACACTTTCTGAATTTCCATATTCAAAATGCTGTTTCATCCTGTCAGTAATTATTTGTTGTAAAGTTTATTGCAGAGGTTTTACACGTATAAATCTTTCATTTAAAATCTCGTATATAATTTGTATTTAGTCTGGACCTACACAAATAATTTAGATTCAGGAATACTTATATTGTTACTTCAATTGCAGAGAATAATTGCAGAAAATGTTCAAATGTAAATCGCTTTACATATTCGCTCTAACATCTGATAGCTTCGATAATGACTTTGTAACTGAACATATCTTGCGTTTTTGTTTTCAAATCAGTTTGGAAACTTTTTATAAAGAATTGTGGAAAGATATTTTTCTGGAACTTCAGAACAGAAAGTTATTTGATATTACGCCATCTCTTGCTTACTTCATTTAATTCATTTTTTATGATTCAAATTTAAAAAAAATCTTGGCCACTCTTTGTTTCAAGGAATCAAGTTTGCTAAATCTTAAATGTAAGCATAAATCCAGACGAAGTTATTTACTTTGAAAGATGACAAAGGGGAACAGGTATTTTATTGAATGATATCTGACGCTTGATTCTAGCTAAATTGGGTCACTGAATATGAATTTCAAGAGGTTTTGATTCTTGGCAACAGTGTATGTGACATTTTACAGATTGTTCACATTAGGAGTAAAAAATTAAGTCAATCGTGAAATATTTATTATCAAGTTTCATGAATACAAATAGTTCAAACTACTGTAAAATTATATTATCACGTCATGAATTACAATAAAAAAATAGATATAAAACTTTCGCTGAGGCAAAGATTTTCTTTTACAAGACATTGTAGCGCATTTGCTTGTTGTTGGCATGTCTCTTTTCGGTCATGTGGGAACCCAAATTTCCTTGATATTCTTCCTCTATAATTTTGATATCTTGGTGGAATCTCTCCCCTTAGTTTTCACCAACTAAATTATTTGGAAATTTGTCAAGATGTTTTACACGTATAAATGTTTCATTTAAAATCTCGTATATAATTTGGACTTAGTGTGGAGCTAAACAATCAATTTAGATTCAGTAATACTTATATTGTTACTTAAATTATGAAATATAAATTACTTTACATACTCACTAGAACATTTGATCACTTCGATAATCAGTTTGTAACTGAACGTATCTTGTGTTTCTTTCACCAAATCAGTTTGGAAATTTTATATAAAGGTATTATGGAAAGACATTTACCTGGATCTTCAGAATAGAAGACAGTGAAATTTCTTTGATATGTCCTCATTTACTGTTTGCTTCATTTAATTCATTATGTATATTTGGATTTGGTGAAATCTTGGTTAGTCTTTACTTCAAGGAAGCAAGTTTGCTAAATCTTAAATGTAAGCATGAATCTTAATGAAGATAACACTGGGAAACACGTAATTTGTTGAATGATATCTTACGCTTGTTTCTATGTAATTTGGGGGCGCTGAATTCGAATTTCAACTCGTTTTGACTCTATCAGGTCCTGATTCTTGTCTACAGCGTTATGTGCCATTTTCCAGATTGTTCAAAAAGGACTAAAATATAAAGTCATGTGTTAAATATTTATTTTCAAGTTTCATCAAATAGTTCAAACTAGAGTAAAATTACATTATAATGAAATGACTTAAAATAAAAAAAGACAGTTATGAAGCTTTCACTGATGCAAAGCGTTTTTTTTAACAAGACTTTCTAGCATATTTGTGTGTTGGTCGAAGCACCAACAATAATCAGCCATATGTGGGAATTCCATAATTCTGGTATCTTGGTGGAATATCTCCCGTTGTTAGTCACTTACGTCATCTAAATTACTTGGAAATTTGTCAAGATGGCGACTCAAGAATAGCAGTTTTACGCTCACATCGGAACATCACTCTTTGCAGTTCCTTACAGTTTTTTTTTTTTATGATTTCTTCGTAGTTATCTGCTCTATAATTGTGTCAAAAGTTTTTTTCTATCACGTCCACGAATGAGAAACAGTTTTTTTACGCGTTCATTTATGACATTAGCAAAATTGTTGTCTTTAATTACTATTCTTATTCGTGGACCGTCGAAAATTCCCGCCTTGATTTTTTTTAGAAATTAAACTTGAAAATTTTGAAGTTATGTATTTCAAAGACTCGCCGTTCTTGGATAAAGCTTTTACATATTGTTTAACGAGGCCTATTTTGATATGTAGAGGAAGAAATATGATTTTATCCCTGATCACTAAAGGTGAATTAATTACGTTTTTTTCTCCCTCGGTAAGTGATGTCCGTGCTGGCCAGATTCGTTTGAAATAATGTTCGTCTTTGGTTCTGCTATCCAATAAACAAAGAAAAGATGGTATTCTTAACTTAATATTAAAATTTGTTTAAAACGAGAAAATAAAATATATTTTCATGGTGTTACATATGAAAGTATACATAATACGACAATACCAAGAAAAAATATTTAGCGAGCATGAAGGAAAGTTGTTTTTTTATGAATACGACTAAATTGGAGGTGTGTTGAGGAAAATCAGGACCTTACAGATAGTAACGATGCGTGCTCAAGTCACCCAAATTCCATAGAGTTGTCAAATTCAATTCAATAGACAAAAATATTTAAATGTTTTCACTAGTGTCTTATTTCGTTTAAACAACAGAGGAATAGCGACAAGTTCTTTGAAAGAATCGCATGAAAATTGGTGAGATACTATTTGTAAAGTACTGATCTCCGACAGAGTAAAATAGAAATAGTCTTTGAAAGGGTCAATTCCTTTTTATGATAATGACAAATCTTATCCCTTTAATTCTGTAAGGATTAATGTCGCAATGTCAACATCAGTGGGGATATTGATTTCTATTTAGTTTCAGTAAAAGAGTTTATTTCAGTTTTGGATGGAACCATAATTGAAAGTTTTATATTAATAAATAATTATCGTTTCACATGCGTCTGCTTGATATTTGTGTAGTCTTAAAAGGTTGATTCCTTAAATGGAAGTATTTCGCTTTAGAATCCTTCGCTCTCAATTGACAGAACTGTTCAAGTTTCTTCTCCTACTATAAATTATTCATACATTTATGCCTTTGAAGCAAACATTTGTCTTTTGGATACATTGCCATCCCTTCATATATCTACCGAGTCTGACGTAAATCGGTCGGTGAAGATGGTCGATGCTGACCAAGAGTACAGGAAGCAAATAAACAAAATTTATGTTTTGAAAACATTGCCATATTTTATATATGAACAGAGGCTTTCGTTTTCCCTACGTAACGATTGTCAGCAGTTAAGCAACCAAATATTGCACATTTCACGATCTTCATTTTCACTGAGAATCGTTCGCTAAAAATCTAGGAAATTTGATTACATTTAAGCGAATAAGAAAATTTATTTTTCAAATGTACGTTGAAGAAACATATTCGCTTTTAAGACAAAATTATCTGCGATTTCCATTTTCTAATCAGAGAAGATTTGCATGTGTCGAATTTAAAATCAACCTATTCTGGACATAATTCTTTTATCGCGCGGGCGCACACGCACACACGCACGCACGAACACACACGACAAAGACACACCGATATGTAAGGATACATAAATCATCAAATACTTGCAAAAGCCAAAATATCTCGAATAATTCTTATTCGAGATATTTTGGCTTTTGCAATTAAGAAATCATGTATGTTTTCCTGATCAAGATTCAATAAACAGAAAGACTCTTTTATCATTTTATTTCAGATGATCCTCTTTGTAACCCGAGTCCAAGGGGTTTAAACCGAGACCCCGCAAGCTGCAATCATTTCCTCCCGTGTTGGAATGGCAACTCATACCCTTCCATGAAATGCCAATCAAATCTGGAATTCAGTTTCGTAAAACAGCAATGTGTGGAACCAGGAAAATCTGATTGCTACAGGCGGCCAAGCTGATAAACTCGGAATGCAGTGGTTAGATCATTTTAAAACAATCTCACATTTTATATAGTCATATAAAGTCAACCGCTAGATTCATTTTCTCGTGCTTTGTGCTAAGGTAAACATTTCGTGTACGTGTCCCGAAGTTATTAATTGTTCTATATTCATTAAAGAATAATTTGTTCTCTTTGTCGAACTGCTTCCAAGACAAACTGAAAAGATTGTAATTAGAAGTACTCAGGTTTCGCTTAACTACAGCTGAAATAATTCAATTGTCTTTTGACTGGACATTTGGTCAGATTGCAGAGGGCATTCCACCTCGCCTTCGTATTTGTGTTTTTATTGCATCGGCAGAAATCCAAACGCTAAATGTCAAGATTGGATATTGAGAAAGCCAACTCTCATAAATGATCATCACATTAATCGCTTTAATATTAATAAAAGACATGCATAAGAGTTTAATATTCTAGACACTGAAAATGAAGTGAATCTATGAAAAAGTATTTTACACGTGTTTTTTGTTTTAGTAATAAAGACAGGTTTATGCACTTGTCTTTAAATTTTTTAGGTGTTTTCTATTCAATAAAAAATAATATAGCCTCTTATTAGACTAGGACGTTAGAAAATACGCGGAAATAGCCTTCAGCTTTCAATTAAGCTAAAATGAAAGCTTTTTCATTTTTGAAAATTAATTTTAAACCTTATGTAAACCGAACCGAATTAGTGGAGGTAGCTATTTTTATTTATTATGCGGAACGCAGTCGGGATGAGGGAGTCATTGTAAACTCTATGACGCTTTCATGAGATTCATATAATATGCGTTTCACCAGGGATAAATACGTTTTTTTAGGATATAGCGATATATCTTACTTTGATTCCCAACCAAGGCTGAAGAATCCAGTCTTCTTGCTATTCAACACATAACCGGTGGGTAGAGAGAGAGATTCATAACGTTGCGCAGAAGATTCATCTCGACTGGTTGAACTCGCCTATTTCCCATTGAAAGCCATTCAAACATCGATCCAAGATTACAGCACATGGCGTCCCGAAGTATTCAACTCCAACGTGATATGACCGTTAGTTTAGCGACAAATAGATTTTCTTTTATATTCTTCGATGAATTAATAATTTTAAAATATCATTGAACCTGTCTGTTTCATTATAATGGAGAAAAGGCTAAAAGTTGAACTGAAATCAGCCAAAATTGAAATGTATTCAAACATCGATCGAAGTGTTCTTCGATAACAAAATAATTATAAATAACTTTTCAAAAGAAAAGAAAATCATCTCAGTTGAAGAAAGGATAACTTGTGGATAACTCAATCTTACTATCAATAGATTTTTCATTTCGTTTCTTATTAAATATAAAAGATATCAATACAAAAACTTAATTATTATTTACACTATTTATATTCGAACTGTTGTCCACATATTTGTTGTTGTATCGATCAGGGTAACCTCCATGGAATTCTGAACTGAACACTTTATTTAATCTATAGGTGTGACTGTTCTCGTTTCACTGATCATGTCTAGGAATATCGTCGTTCTTACTTTTAGTTCTACTCGTCCGCTTCCTCCGAGTGCAAGAACACACTGCCCAACCTGAGGATCACAATCGCTATGTCACCAAATTTACAACACAACGCTTTTATTTGCTGTAGTGAACATGAAGCCTTAAACCTAACCTGTCTGCTGATTACAGTTAACTTAAAACTTAACATTGATTACGATATATCACTTGTATCTCTTTTTATATGCCTAATGTCCATTATCAAATATAATCTTGTGATTCTTATTTTCAAATGGTGGATTAAAACTCATGAAACATTTCTTCCTCTTTTTCAGCATTCCCAGCAGCAATGTTTCTGATGATGTGCATTCGATTTTTTACTTTTGTACTCTTATTTTTCTCATGTACAAAATAATTTAAAAAAGAGATTAGAATAAAATCCTCGAAAATACATTTGAGCAATTGTTTGATTTTTTATTTTTATTTCACAGAATTAAAAAACAAAATAAAACATTTTCCTCTTGTTTTTTTTTTTATTCATGTTAAAAGCTAATAATTTGGGAGGGAAGTTAATAGAAAAGAAATATTTTTTGACCGAATGTAAATGTTCTTTTGAAACTTGAAACAACTGAAAGGCGGAATTCATTTTTCTAAAATACGATTATATTAACGCCATTTGTCCAAATTGTTGTCCTCCATTAGTGACACTGAAGGATTCCTTCTTGAAAGCTTTTACTGTTGTGTCGTGTGATGTTGTCACAAGTACGCAGTGTAGTCAAGAAAAGATAACTCCATTTCCGAGTGTAGACACCTTCCCAATTATATACAATCTAATTTGCATATCACCACATTTCCCGGAACCTTAAAGGCTTACTTCACTTAGTAGATTTGTTACTTCTACAAACCACCCCAGGAGGTGTACAGCTTGTCTTATAACGATTGTCTAGATTCCTCTAGAGGAAGGGGAGTGGGTGAGTGATGTCGTTCTTCCCAGATTCTCTTCATTTGAACGTTACTCATGTTTCTCATTATCACTAGACACACTCATTCTCTTTCCCTTTTACTCTCCAATTCTTGGGGAAATCTTGATTCCTGTCTTCTGCTCCAGAATCTTCATTCATTTCAACATCTTGCTCTTTTCACAATATAAACTGCTCTTCATGAGTTAAGGCACACTGTCCATTTTTGTTTATAGCACCATATTATATATTTTTGCAGTACCAATTGTCCTTTCTCAGCATTCGAATTTTTATCCATTTTGCATCAGACATTCTAATTTGTTTAGAAGGACATGGTTATTGAGGCTCTTATTTGCCTTCCCATCAATGCTGAGGGGCTTTGTGTTCTGCTCGCATGCAAGATGATCATGTAAATTAAAAGCAATCTTGGCAGATAACTTTATAGGCTGCAATTTCTTGGAGAGAATGCTTTTAAATGCAACTTTCATCGTCTGCAACATCCTCTCCGCAATTTCATTTAATTTGATAGGTTTTTTTTTTTCGTATGACCTACATCCAAATCGTGTTAATCACATACACAATCTTTTTTCCTTAAACTCTTGTGCATTATCCGATACCAATGTCTTAGGAACTCTATTACACGGAAATACTATATTTAACACCTGTTTTACAGTACTTGTTTTTCTGTCCGAGAATTTAACCATTTCAGGTGAATAAGAATGAGTCTACTAGAATAGACCTACATATTCACTGTTTGCATGATCCATGGGTACTCTTATCCATGGCTCCTTCTCTTTTGACCATGAATGTATCTTGGTTTACTTAAAGCCCTTTATCTTTTCACACTTAGGTCATGTTTCGGCATAATCCTCAACGTCTCGCGTATATCCCGACCACCAGGTTTGTGGTTTCAACCAGAGTTGTGTGTTCCATGCACCACCATATATGTCGTCGTGTACTGCTTTAATAACGTCTTTTCTTAAAATTTCGGTGGTACAATAAGATCTACATATGACGCTTTCAATTGTTAATCTGTACTTTGCTTCCTTAAAAGGCCTTTCCGCCATAGAGCAATTGCTATATACATTATTTCGTATTCTATTCAGTACCCTTTTTAATATATGGATCCTGCTCGGATTTAAACTTGAGCCGCCTGAAGGATAACACATCTGTCTCTACCCAGTGCAAAATTCTGTCCTCACAACTGTCCTTTGTTTCAACATTCTGGGCATGAAAATTAAATTTTGACAATGTGTCTACGTGTAGAATGTCATTTCCTTTACTATACATGATGTCGAAATCGAATGGCATAAGCTTAATCGTCCCCCTCAAAATTCAGAACGACGTGACTTTAGGCATCTCTTTCCTCAGGTTGAAAAAGAACTCTAACTGCTTGTGGTTCGAATTTAGTACAAATTTCTTTACCAAAAACAACTTCCGGGTCTTTTAGGTACTATAGACAATTGCCAGCTCTTCTTTTTCGCTGTTAGAATAATTCGTCTCCGCTGACGTCAACTTTCTGGACAAATAATAGGATTAGTAGTGGTATTAAATATTTGAATTAACTCTAACTGCAGTAAAAATTCAAAACACATCTCAATATTCATATTCTCGAGTTGAAACTGTTCCAGAAATGCCATCGTTCGAACTCAGAGTGCGACCCTCTGGGTTATAGACCTTCAAGAATGTATCGATAGGAACATCGACGGATCATTGCGCAGTTCTGCTCCCATGTTCATGGATTCGTTAGACTTATTTAGCTTATGCCTAACTACCTGACACTGGTAGCGCTCACTAGACTCGCAGAACCTGCCTACCTAAACCTATCTCTCAGAAATCCCACCAGCTTCTGCAAGGGACAAACTTTCCTTAAGAGCCTTCATATTTTTAGCGTTATCTAAGGAGATCCGTTGACTACATTCGGTGGTGATGAACTTAATTCTACCTTTAAACCTCTCCCACCACTTATTTTCAATAACAGTCCCCACTAGTTCCTGTGGCAGTAATCTAATTAGCTGTTGCCGGAAGTCCCGCCTGTCCAATAAAGACAGATTGAACTTCCAGTATCCAGTTTATTCTAGGCTTAGCACCTAAAGTCATCTGGTCCGAATATCCTAAAAAGTAGAACGTAGGACAATCTATCAGATCTATATCGGCCATTTTCACTAACATTCTGTCCAGGTAGCTGGCGAACATCTCCCCCGTGGTGAACGACCCGGTATCTATTGACGAAACCAAACTCGCCGATCAGAACAACCAAGCTACTATCGCCCGTCCTCCCGCTAGCTCCCAGCGCCCTGTCTACGACGGATTCAAGGATATTAATCTAGTCCCCCTTTAAGATTTAGCGCGATGAACCCACCAGGAACGGCCCTGACAGAAAAACGAGACATACTCCATCTGGCCGTTTGGCGCATAAACCACAACGATCGAGCTCACAGCAATGCCGGTCACGATCAAACGCCCCACACCCACATCGATATAGATAAGATCCACCTTTGCACCCAGGGTACGTTTAGCCAGCAAGGAAACGCCTCGGGCCAGCCAGTCCCCGTATGCTGAATAAATCACAATGTCACTAGAATTCTGCTCTGAAAGACAAAATATCACGAAGCAGGCGTGCAGCCTTAACCGGATCACGCGAGCCCCTCTCATTCAAGCTAGCTATCTTGAGAGATTATTTTCAAGTTGGATCCCCTAGTCACAGAATGGGCGTAACTCTGCGTGGGCAAAAATCTCAACGCATTGTCCTAGGCTCCCTGTGATCATCACTGACGTTATCCTTTTATCGAGGACAATACCACCGTCCACGGGATACATTAATTTTAATGCCCTGTATAGAGAGTGGTAGAGAAGCACCGGTACCTACCCTGAAGAAAATCTCAATAATTTTTATTATTGTTTTTTTTAAATCCGGTGTTCTATCTGGGCCATCAGTACTTCTCGGAAGGCGACCTTCGCTTCAGACAGGTGTGTCTAGATTTTCAGCCAATTCCCTATGCAGAGTATCACTCCCGGGGCATAGAAGACATTACGGGGATCGTCCACTGACTTCCTGTCGATGCAGGTTATCTTAAAAAAGGGGGCACAAGAAGGACTTTTTTTGAGTTGAAAGTTACTTCTCTAACTCCTGTCTGTCTACTTTTCAGATCTCATCTGTTCTAGGGAAATGTTTCTTTTTTTTTTCACTGGACGGGTGGGGTGGTGTAGAATTGGACGACGGGATAGAAGTGGTCGGTTGGTGAGGTATGGAAGTGAAAGAGGACGGAGCCCAAGCAGGTGAAGGGGTTAAGGCTCCTTGATTTTGAACCAATGTCCTCATTTTCGCTGGCGACGGAGGGATGGATTAGAACCTGGCTCTCTCTATCTCCCTCTCTTTCCTGCCTCGTCCGACCCGCTTCTCCTTCTTCGTTGATTTCTTTTCTTCTTCCTCCTCCCCGCCCTTTCAAAGAAAAGGACCGAGATCGGGGTATTTTCTCCACCTCCATATCCGAGTCCGCACACCTTTGTTCACGCTTTTGTTGTTTCTTCAGTTGTTTCTGCTGTTTTTTTGTGCAGTTGTTGGTCTTGTTGTTGGAGGTATTGTGTCACAAACTCTTTTGAACTCCCTCTAGACTAGAAAATGAGAATTAGGCGGCTCCAGCCTACATGTGTTACCAATAATCTTTTTTTGTATGATCTGGCTCTTGCATACCAGACGTAAGTTACTTTCTGGAACAGTACAGTGAGACGTCCATTTTTGCCGCGTCTCTAAATGTGGATCGTATATACGAGTTCCAATTGAAGTCTGGTGTGAGCTTGTATTCCAGTAGACATTCCAAGCAAGGAGCAAGCCTCATTGAGAAAACAGGCGTTCGTCATGACAAGAAAATTGTGTCAGCTCTGTGAGTATGAAACAATATTAGAGGCATTATATGTTACCCCATCATTAATCGGTTAATAGTGAAACAGGTATTCACTATACAATTTTCCACTAGAGTCAAAATTTGTTGCATCCTGTGTTGCCTCGGGATCCCCACGCTATTAATAAAAACGGTGTCAACAAAACGGGTCATTTAATTCTGTTATTCGTTTTATTAAGCCTGGCAGCTTAGATTGTAATAGGCAGTAGTAGGATTGACGTGACAGGAATGCATGTTGCACGTTCGTTCAGCTTTCCTTGGCGGTTGGTATTAGACGGTCGCAAACCTGGATGTGGGATGCATATCAACGCGTCAGAATTCTAGAGACTCTCTGTTGAATTCGCGCCGTTCTGGACTTATATTCAAAACCCAAACAAAGGTAATCCGTTGCCGTCAGAATGCCCAACCATGAGTCAAGCCTGCCAATCGTTGACCATTCTGACCCTGGCTTTCGCATTCTGTAACAAATGTTTTATAGCTTATAATAATAAATATGAATTTTTTTTTAATTATATTTTTTTTTCTCTTCGTCCCTATTGGTGGGGATAAAGGCACATCGACTAACGTAAATATGTTTTGTTTTTGTTTTTTTAAATTGGAACATGTTTGTAACAAATCACTTCCAAACAAAATGATAATATTGTCTATCACTTTAACTATGTTAATAGTTACATATCCATATGTGTTAACACACACACACACACATATATATATATATATATATTGTTTTGAAAGTGATAGAATGCATTCTTTTTCTTTAAATAGAATCGTTTTCGTCAAATACTTCTTCAGAAAGATTTATGAAGAAATGTTGGATGAAAAAGGTTGCTTTTAAGGAAAAAGAATGTTCTGCATCATTTTTAATTTTCTTGTGTACAACTTTTGATGAAACACGCACACGCACGCACACACGCACGCACACACACACACACACACAGCTTAAGCTCTGTTCCATCTTTAAGCGAAACTTTTTTGGGAATAACTTATTTCAGAAATTTACGTGTTTTAATAATTGAAATCAAAACTTCCATGGTAACACCTAGGGCGAATTGTTTAAATTGGGTAGGCGTGTGTTTGGGTGTTAATAATCAGTTTTCATATATGTCAAGTCAGGGTAAATTTTGTCTAAATTTGAAACGGAAGATGTTTTTTCTGACTTACGTGTCTATGGAATTTATTTATTTTTTTATTTTATTTCTTTATGAAAGGGATTTGTGTGGGTTGTCCCAGGTAACGCTAAAAAAGTGGTATACCCTGGAGAAAAAAAGGTCCCCAAATTGATAAAAAAAAATTGTAACGTGTAAATGTTTATGTTAAAATTAAATTTAAGACCAAAGGTATTTTTTAATTATTTTTTCATTTGCAGCATTTTTTAAATTTAGGTTGAAATCTTGTTTTTTTTTAGGTCAAAAATTTTTCACTGTTTTCAGTTGAAAAAAAACATTGATTTGGAAAATCTTGCAAAATTGTTGGATTTTTAATGAAACTTTCAGAACTTATTTACAAATGAATGAAATTATTTTAGAAATGTTTGTCTTTTTGAAAGTCATGGTAAAATATATTTTTTTTATATCTGTTACACCCCTCGAACTTAATTTTATGAAAACTTCAAAATTTATTTTCAAAGCCTGAATTTGTTTTTTTCAATTAAATGTACAAGACTCTGAAGATTCTAAATCATCGATTTTTTTGGTAAAAAAATGTGCAAAATTGTCCAAACACACAAAACCCAATAAAACTGAGACAATGTTTAATTTAAAAAACTTTTATGACTTTTCTGAATAACATATACTAAGGTAATTCTTATCTGAAAAAAAAATTGATGAAAATGAATTTTTACAATAATTTTTCTTTTTTTCTATTTTAAATAAACAATATGACAAAATATTTGTTTATATATTTTAAAATTAAGTTTTTTATGAAAGGAAATGACATTATGTTCTCTAATATATCATAAATTTGAAAGCTTTTTAAAATCAGAACCGTTGATATTTTTAAAATAAATTTTAATATTCCAAATTGTATTTAAAATCGTCTCCAAAAGTATGGATGCACAGCTTTGAAATAACGTTTGTTTTCCTAGATAGAAACAAGTTCTTTTTACTTCAGAAATTACTTTTGTATTCATTCAGTTAACAAAAAGCAAAATTTGAAATCGATTGCATAGCATTTTCAATATTAATTTTACTAATAAATAAAATATGTATAACTCAATTAAAAAAATTTAATTTTCATTTTTACTTGTAAAATTTGATTTTTTCACAATTTAAATGTTATTTTCAGTGCAGAAATTTTGAAAAAAAATGAAACTAACCAGGTTCACTTAAAATTAGAACGAATTTCATCACTTCTGCGCTACCGTACGATAAATTCCCCTTGACGTAAGTTGTCAATATATTGGCGCCCACACCCTTCAATCACGCACACACACACAAATATCTCTATTAAAAATTTTCTGCTAAAAAGTAAGTAATGTTTCTTTCAAATTACATTAAGTATACTTTAATCATTCTAAATTTCCTAAGATAACAAAAAAAAAAAAGGTGTAACTGAATTTTAATTGATTTTTGAACTAATTTTGATTTTTTTTTTACGAATTCGGGCAGAAATGACCGATAAATCGAATTTACTAATTTTTTTTTATTCAAGAAAAATGAGATTTTTAAATAAATTTTTAAAATTTATAGGAAGGATTAAAAAATCTGAAAAAATATTCAAAAAATACTTTGGTCTTCTCTGTTTAATTTTAACACTAACATTTACACGTTAAAATTTTTTTTATCAATTTGGGGACCTTTTTTCTCCAGGGTATACCACTTTTTTAGCGTTACCAGGGAAAAGCCTAGATTTGTGCATATAAAAACTGCCGTAACTTTTGTTTTTGGACGACTTCATAAAGGGTTATCTTTTTATAGGGTATTTAAACTATTTATTTTGGCTATGGATTATAAAAGTTATTATATTGTATGCTTGTTTTTAGCTAATTATTCAAACCATAAATTTGATGATGTCGACAAAAAACCGTTAACTCATGTCTATTGTTTAATAGATTATTATTATTTAGAAACTTAATAATTAACGTATCCAATATATTGGTATATGCACCGACAGTACAAAGTACGGAAGGAGAAATTGAAACCTTTTACTGTACGCTAGACAATGCCAAGAATCAATGTAAATCGTAAAAAATTACGGAATGCAAAAGTAGGCAAGGAGATAGATGGTTAAATTGTTGGCAAATTTAGACTAGGAACTCGTAATGAACGCAGAGATAAATGGATCCAATCGTTCACGGAGAATAATTAAGTAGAAGGCAACACATGATTTCAAGAACACCCAAGACGTATATAGATATGGAGAAACCCAGGGGGAAAACCAGAAAACCAAATTGAATATATAACTAGATTCAGTTTTACACTATAAAACATACTCAACTAGTGTGGATTTATCAACTTAGCAATTCAATTTAAGTGGATAAATTTAAATTGCAATAAAACAGATTTCCGAATGTTGGGTTAAAAGCAGATACAGTGGACTAAATGAGAATGGAAACTCCAAGTGAGATACATTAATATCAGCAATTGTGATCATTCAAAAGAAATCTAGACAAATAAAAAAAATAGATGATAGATAAAATTCTCGACATGATTAAAAGAGGAAAAAGACAATGTCAAGGTACGGGACAAAATCTTGGAGTTTGCACAAAGAAATTAGGAACAAAAGCCGGCAGTCTAAATAGGAATGACTCAGCAAAAACTGTGCAGAAATAGAAAGAATGAGTATCACAGATAAAGGAGATAAATGAATAAGAGAACTAACAGAAAGAAAGACAACAGGATGCATAAAATTCCAGGCCGGAACTCTTAAATAAGAGAAAGAAAAAATATTTCAGTGATAGGATTAATGCATCGAGGAACTCTTCCGATGAGGAAAGATAACAACTGCCAATATACAGATATATAGAAGGACAGAAATTTTCAAATCTGAAATGAAATCACAACAAAGAGACAAAACCGAAGTAATAGACGGAATCGTAATAGAGATTCTGGCCACCTTCGATGATTCCAGAATTGCCAAAATTACAGAAATAATAAATGAAATATATAACAGTGGTGATATACGAATGTGAACTCCATCAGACAATCAGCCTAATAAGCCATATAACAAAATTATCATGCGATGAACAGAGAGAGCCCAGTAGAATTAAACCGGAAATATTATAAAAAAAGTTCAGGTTTGTTAAAGACACTGGAACAAAGTATGTGATGTTCATGTTCAAAATGGTGTCAAAAAAAGTGAAATGCAAATGCAGAAGGATGTGTACCCGTGTTTTATTGATGATGCAAAAGCGTTTGGTGTATTATACTATAAAGAATTTTTGCAACTACTAGGTAACCTTGACAGAAAGGATATTAGAATAATCCATAACTTATACTGACAGCAAACCACCTGTATACGGATAGAAAATTAATTCAGTAAATATAGTGAACAATTACGTAGAAGTAAAAGTGTCAGAGTGGCTTGTATCTCATGTAAAGGAAAATTAATAACAATATTGAGGAAATTGTATGGCAAAGTGGAAAATATTGATTTGTGACGCGTTTCGTCCTTCAGGGCTTCATCGGACTAAATTTGTTATGTTAGTACGACTATACATACTCATGGCATAATGGCTCTGGGAATCTTAGAATTTTTTATTCCCTTTTTATCAGTCGAATTCATTTCCGTATTTTCTTTTTCTAAGTGAATAATAAACAAAACAATGAGCTAAAACCTGAAGGAGGATTTTGCTCCATCTATTGTCATAATATACAGGAGAAACATCAAAGAATCTAAATAAATATTATATGAATACAAAAAGGACATATTACAAAATAATAAATCAACTGCGTTGATTGCCCACGTAAAAAGACTGACCAGAAGTTTGAAACCTGTTGCGACCTGGCTCTTACAACATTTCAACTGGGGTAGACTGTTCTAGTTCCACGTGCCATGTCTGATGGATGCCAGTTATCAGTTATCTCCTGTTAACTCCCATCTCCAAGTTCTCCACTGCCTTAACCGGGTATTGAACTCACACTCTTTACGTCCTGTCACTGGATCTAGCCAACTTCTTTAACCACTGTGCCATGTGTCCTTGGCACAGTGTGTAAAGGCGTTGGTTAGATACCCTAGTAAGCGAAATAGAGGGTTCAGTTCGACATTCCAACCACCTGAAGAAGGCCGGAGAGTACAACGGCCTAAATATTGTAATAAATATGGCGACAAATATGAGGACAATAGTCCGAATAATGTAAATAGTGTACATCATACCTCATCTCAGAAATATAGACAGATACTTTCTAGCAGCTCTCTGTTGTCCGCTTGTGTAGACCGTCTGATGAAGTCCCGAAGGAGGAAATGCGACACGAATAAACGTTCTTCAACCTGTCATACAATTTCCCCGACCCTCTTCTTGATATTAAAAAAATATATTTCGTTATTTCAGTAAGTATCTAAAAATAGAAATTGGTGTAAGACAAGGATATGACTTATCGCCGGAATTATTCAACCGATACAATGTGGCTATTGTGAGAGAACTAGAAGTTCTACCAATATTCATTATAGGCAGACATAATCTTAACAACTTAAGATATGCAGATGGCACAGTGTTGGTAGCAGACACAGAAAATAGCCTGCAAAAACTTCTACAGAAGGTAATGAAGGAAAGCAAGAAGAAAGGACTAATCATCAACTGAAGGAAATCAGTGTATGGTTGTTAGCAAAAGAAACAGTCCACCATGCAAACGTCCTGAAGGGACACAGCACACAGAAGAAGAAGATTAATAAACGAACATAACTTACATTTGTCGATATGCCTTTCTCCTCGACAAAAGGCACGAGGAGAAAGGCATATCGACAAATTTTAAAAGAAATTCATATTTATGATTATAGTTAAGTTATAAAACATTTTGGTATTGATGGAAATATGAATAGTGAATCCGTGTCTCACTATTAACTGATTAATGAGGAAGTAACTGGCTTGTAATATTCAATACCTCTAAAATGGTTTCATATTCACAGAGCCGACCCTGACTTTTCTTATGGTGAACGCTTGTCTTCTCAATAAAGCTCGCTTCCTTGCCTAGAACGTCAGTTGGTACACAAGCGCACGCCAGACCACAACTGTAACTTGTATATACAATCCATCTTTAGTGACGCGGCGAAAATTGAGTACCTTTCCAGAAATTACCTGAACTCTGTTATTCTCTAGAGATAATGACGAAAATGAGGAAGTTTCAAATGAAGAAAATCCGGTAACTCCAAGCATAAAGAAGAATCTAGACAATCACCATGAGACAAGCTGTACACCTTCAGAAGTGGTTCGTAGATGTAACAGATCTATAAAGGGCAGAGAACCTTTAAGATTCCGGGATATGTGGTGATATTTAAATTAGATTGTATATAATTGGGAAAGTGTCTACACTCGGAAGTGGAGTTTTCTTCACTACACTGCGTACTTCTGACAGCATTACATGACACAACAGTAAAAAAAGTTTTTAAGAAGTGTTATGGTCCGGTTCCTTGTACCACGGCGATAAACTAATAAAGAAGAACTCGAATACGGATATGGAATAACACAGATATATTACAAAAAGGAATATATACAGAGAAGTAGAAGTGTTAATATGAATAATCAGGTTTATAGAGAGAACAATGTAGTCTCGACCAGTATCACTATTCCAATGTCTTGTAGTAATTGTCTGAATGCGACTCTGTTTCGGACTGCCTCTGACTCGACTCTTGACTCGTCTTGAACTACTGACTAACTCCGCTTGAACTACTGACTCGACTTGAACTACTCCGGAGACGCAGTATTTATTAAGTATGGAATAGTCCATTATTATTATTATGAGTAAGATCCCATAACAAGAAGGAATCATTCAGTGTCACTAATGGAGGGCAACAATTTGGACAAATGGCGTTAATATAATCGTATTTTAGAAAAATGAATTCCGCCTTTCAGTTTTTTCAAGTTTCAAAAGAACATTTACTTTCGGACAGCAAATATTAGTTTTCTATTAACTTCTTTCTCTAATTATTAACTTTTAATGTAAATAAACAAACGGACAAGAGAAAAACGTTTTGTTTTTTTTTATTGTGTGAAATAAAAATAAAAATTAAACAAAGATTCAAACGTATTTTCGAGGATTTTATTCTACTGTCTTTTTCAACGTAGGTTGTACATTAGAAAAATAAAAGTACAAAAGTAAAAAAAAGTCGAACGCACATCATGAGAATCATTGCTGCTGGGAATGCTGAAAAAGAGGAAGAAATATTTCATGAATTTAATCCACCATTTGAAAATAACATTCACAAGATTATATTTGATAATGGAGATTAGACATATAAAAAGAGATACCAGTAATATATCGTAATCAATGTTAAGTTTTAAGTTAACTCTAATCAGCAGGCAGGTTAGGTTTAAGGCTCCAAGTTCTCTACAGCAAATTGTCCTACGTGCATAAAAGCGTTGCTTTGTGAATTTGGCGACATAGCGATTGTGATTGTGATTCCTAGGTTGGGCAGTGTGTGCTTGCATTCAGAGGAAGCGGGTGAGTAGAACTAAAAGTAAGAACGACGATATTCCTAGACATGATCAGTGAAACGAGAACAGTCACAGCTATAGAGTAAATAAAGTGTTCAGTTTAGAATTCCATGGGGGTTACGCAGATGGATACAACAACTGTGGACAATAATTCGAATATAAATAGTGTAAATAATAATTAAGATAAAAAAATCTACAGTATTGATAGACAGAATGTGAGTTATCAACAAGTTATCCTTTCTTCAACTGAGATGAGATTTTGTTTCTACGACAGTTCAGATTTTATAAATATTTCGTGTTTTGCGAAGAACATAAAAGAAAGAAATCGATGTTTGAATACATTTCAAATTCGATTCAATTTCCGTTCAACTTTTAGCCTGTCAATTAAATTTTCGTTATAATTTAAACAGACAGCAATATCTACTTGCAATGAAATTTGTAAAATTATTAATTCATTATATTAGGCAAAATCTATGTGTCGCTAAACTAACGGTCATATCCCGGTGGAGTTGACTACTTCGGGACGCCATGTGCTGTAATCTTGGATGTGCGGATGTAGTATTTGATAGTGGCTTGCAATGGGAAATCGGAGTGGCGAGTTCGAATACCAGTCGATATCTTTACTGTCACTTATGCGCAACGTTATGAATCTCTCTCTCTCTACCCCCGGTTATGTGTTGAATAGCAAGCAGACTGGACTCTTCAGCCTTGGTTAGGAATCAAAGTAAGATATCGCTATATCCTAAAAAACGTATTTATCCCTGGTGAAACGCATATTATATGAATCTCATGAAAGCGTCATAGAGTTTACAATGACTCCCTCATCCCGACTGCGTTCCGTATAATAAATAAAAATAGCTACCTCCACTAATTCGGTTCGGTTTAAGTAACGTTTAACATGAATTTTCAAAAAAAAGCTTTCAAAAATGCTAAAGAATTTAAAATGTATTATTTCCAGCAAGCACAGTACTCTTTACTTTATTTCAAACACAAATTATATTGATTGAAATTGACTTTTTTACAGTAAAATCGAACAAAACGGCCATTTTTAAGAGATTTGTAAACAAAAGTTAATACTCGGTTGAAAAATAAAATATATTTCTGAAACGTTATTTGAGAAAAAAACAGAGAAACTTATAGTTCAATTAATCTGGGGTGAAGCAACTATTTATTACTTATAGCATAAAATGTTGTATACAAATATTTTTTAAATAGGGGGTCGTGTTTTAATGACATGTTAATCGATTTATTGACAGTCGATCTGCAGCCAAACGTGGCCATAGTTAATTATGGTGGAACAGGCAATAAAGTTTTTTCGCCCCTTAAAGGAAGACGATCCTTAAAACACTTGACATTCTAATGCTAGATTTATTGGTTTGTACATCCATACTTCAGAAATTCAGCACGTAATTATATACTAAAAACAAATCTAAATTCTTTTTAAAATATACTCGTTCGAAAGATGGCAATAAGCTTTATAATATATGCGCAGTAAATATGGTTTTACTTAATAACAATATTTTCTAAGAATTATCACACTGAAAATGAATTTTAAAAGATTTAAAACATTTATAACTTATTCAATTTAATATTGCAAAATAATGAAAACAAATCTTGTAAAGGCTCATTTTTCGTCGAATTATTCTTACAGACGATATTGTCTTTAAAATATATTTTCCATAAAAGAAATTAAAAGCTTCTCTAATTTAATAATATTTTAGTTTTATTGCATTATTCGATTAGGAACAGGTTTTTGATAAGGCCGGATTCAATTTTGCCTTGGATAGCAAACGATTTAAGTGAAGGACAACTTTGTATTCAAAAACTGAAGGTAGTCGTTTGGGGTCCTTATGACACACTATGTGCACCGGTTCTCTGTATTTGGCTCATCCCAAAATTATAGTCGGTTCTGCACATGCCTTTAGCAAAGTGAATATAAATTAGGACTCCTTCAAAAACTTATACCTAATGAAGTCCATTTTTCATTAAGTTCACTAATATATATATATATATATATATATATATATATATATATATATATATATATATATATATATATGGTTTACCCATACAAATTACCTAGTTTTGAATAAATATAAATATATATATATATATATATATATATATGTATAATATATAAAATATATATATATATATATAATATATATATAATATATATATAATATATATATATATATACATGATATATATAATATATATTATATATATGTATTACTAACGTATATTTATACATATTAAAATATAATATATATATATATATATACACACATATACATATATATATATGTGTGTGTGTGTGTGTGTGTGTGTGTAATATTTTGCTCTAATATAATATAACATTTTGCTCTACTGTTTGTATCGAGTAGTGTTTTTTAAAAATAAAAATAACTGCTAAGAACACGGGATTATAAATCTTACTGGTCTAACTTATTATATTAATCTATATGTATATATATATATATATATATATATATATATAGAGAGAGAGTTCAGTTCTAAAGTTTGAGAACAGTCTTGGTAATGTTTTTAATTGGCGCAAAAGTTACTCTTTTGTGCTTTAAACAAGCGAAAATTATTATACATTGTTAAAAAAAATGAAAATATCCTTTTAAAATATGCTATATTTATGGGTTAAGATGCTCAGTATTAGAGATAGGCATGAAACAGACTGTCACCGCCGGGTATTGACTTCAATGGCCACATTGCTCTGTATTTTAGATTTCAAATAAAGCGCGCTGTTAAATAATATTTTCTATTGTCTGTGACAATTTTTATTTCTATAAATTGATATACACATTCTTCTAAGTTGAGCATTATTCTGCGTTAAAATGTACTTAAATACACTGTATGATAGAAAGGATATATTTTGGTACTAATCATTCTTTCACTCTGCCAGAGGATTATGTGATCACGAGTGTAAATGAAACTACAAGTCACTGATAAAGTAAAAACTAACTAACTAATATATATATATATATATATATATATATATATATATATATATATATATATATATATAGAGAGAGAGAGAGAGAGAAAATATATATATATATATATATATATATATATATATATATATTGATAAGAAAACGAATGGGGAAAGTACACTGGTAGTGGGGAGAACGTTTTCGTTCTGATGAGATGAACATCTCAGTGTTCACGATATAAAAATTATAAACGAAATGAATAATTAAAGTCTCCGTCTTCTTCTTATCATTATAATGCTCTGTAATCTACATTGAGCTCTCCCTGGATTTATATCCTCCTCGGAATTTTCCATTCCAGTCACAAACTGGTAAAACGCATAATTAAACATGTGTGGGTGTATGTCTGTGTCTGAGTGTGTGAGTGTGTGTGTGTGTGTGTAAAATTAACCATAATGTTTAAAAGATAAAATTTAAATTTGATAATGTTTTTAATTTATTTAGTAAAATAAATTTGACATATCATTAATTTAGTTTTTTTGATTTAATGGATTTATTTAAAAATGGAGCTTAGTCGAGAAATCTATACATGAGCTCGGACATTTTTACAAGAAAAATAATCTTAAAAGCCTGTCTCTAATGAATACAGAACATTTTTGTCAAATACTGATTGCCAACTAGCATGCTTTCAGAAGTTTTGGTATCTACAGTTGCATTAATCATATTAAATATGTAACAATATGCGGCTGAGTATATTTTTCATTTTTATTAAGGTCTATTTTTTCTATAACAAGGGTTCACACGACTTTTTATATTTATTTTTAATGATATATATATATATATATATATATACTGATGATATATATGTGTGTGTTTGTGTGTGTTTGTGTATGTTTGTGTGTGTGAGTAGGAAGTATATTGAGGTAGCAACAGTTCATCCAAACGACTTATATTAAACCAAAATGCTTATTTCTTTATATTATTGTATTTCTATAATTTAAAAATAAGATGTTGCATATCCATATAAAATTTTAGATCAATTGTCCAAATTTCATGCTTTTTTCTAATTTGTTCATGTACTTTCGACCGCCTTAGTCATTATCAAGAACATGGTGTTGTCAGTGTGTTAGACAAGATTGGTTAACAACGTCAAGGGTTATAAAGGGTATAGAATGATTCAATGAGTATCATATAATTAAAAGAAATATTCAATATAAACTCTAAGTTACATTTTATTTTATAATTCGAAAGAGTTAAAATATAATTTTTCAATAATTTTCATATATAAGCAAAGCGGAAATAAACATAAAACTACCATTCAAAATGAATTTTAACCTTTTGGTGGGCACATTCGTTCAAACACTTCCCGCTAGTTAATGGTCAATGCATTGTGTAGATATTTTATTTTTTCATCAAGCTGATTAATGTCATTTTTAGTCATGGTAGATGATCGACTCGGTGTAAATTTGTTAAATTTATTTAGTGACTGGAAACTATTTAATCCATCATATTTTAGAGTTTACATGATTAAATTAACAGCCTAAAATCTTTCGATTTGATTAAAGGGTTTGCTGAAATTTTCACAAATCGACGCATTCCTTAAAGTCATGATCATTTTAATATATTTTTTGATTAGGTTACGAATATTTCAGCACACCTCGTACATGTTTTGGTCAGCTTAACAACTCTTTAAATGTTTGTTGAAGTTCAGTGAAACTTAGCTCACACTCCTTGCAATATTTCCACGTATGATGCAATATTGACCAACGTCCTATTCTAGTAAGAGTCTATATTATTCTTTATTGAGTAGAGAACACCCAAGAAAATTTCGAGACAATTGAATTAACATATCTGATCATTCAAATGTCCATTCAAAAGTCACTTGAATTATTTTCAGCTGTAGTTAAGCGAAACCTAAGTAATTCTAATTACAATCTTTTCACTTTGTCTTGAAAGCAGTTCGAAAAAGAGACCGAAATATTCTTTGAAGAATATAGAACAATTAATAACTTACTGGACAAGTACACGAAATGTTTACCTTAGCACAAAGCACGAGGAAATGAATCTAGAGGTTGACTAAGATGACCACATAAAATGAGAGATACTTAAAAAATATAAACTAACCATTTTATTCCGAGGTTATCAACCTGGGCGCCTGTAGCAATCAGATTTTCCTGGTTCCACACATTGCTGTTTTACGAAACTGAATTCCAGATTTGATTGGCATTTCATGGAAGGGTATGAGTTGCCATTCCAACACGGGAGGAAATGATTGCAGCTTGAGGGGTCTCGGTTTAAACCCTTTGGACTCGGGTTACAAAGTGGATCATCTGAAAAAAATGATAAAAGAGTCTTTCTGTTTATTGAATCTTGATCAGGAAAACAAACACGATTTCTTAATCATTCTTATTCGAGATATTTTGGCTTTTACAAGTATTTGATGATTTATGTAGCCTTACATATCGGTGTGTCTTTATCGTGTGTGTGTGTGTGTGTATGTGTGTGTGTGTGTGTGTGTATGATCGTGTGTGTGTGTGATCGATCGTGCGTGTGTGCATGCGCGCCCGTGCGATAGAAGAATTATGTCCAGAATACGTTGATTTCAAATTCGACACACACAAGCCTTCTGTTATTAGAAAATGGAAATTGCAGATAATTTTGTCTTAAAAGCGAATATGTTTCTTCAACGTACATTTGACAGATAAATATTCTTATTCTCTTGCAAGAATTTGATTACTTGTGTAAATATATATATATGCGTGTGTGTGTGTGTGTGTGTGATAGAAGACTTTTGTCCAGGATAGTTTGATTTCAAATTCGGAATGCACTAACCTTCTGTAATTAGCATATTGACATCGCAGTAAACTCTTAAAAACGAATATGTTACTTGAATGTACACCTAACAAATAAAAGCTTTTTTATTTCCTTCTATGTCAAATATTTTAAGGGATTACAAAGAGTTAGATCGCATTGTTAGCGTAAAAATGCAATTCTTTCGTAGTCATCATGACCAATTTCCAAGTAATTTAGGTGATGTAAATGACGAACAAGGGAAGAGATTCCACCAAGATATCAGAATTATTGAGGAATCGTAACAAGGCCGGTGTTATTCCAACATGATGGCTTATTGCTGCTGGTGCTAGAAAAGAGACCTGCCATCAACAAGCAAATACGCTAGAATATCTTGTAAAAGTCTTTGCCTCGCTGAAAGCTTCATAACTGTTTGCTTTTATTTTAATTCATTTTTATCGTTATAATGTAATTTTACTGTTGTTTGAAATATATGTATTCATGAAACTTGAAAATGTTTATTTAACACATGCATGTAAAACGAGAATTATTTATTAATATAAAACTTTCAATTATGGTTCCATCCAAAACTGAAATAAACTCTTTTACTGAAACTAAATAAAAATCAATAACCCAACTGATGTTGACATTGTGACATACATCCTTACAGATTTAAGGGATGAGATTTGTCATTATCATAAAAAGGAATTGACCCTTTCAAAGACTATTTCTATTTTACTGTGTCAGAGATCAGTACTTTACAAATAGTATCTCACCAATTTTCATGCGATTCTTTCAAAGAACTTGTCGCTATTATCCTGTTGTTTAAATGAAATAAGACACTAGTGAAAACATTTAAATATTTTTGTCTATTGAATTGAATTTGACAAATCTATGTAATTTGGGTGACTTGAGCACGCATTGTTACTATCTATAAGGTCCTGATTTTCCTCAACACACCTCCAATTTAGTCGTATTCATAAAAAAACAACTTTCCTTCATGCTCGCTAAATATTTTTTCTTGGGATTGTCGTATTATGTATACTTTCATATGTAACACCATGAAAATATATTTTATTTTCTCGTTTTAAACAAATTTTAATATTAAGTTAAGAATACCATCTTTTCTTTGTTTATTGGATAGCAGAACCAAAGACGAACATTATTTCAAACGAATCTGGCCAGCACGGACATCACTTACCGAGGGAGAAAAAAACGTAATTAATTCACCTTTAGTGATCAGGGATAAAATCATATTTCTTCCTCTACATATCAAAATAGGCCTCGTTAAACAATATGTAAAAGCTTTATCCAAGAACGGCGAGTCTTTGAAATACATAACTTCAAAATTTTCAAGTTTAATTTCTAAAAATAAAATCAAGGCGGGAATTTTCGACGGTCCACGAATAAGAATATTAATTAGAGACAACAATTTTGCTAATGTCATAAATGAACGCAAAATTCATTCGTGGACGTGATAAAAAAGTTTTTGATACAAT
The DNA here is from genome assembly GCA_903632075.3 of Acanthosepion pharaonis. Lineage (NCBI taxonomy): Eukaryota > Metazoa > Mollusca > Cephalopoda > Sepiida > Sepiidae > Acanthosepion > Acanthosepion pharaonis. Next base: position 3,786,757 of record CAHIKZ030005170.1, on the reverse strand, counting down.
TACAGATAACTAGGAAGAAATCATTGAAAAGATTGTAAGGGACTGCAAAGAGTGATGTTCCAATGTGAGCGTAAAGATTTCTTGAGTAGCCATCTTGACCAATTTCCAAATATTTTAGATGATGTAAATCACTAACAAAGGGGAGAGATTCCACCAAGATACCAGAATTATGGAAGAACGGTACCAAGATCTTTGGGATTCCCACATATGGCTGATTATTGATGGTGCTTGAAAAGTGACCTTCAATCAACACACAAATACGCTACAAAGTCTTATAAACAAAAACATTTTGCCTCACTGAAAGCTTCATAACAGTTTTTCTTATTTTAAGTCATTTCTGTCATTATAGTGTAATTACTCTGGTTTGAACTATTTTTATTCATGAAACTTGAAAATAAATATTTAACACATGACTTTATATTTTAGTCCTTATTTGAACAATCTGGAAAATGGCACATAACGCTGTAGACAAGAATCAGGACCTGATAGAGTCAAAAACGAGTTGAAATTCGAATTCAGCGCCCCCAAATTACATAGAATCAAGCGTCAGATGTCATTCAACAAATTACGTGCTTCCCAGTGTTATCTTCATTAAGATTCATGCTTACATTTAAGATTTAGCAAACTTGCTTCCTTGAATTAAAGACTAACCAAGATTTCACCAAATTCAAATATAAATAATAAATAATGTATTAAATGATGCAAACAGTAAATGTGGTCATAAGAAAGGAATTTAACTGTCTTCTATTCCGAAGCTTCAGATAAATGTTTTTCCATAATACTTTTATAAAAATTTTCCAAACTGATTTGGTGAAAGAAACACAAGATACGTTCAGTTACAAACTGATTATCGAAGTGATCAAATGTTCTAGTGAATATGTAAAGTAATTTATATTTCATAATTTAAGTAACAATATAAGTATTACTGAATCCTCACTAAACCCAAATTATATAAGAGATTTTAAATGAAGCATTTATACGTGTAAAACATCTTGACAAATTTCCAAGAAATTTAGTTAGTTTAAGTGACAACTAAGGGGAGAGATTCCACCAAGATATCAAAATTATGGAGGAGGGATATCAAGGCCATTTGGTTTCCCACATAATAGCTGATTTTTACTAGTGACCGAAAAGAGACATGCCAACAACAAGCAAATGCGCTAGAATGTCTTGTAAAAGAAAATCTTTGCCTCAGCGAAAGTTTTATATCTATTTTTTTATTGTAATTCATGACGTGATAATATAATTTTACAGTAGTTTGAACTATTTGTATTCATGAAATTTGATAATAAATATTTCACAATTGACTTAATTTTTTACTCCTAATATGAACAATCTGTAAAATGTCACATACACTGTTGCCAAGAATCAAAACCTCTTGAAATTCATATTCAGTGACCCAATTTAGCTAGAATCAAGCGTCAGATATCATTCAATAAAATACCTGTTCCCCTTTGTCATCTTTCAAAGTAAATAACTTCGTCTGGATTCATGCTTACATTTAAGATTTAGCAAACTTGATTCCTTGAAACAAAGAGTGGCCAAGATTTTTTTAAAATTTGAATCATAAAAAATGAATTAAATGAAGTAAGCAAGAGATGGCGTAATATCAAATAACTTTCTGTTCTGAAGTTCCAGAAAAATATCTTTCCACAAATCTTTATAAAAAGTTTCCAAACTGATTTGAAAAAAAAAACGCAAGATATGTTCAGTTACAAAGTCATTATCGAAGCTATCAAATGTTATAGCGAATATGTAAAGTGATTTACATTTGATAATTTTCTTCAATTATTCTCCTGCAATTGAAGTAACAATATAAGTATTCCTGAATCTAAATTATTTGTGTAGGTCCAGACTAAATACAATTATATACGAGATTTTAAATGAAACATTTATACGTGTAAAACATCTGCAATAAACTTTACAACAAAAAATTACTGACAGGCTGAAACAGCATTTTGAATATGGAAATTCAGAGAATGCCAAACATAAATAAAAGAAAAATAAATCACTTACTAAATTTTCCTTGATACACATTCTTGTTACAGTCGTCGTAATCGCTATTTGGATAGACACAAACCTGATGAGACTGAGAGAAGACAAGGCCGTAATTACAATTCATTAGAACTGGGAAAGATAAGTCGCCATCACAGTTATACATACGACTGCAGTTACCCGAGGTCCTGACGAAATGGGAGCCCATTCTGCTCGAAACAGCTTTACAGAGTTCTACGACATTTGGATATTGTCCTAGAGCAACTCCAACAAGGAACACAAGAGTAAAGACTGTGCGAAACATGACTGATGATGGTGGTTGTTGTAAACACTGCTCAGTGATCAAGTTGCTCTTGGTTGTTCTTGGGTAGACTGAAATTCGTCAGATGTTGGTTTCTTTTATAGCTCAAGAAAAGGTTGTTTGTTGAGTCACTTCTGGTATGGGATTGATCTTCCACCTAACTTAATCTTTTACTTATTATTTGAATTGTACGTTTTCCTTGCTTTCTCTCTACATCTTCAAATATTTGTAATTCTCTTTGGATAATGTGGCACTTAGAGAATATAAACTAAGGCAAATAATAAAAAAAAGACTTTTTAATAAAGGATCGTTATTTATCTTCTTTAAGTTGTTTGTCGAATATATAATATATATATATATATATATATATATATATATATATATATATATATATATATATATATATATATATATATATATATAATATATATATATATATAAAAAATGTTGTGGGGAAGTGACTGGAAATCCTTTTAATATTAAATATAAAATAGAAAAAAGAAGGTAAACTTCTCTCCCCCATTACAGATTCTGCTAAAACTATCTGTGTATGTGTACGTGTGTGAGAGAGATAGATAGATGGAGAGAGGAGAGATAAAGAGATAGAGAGAGAAGATAGAGAGAGAGACAATGGCAAAGTAATCATCAAATAAATTTTTTCGTCACTTTCGGGTTTCTCCTTATTTTTTGTTTACTTTTGGCGTTGTCTCAGAACAGACACTCACACAAACCCACTCACACATACATTTACATAACTGCACACAGACACACACGCACAGATGCAAACACCTAGACACACATAGATATAGAGAAATACAGACGTAGGCCACATAACCAAATGCTGGCATCGAAGGATACACTACGTTACATGTTGTTGTGGCGCATTCCCATAAAACTTTAAATTCTACTGAATATATTCATCAAAATATATATTTAAATAAATATAAGAATTTCAAATACTATTTCCAAATAAAAAAGTGTTAAAACAATATCGATGAAAATAATTTAATTAAAGAAAAAGTTGAATGAGATTGGCTATGGTCAACTTTTGTTACATTAGGCATCAAAATGTCAAATGACAAACATTTATAAATATTAGTCAGGCAGGGAAAGGATCATTTTGCGTTGCTTGGAGTTAGAGACAAAGATGTTTGCCTTATCTAACAAGGATGAGATAAGTTCGTGAACATTCATGATGGCGGGCACTAGCGGTTTGCCTCTGTCAAGAATATCATTTGAGTTTTTCCGGAACTCACCGGAACCAAATTTCTTGTTTTTTTAACTTTGGCCTTGTTTACTTGCCCATAAACGCTTTTAGAATTTTCTTTTGCACTGATCACGACTAGTTCTGAAATCTGTAAGGGTTCTGTTACACTTCTCATTCTGATATAGACGGTAGTAATTGTTACATTGAGCTATGGCCACAGTATATTCGGCCGTAAACCAGGGCTGGCTATTCGGCCTTTCTGTGGTACTATTTTCTATTTTAATGTGAAATTATCTAAAATTGTTTGGTTATGTTTATTCCATATTTTTATAACAAGGTTTCTGTCTTTGTAGCCTCAGACCTGTTTCAGATGCTTTTTTATTCGGGTAACCTTCAGGTAATTTTGAACTGAATCGTATATGTGTTTTCTGTTTTCAACAGTGATGACAAACGTATATTAGATATCAGTTTATATGGCGAGATAATGGTAGCACACTGTTTGGCGATGGAGATGGTATATGTAAGCCATGCGCTGCCAGGCTATGTGCTCTCCCTCTCATCTTAACCGACTGTATCCAGTCAGTGTTTACAGTCAACCACTTTCGGGGCTACACTCTGGGTTTTCTGTTTAGATTAACTTCCATGAACTTTTCTGCGTTTAGAATATGACCACAAGTCAGCGAAGGTTTCAAATCAGCGTGTTTTCCTTTCACTAGATGAAAATCCATCCTGAGTTGATTAAACTGCTGGTTATGAGGCGTCATTTGTCCGCCTTTTGCCCATTCTTCGGCTTGGAGCTGGACTTAGTTGTCAGAGGCTGTTTGAGACGTCTGCCACGGAAGCATGTTATCAACTATGGAAGTTTGACCCTGCTCTCATTGTGGCTATAAACCGAACGTCTAGCCACACTGATGAGCTGTGATACAACGAAACTGTCCGTCTGTTGATTACAATATATATATATATATATTTATATATATATATATATATATATATATATATATATATATATATATATATACAAACATTATATACATCACCTATTTATACATCATATATATATATACAACGTTAATATCTGTCTATATTTCTGAGATGACGTATTATGTACATTATTTACATTATACGGACTATTGTCCTCCTCTATGTTGATATATCTATCAAAACGTTTCGGCCGTTGTACGCTCCGGCCTTCTTCAGGTGGTTGGAACGTCGAACTGAACCCTTTATTTCGCTTGCTGGGGTAGATTGTTCTAGTTCCACGTACCATGTCTAACAAAACGTTGTGATAAATATGACAACAAAGATGAGGACAATAGTCCGAATAATGTAAATAGTGCACATAAACATAAAACGTTAGGTAAACAACAACACTAGAAAGAAAAACAAATTACGAAATAGTATATTATTTTACAGTAAATTTCGCCCCATACAAGGCCCGGGGCCCACTTGCGGTAGAGTGTTATCTTATGAGGTAATTTGTGCGGATGTGGATGGAAGATAACGGTTAACACTAAACCTAAACGGTTTAAGTATGTATTGCTCAGGGAAATATTCTTGGAAGTCAATCCAACAGTAGTTCGCAGGAAGAAGCTGTTCGATTGGAACTTCCTTTCGGCGATGAAATACGGAAGGAATGTAGTGGGGGTGCTATAATGTGAGTAGTGTGCCTTGTTTTTTGCCGTGAATGTTCGAACTAGCGGAACCAAGGAATGTAGTTTGTCCGAGAACTTTCTATGAAAGTAGTGACAGAGCAGCAAGGGTGAGTTTGGAGGGTAGAGATTAATTCGTCACCCACAATGGCTCGGAGATTCTTGGATATCGAAATAGTACAAATTTCAAAAAGTTTTTTTTTTAAAATTTTAGAAAAAGAAAACAGAAACAAAAAATCAGGATTTAAGGCATAAAATATAAATTCGAATTTAAGGCATAATTCTTCAGGTTTTTACCTATCAGGTTAATTTTCGGGATTTTCGGACTGGATCATTTAACCTGAATATCTCTATTGTTTCTATTTTGCTGTCCATGGCTTGGGATATCTGATCTTATTCTATGTATTAATACTCGCCCTTTTGACAGCGAAACTAAGTCTGAATAAACCTGACTAGGGATTGACTATCTCACTGAATTCATGAACCAAACCTTTAATCTACTTGCATATTCGACTACCCCGAGTCTCCACCCAGTCGCAAACAAAGAACTGAACCAAATAAAACAAACTATATAACATGAGGAGTCTCAAGAGCGGCAACTGCTAAAATGTGTGGCATATTTAACATGAATAAAAATAATGGAGTAATGAGGATGTTGACGTTCCAGACTCATTAACGTTGAGAAAGAAACATCCATCAATACTGGGAAAATACAGGAAGGAGATCTCATCAATACTAGAAAACAGTTAGGAAGAAAAAATCCATAAATACTGGAAAAAAACGTTTAGAAGTTCGACCGCACCAACACTTGAAAAACGGCAGGAAGGAAAACCCAATGAAAACTGTGAAATGTTTAGGAAGAAAACAGTACCATTACCTGAAAAACGTTGGAAAAGAAGACGAATCAATACAGCAAAAACATTTGGTAGGAAAACCCCATCAATACTGGAAAAACGTTAGGAAAGAGAACCCAGTGGAATATTGAAAGGACGTTAAGGAAAGACAACAGCATCAATACCGGAAGAATTTAAAGAAGAAAAACCCCATGTATACTGCAAAAACTTAAGGAATCAAAACCACATCAACATTAGAAAAACGTTCGGAAGGAAATCTCTGTAAATACTGGACAAACATTTGGTAGGAAAAACGCATCAATACTGGAAAAATGTTACAAAGGAAAACCGTATCAATACTGGAAAAACTTTAGAAATGAAAACAAAATCAACACTGACAAAACGTTAAGAAGTTAAACTTCATAAATAGTGGAAAAAACGTTAGGAAGAAAACGCCCATCAATACTGAGAAAGACGTTAGAAAGGAAACAGTCATCAATACTGGAAAAACTTTAGGAAAGGAAATCCTATCTATACTGGAAAGACTTTAGGAAGCAAAACCTCGTCAATACTCTAAAAACGTTTGGTGAGAAAGGAGTATTAATACTGGAAAAACGTTAGGATGTAAAACCTCATGAATACTAGAAAAATTTTAGGAAGGAAAACTACATCAATGATGGAAAAACGTTAGGAAAGAAAACTCATCAATACAGGAAAATCTTTAGGAAGTCAAACTGCACCAACAATGGCAAAACGTTAGGAAGGAAAACCGCATCTACACTGGACAACCAATACTTGGAAAAAGTTAGGAAGGAAAACCCCAGGAATACCGGAAAAACTTTAGCAAGGAAAGCCGCATGAACCTTGAAAAAACGTTAGGCAGGAAAACCCCATCAATCCTAGAGAATTGTTAGGAAGTTGAATCTAGTTAACACTGGGAAAACATTTGGTAGGAAAACCCCCATCAATACGAGGAAACCAGCAAGAAGGAAAAACCCATCGATACTGGAAAAATCTTTTTTGGTAGGAACCCCCCCTCTTTATCACTACTCTATAGAGCCATAACAGTTACTGAACTTGTGAAACCTATTTGCCTGAAAAATTGATTTACGAGTAAAATTTGGCTGTCCGGGAAATGATTGCTAAATGTTTCCTTATAAGGAAACGGCTAATATTACTATTGCCGTTATCATTAAAACGATTCTGCCTGATACTGATACTACTGCTGCTACTGCTCGTCACGCTTGACTACATTCATCAGTGATATTTTTTATTTCTATTCAACATCGACAAAATAGAAATTTTAGATTAGTATATGCGCTGATGGACAACAGAAAAATGAATGAATTTGTAAAAATTGTATTTGTATTAAATTTTTAACACATATTATCGCCATATTCAATTCGTCTCACTATGATTTTACATGATAAAATGTTTTCTTCTCGATACCCTTTATAATTAAATAACCCTGAAAAGATTTCATGGAATTTGATAATCTGATTTGTACTAATTTCAAAGAAAATAATTTTCCCAAATTTAGAATAAGACAAAGAGATTTTGTATAATGTGTCGAACTAATAATTTTACAGATTTTACGTGTCGATTTTATTCGATTTTATTTGGCATTGTTCTATGCTTTAGAGATATTTAACGGGGTCAGAGTGAAATGCTGAAATTAAGACACATTTGAATTGAATGGGTAAATTTCAATCAAAGTTTATCGTTCTATGTTCATAAGAAAATAATAAAACGTTTTTAAACAGGAAACATTGCGTATAACTCATATGCGCTCTGTCAACATTGTCTTATTCTCTTATTAAATATAGAAAATATGTATGCCAAGATTAACATTGTACTGTAATCACAAAATAGAAACCTTTACACTTGCTTAATGTACATAACCAAACATAGTTTTAATTTTTGCTCATGATGAATAAAATATAATTTTCTCACATATTTCTAATTTCTGACATATTTCTAAAGAATGTATTACAACTCATCAAGTATTTCTTCTTGTTTTTCAGCACCCCATGCCACATTGATTCTACTGATGCTCAATGGATCGATTTAGTTATTTAATTTTATTTTGATTTTCTATAAAGTATATTTTTTAAAAAAGAGAGAAGAATAAAATCATTGAACATATATTTGCGTTTTGCTTATTTTTCACTAAAGTATTTTATTTTATAACCACACCCTATTTGTTTCTCTTGATCGTTTTTACCCTCAGGTTAATTTCAATATAAACTTGTACTAAACTGGCATCAACTTATCAACATTTAATTGAACACATGGTAAGAATTCCAAACGTAAGATATCACATTTTATTCGTAATAAAAATATAAATGCATCGTTTGTTCTAACAAACAATCTTCAGTTTCCTTCGTAGACATCAATATTATTATGACATTGAAAACTGCTTAAGGACAACGAAAATCGATTTAATAGAAAAATGGCATTCCAAATAATAGCAACAAAACTATTATTCCTTATCAATTTTTTACTAGAAACTGAGTAAATTTGCAATATATATAATAAATAAAGGCTACACTATTTACATTATTCCGACTATTGCCCTCATCTTTGTCGCCATATTTATTACAACGTTTCGGCCGTTGTACGCTCCGGCCTTCTTCAGGTAGTTGGAATATCGAACTGAACCCTTTATTTCGCTCACTAGAGTAGACCGTTCTAGTTCCACGTGCCATGTCTAATGGATGTCAGTTATCAGCTATCTCCTGCTAATTCCTCTCTCCAAGTTCTCCACCACCTTAACCAGGTATTGAACTCACACTCTTTGGGTCCTGTCACTGGATCTAACAAACGCTTTTATCCACTGTGCCATGTGTCTTAGTGGGCTCAGTTCGACATTCTAACCACCTAAAGAATACTGGAGCGTGCAACGGCCGAAACTTTGTATTAAATATGGCAACAAAGATGAGGACAGTGGTCCGAATAATGTAAATAGTGTACATAATACCTCATCTCAGAAATATAGACAAATAAAGGCTAGTATTGATTCACTCGTCCTCATAACAAAACATAAGTTTGTTTTTTTTTTTTTTTATATCATTAAACTATAATAAACGAAAACATTCACTCTAATAGTTGAACATGTCTATTAGCATTATTAATAAATTATTTTTTTTTAATTTTAAACGTCTTCAAAATCGGATTGGATGAACATCAGTCAACCTTTCGTAAAGAAAAGATGACATGAACACAAAATAATTTTCTCAGTCTTTTTAAAAAAAATATAGAGTTAAAAAATAAATTCAATGGTGCAAAGCAGATTTATGAATTTTTAGAATGCTTCTACGCCGACATTGAATGATATTAATGATTTTTTTTTTGTTTTTTTTTTTGTAAGAATGCAGTCCATTTCCAAATGTCCCATATTTCTGAGCAAACACATAAGTTCATGTATCTTTCGCGAACATCTATCATTTTTTTAATGAGGTTACTTAAAATATGATCTGCCAAACTGATATCCGGTTTTCAAAATCAAATCAAGGAAATGTAAATGACTCCAGATCGCAAAAAGTGTCATTGTTTTGTGAAAAATAAAAATTTCTTCTCTTCCTGTTGTATTTTAAGATGACACATATTTCTGGTTAAAGGAATAATTCAGTTTTGTATGTTTATCTTTCGAACGAATGACACTTGATCTCTTCTTTAATTCATATTCATTGGATATTTAGGATTTAAGGAACATTTAAGAAACAAAAAGAGCGTGATGCGCTAATCTCTCTCATAAGGAGGTTATTTCTCGCCTGAAGTATCAACAATTCGAATTCATGGCTTATGATCACAAATCGATTCCAAAGCCCAAAGCAAATGAAAACCTATATCAGCCACTAAGAATCCATCAATACCTATGTATACCATTCTAGATTTATGCTTCGCATTATCGACTAGTTTGCCTGAGGCGACAATTTATTATTGTTGCACAGTTGCAGATGTCCCATTCAAGATTGAATCAGGATAAGGCATTAAGATGAGCACACGGTTGCTTCCCTTTATACGCGTGTCCAAGATTTCACATTGGACACGTTAGAGAACACCAAAGATAAAAATATCCACAGTCATGCGCACTCACTCATACAACGTATTTGATAAAAGCTGGAATAATAAACTATTGTCCATAAATTCACACTTTTATACCATGAGGTTGCTGAGTCCGTTTTAACTAAATATCGTTCTCAAATTTTCTGATAAATCTTCTAAGAATCCAGCAATAAGATCCATGAATTAAATCAAATATATGAATTTTTTAAAAATTTTTAGTGCTATGATTGAAAGCTATTGAGGTTTATGTTTCCAACAAGGTCGGTGATTGGCGATTCTTTCCCTTATGCAAGGAGCAATTACGATTTATCTGAAATAAAGGACTGAAAATCAATGAACAAATATTTATTTTTTATTCTTTTCTCTTCTTATATTCATTCCAAAATTATCTCGGAATATAATAATCTGAATGATGAGTATTCTTACAATGTTCAAAGTTTTTTAATGCTTTTTTAATGCATTTTCAATACATAACACTAGTAACAATAATAATAATGTTGATATTAGCCGTTTTCCTACAAGGAAACATTTGGCATTCATTGGCCGAAAAGCTATTACTGCTTCCGGTTGAACTAAATAAAATTTCTTCAGGAAACCAGTTTTCTAATGTCCAGTCGCTGTTATTGGCCTTTCCGATATTAATGGGGGCTTCATTGCTAACATTTTATTTGAAGTTGTGTGCAATGTTTCCATCTTGATTATGTCATGATTTTCCCTTCGAGTTACATGTGATCTTCATTTACACTGTTGCTGCAATATATATTTACGATCAGGTTCTTAAAATGTTTCACCATTCTTGGCAAAAAATCTACAAATCAACCATTTGCCCTTGCATGGAGTATTGCTGCCATATATGGTATGGAACACCTTTTCTTTGCCTCGGGGTTCTTGATAAGATCCAGAGACGGATATGCAATGCAATTGGCCCTGATCTGGCATCTCGTCTGCAGTCGCTCTCTCACAGACGTCCTGTCGCCTCTCTCTGTCTTTTTTACAAATACTTTCATGGTAATTGCTCAGATTTCGCTGCTTACTCTGGTTCCCAGACTTCACGAATTCAAGCGTTCTACGAGGCTGGCATCCCGCTCTCACCCTTTCACTGTTGAAACTGTTAAATGTAGCCGTCTCTTCTACTCCAATGGCTTCATATCTCGCACCTCTTGCCTGTGGAACCGCCTTCCCTTTTCCTATTTCCCTGATAGCTATAATCTCCAACTATTCAAATGTAATGTCAATCGACATCTCCAGTTGCCTTGGTCTGTCCACTAGCCTTCTCCTCATCCTTTCTTCTATTACTCCTATCTGATCTCGCTCTAAATTTTCTGTAACCCCTTGCGTCCTAGTGGCTTCCCGCCTTGCTTGGGGTGAAATGCTTAAAAAAATTCTGTTATCACAGAGTGGGATATTTAATAACAAAATGATGGGAACAAAATCAAAAAGAATCTAAATATAATCGACTAGATTATAAACTCAAAACACACACACACACACACATATAGGGTTTGGACATAATAATTGAAAACACTTGTTAAATTCAAAGAAAATGTATTCAATATGGAGTTGGCTCTCCTTTAGCCTCATACAGCTTTAATACGTCTAGGAATGGAATCATACTGCTTCCTGACTTCATCCAGTGGAATTTTTAGCTATTCTTCCATTAACACCTGCTCCAGCTCTTTAAGACACGACGGTGAAGGATAGCGGCTCCAAAATGTACCATAAATGTTCAATAATATTGATATCTGGAGATTGGGGAGGCCACTCCATGTGTTCTAGGTTACTTTCATGCTTTACATACCAATTCTTAACCACTCGAGCGGTATGTATTGGAGCATTATCGTCTTGGAAGAGGTAGTCAGTGTAGCGAGTGGAAAGAAGAGGTTTCCTTACGGCGGGTCTTCCATAATATCCAGCCTTATGGAGCTCACGACGAACAGTTTTAGTAGAAACTGGAGCAGTCAATTTGGACGCAGTGGTCCGATGATTTCTTGCCACATTGCATTTCAATCCCCGTCGGTCCCTGTCAGTAAGTTTGCAAGTCCGGCCCGAATTGTTACGGTTGCTAGAGATTTTCCCTGTTTCCCGAATTGCCTCATAGTTCTTGATATGGTAGCTCTTGAGAAACCAAAAAGTTCAGCAATCTTAGTGATCGAGGCTCCTGCCATACGAGCTCCAACAATTTTCCCTTTTTCGAACTCGGGGACGTCATGAATTTAGCTTAAATTTTACTAAATTTTAAAAATAAATGAGACAAAGACAGTAAATTAGATAAATAAACATATTTACAATAAATATATCCTACAATTACGAAGTTTTAGTTAAAGTTCTTAATATAATAGGTCTTTGAAATATAGGAGTGGAATTTTCACCTGTTCCAATTATTCTGTCCAACCCCTATATATATATATATATATATATATATATATATATTATTTGCCATAATTTTGCTACACCTGTTTTCGGTCTCACAATCTTCATCAGGCAAAGCGTGGAAATTTCCACATAATATTAAAAGTAATTAATTTTTTCTCATGTTTTTCGATGTTAAATATTCTCAATATGAGACATTCTCTTTTTTGTGTGTTAGTGACCCAAATGTCGGAAATATGATAAAAAGAAATATGGTAAAAACACTGGGACAAGTAATGCATTATTTATGTTCAAAATGGTGTCAAAGAGAGAAATGCAGAAGGATGGGTACCCGTGTTTTATAGATTATTCAAAAGCGTTTGATAAAGTACGTTATAAAGAATTTTGGGGACCACTATATAGCCTTGATCTATTTAGGATGGATATTAGAATAATCCATAACTTATACTGACAGCAAACCACCTGTATACGGATAGAAAATTAATTCAGTAGATATTAGGGAAATGGTATGAAAAGTGGAAAATGTTGACTTGTGACGCGATTCGTCCTTCAAGACTTCATCGGACTAAATTTGTTGTTAATACTTCACCTGCGTATGGCAGAGGGTGCTGGGAATTTTAGAATTTGTTTTATTTTCTTTTTATCAGCGGAATTCATTTAGAGTCTTTTCTTTTTCTTAGTCAGTACTAAACTAAACAATAAGATAAAACCCAAAGGAGTTTACGCCATTGCCTGTAATAATCGTGACAAAAAATACATAGAAGCCTCATGGAATCTAAATAAACGATTAAAAGAATACAAAAGGGATATATTACAAAATAATACATCAAATGTGTTGATTGCCTACCGTAATGAGACTGACCGCAATTTTGTCATAAAAATGCTACCCTTATCAAATGAGAAAATAATTCACTACGACGTACATGTCTAGAGAGTGCATTAATCGTAAGATCATCTACAGTAAACTTGCGCCTTGGCTTTTCCAACATTTCAACATTCCTGACAGATCTTCTAATATCACAGAGTGGAATACCTACTTAAAAAAATGATGGAAAGAAAAAGAGACTAAATGAATTTGGCTGATAAAAAATATATATATAATTTCCAGCATCCCTCTGTCATGCGCTTGTGTCGACCTACCAACACAATAAATGTCGTCCGATGAGGTCCTGGAGGACGAAATGTGACACAAATAAACGTTCTTCACTCTGTCATACAATTTCCCCAATCCTCTTCTTATATCAAAAAAATCATTTCGTTACTTCAGTAAGTATCCAAAAATAGAAATTGGTCTAAGACAAGGATATGACTTATCACTGGAATTATACAACTACGACGTAAATATCTAGACAGTACCTTAATTGTAAGGTCATCTCCAGTAAGGTTTCGCCCTGGCTCTTACATTTTATCATGGCAGATCTTCTAATATCACATTCTGAAATACTTACTTACAAAAGTGATGAAAAGAAAAAGAAAAAAATTCTAAATGAATTCGACTGAAAAAAAATTCTAAAATTCCCAGTACCCCTCATGTGCAGTCCTACCAAAAAGAAAAAAAATTTAATCCGATAAAATCGTGAAGGACGAAACCCGACACAGGTAAACTTTATCCACTTTGTCAGAATTTCCGCAATACTCTTCTTGATATATAAAAATATAGTTCATTACGTCAGTAAGCACGAAAGAATAGAAAGACGTGTAAGACATTGATGTCCATACCGGCCAGATTTGTTTGAAATAATGATCTTCTTTGGCACTGCTGTCCCCTAAACAAAAAAAGCATAATATTCTTAGCTTAACTTACTAATATATAATGGGTTAAAAATGACAAAATAAAACACATTTTTAGTGTGTTGCCTATAAAAGTATAAGGATGACTTCTCACTGGAATTATTCAACCGATACAGTATGGCGATCCTAAGAGAATTAGAAAACCTAGCAGGATTCATTAATGGTGGATATAATCTTAATACCTTAACATATGCAGATGACAGTGGTAATAGCAGACACAAAAAGAAAACTACAAGACATTCAACAAAAGTTAATGAATAAAAGCAAGGAGAAAGGAGTAAACATTAATTACAAAAAGACAGAATTCATGGTCCTTAGCAAAAGGAACAGTCCAACATACAAATTACAAATTCGAGATGCCAAAATCAAACACGTACAATATATGGAAAGTTTTTTAACAAATGAAGGAAAATGCGACATTGAAATCCGAAAGTGTATTAGGATAGTGGAAGATGCGTTCCAAAAGCTAAGCTATGTATTAGGAAACATGGAAAATTCGCTAGAAAGGAAGAAAAGAGTACTGAACTCTTATATAATATTGGTCCTCCTATGTGGCAGTGACTGATGGACAATCGCCTCGCAGATGGAGTAGAAGCAATAGAAATGATGTTCTACAGAAGGATACTGGGAATACAGTGGCCCGAACATTTGAGCAACGAGAAAGTTTTTTTTATAGAAAATGGAAACAAAAACGGGACTGATACATAACTTCAGAGAGAGAGAGAGACAGTTTCAATTGATGAGGAAAGATGACTTGGATAGTTTGATGCTCACAGGACAAATAAAACACAAGAGGGAAAGACGAAAGCAACGCATAGTCCACCTGGTGCCCTTGAGTAAATGGATGGCGGAACAAGTTTTAGGATGGCGAAATGACAGCATTATACAAATCCAAATCTAATGCCAACTCAATCCTGTAAGAAGAATCTTTCACTAACTGACCATTTCTTCAGAGCACTTGGCCGATTGCGGGTACTTGAAATGGATACCAATTGATTCTGAAGGGGTTCATGACGCTCTTTGATTTGTTTTGCATTTTGTTGTGCTGGTGCTCCACTTACTCTCCTCAACAGACCACACTCTGGTTCGGGAGCCGGTGCAGTCACCGACTACTCGACTACAAATGTTTTAAATTCAGAATTATCCTTCTAATAGACCGGTTGCCATCCAAGGCTATAGCACCCAGAGCTTGGAGGAGGGGTGAGGTGGGATTGATTCATATCCTTCACATCAATTCGGAAAGTCGGTATTACAAATCTATATCCCAGGCTTATAGTAAGTAATCGAATAAAAAAAAACATTTTAACAAAAAAAATATTTAAAAATAAATACAGGGACGCTCAGCTCAAAATTTAACGTTTTGATGCCTGAAGTCACAAATGTTAACCAATCTCATTCAACGTTCTCTTTTATTGACTTATTTTCATCGCTATTGTTTTAACACTTCCTTATTTGGAAATAGTATTTGAAATTATTACAACACTTGCAGGGTTGGTCACATTGGTGTGTTGGCTAAGTTAGCTTATGGAGAGGCACAGCAGAAGAGACAATGTGGTGGTCCAAGTATAATCGATAAAATATTATACTGATGCTTTTAAAAGTCCCTATCATAAAGAAAGATATGATGAGAGATGCACTGGTTAATTTGGATGCTGCATTCACTTTAGCAAGAAAGAACAATAATTGTTGGATAGTTAAGGAAAATGCAAGGGCTAGTGGCAAAGTGACTGGAAGGTTATGGGTGTGTTACAGCAGTGGTAAAAGGTAGCATGTCAGATTAAGGTGGCCAAATTAACAGAATGGGAGGAGGTGGCAACAAGGTGTTGTTTGCTGTGAGACAAATGTTATAGGTCAATTTACATATATATTTAGATGAATATATTCAGAAGAATTTAAAGTTTTATGGGAGTGCACCACATCAACATGTACCTTAATGTATTCTTCGATGCCAGCTTTTGGTTATGTGGCCTACTTGAGTATTTCTGTGTACCTATGCGTATCTAGCTGTTTGCATCTAGGTGTGTCAGTGTGTGTGTGTGCTGCTATGTAAATATATGTGTGAATAGGTTTGTATGTGTGCGTTCTGAGATAACGCCAAAAGTAAACAAACACCCTCGAAAAATAAGGAGAAATGTTGATGGTGACGAAAGAATCTATGTAATGATTACTTTGCCATTCTCTCTCTCCCTCTCTATCGCTCCATCTCACCATTTCTCTCTCCTCTCTCTCTCACACACACAGACACACTAATACACGTACACATACATAGATAGTTTTTGTAGAAACTGTAAAGTGTAGAGAGAATCTAATTTCCCTTCTTTTTCTCTATTCTATTTTTAATATTTAAAGGATTTCCGGTCACTTCAACACTCGCCAATATTTTCTTTATATATAACATTTTACATTATATATATATATATATATATATATATATATATATATATATATTCATGCGACAAACAATTTAAAGAAGATAAATAACCACCCTCTATTAAAAAGTCTTTTTTTTATTATTTGCCGTACCTTCTCTGGGCTCTACCTTATCCAAAAAGAAATACAAATATTTAACGATGAAGAGAGAAAGCAAGGAAAACGTACAATTCAAATAATAATTAAAAGATTAAGGTAGGTGGAAGGTCAATCCCATACCGGAAGTGACTCAAAAAAGAACCTTTTCTTGGGCTATAAAAGAAACCAACATCTAATGAATTTCAGTCGACCAAAGAACAACCACGAACAGCTTGATCACTGAGCAGTGTTTACAACAATCGCCATCATCAGTCATGTTTCGCACAGTCTTTACTCTTGTGTTCCTTGTTGGAGTTGCTCTAGGACAATATCCAAGCGTCGTAGAACTCTGTAAAATTGTCAAGGACAGAATGGGCTCCCATTTCGTCAGGACCCCGCGTAACTGCAGTCGTATGTATAACTGTGATGGCGACTTATCTTTCCCAGTTCTAATGAACTGTAATTACGGCCTTGTCTTCTCTCAGTCTCATCAGGTTTGTGTCTATCCAAATAGCGATTACGACGACTGTAACAAGAATGTGTATCAAGGAAAATTTAGTAAGTGATTTATTTTTCTTTTATTTATGTTTGACACTTTCTGAATTTCCGTTTTCAAAATTCTGTTTCAGCCTGTCTGTAATTATTTGTTGCAAAGTTTATTGCAGATGTTTTACACGTATAAATGTTTCATTTAAAATCTCGTATATAATTTGTATTTAGTCTGGACCTACACAAATAATTTAGATTCAGGAATACTTATATTGTTACTTAAATTGCAGAGAATAATTGCAGAAAATGTTCAAATGTAAATCACTTTACATATTCGCTATAACATCTGATAGCTTCGATAATGACTTTGTAACTGAACATATCTTGCGTTTTTGTTTCCAAATCAGTTTGGAAACTTTTTTTAAAGAATTGTGGAGACATTTATCTGGAACTTCAGAACAGAAAGTTCTTTGATATTAACGCATCTGTTGTTTACTTCATTTAATTCATTATTTATGATTCAAATTTGGAGAAATCTTGCCCACTCTTTGTTTCAAGGAATCAAGTTTGCTAAATCTTAAATGTAAGCATGAATCCAGACGAAGTTATTTACTTTGAAAGATGACACTAGGAAACAGGTATTTTATTGAATAATATCTGACGCTTGATTCTAGCTAAATTGGGTCACTGAATACGAATTTCAAGAGGTTTTGATTCTTGTCAACAGTGTACGTGACATTTTACAGATTGTTCACATTAGGAGTAAAAAATTAAGTCAATTTTGAAATATTTATTATCAAGTTTCAGGAATACACTAAAATTACATTATCACGATAAAAATGACTTACAATAAAAAATAGTTATGAAACTTTCACTGAGGCAAATATTTTATTTTACAAGACTTTCTAGCACATTTGCTTGTTGTTCGCAGGTCTCTTTTCGGTCATTAGTAGAAATCAGCTATTATGTGGGAACCCCAATGGCCTTGGTATCCTTCTCCATAATTTTGATATCTTGGTGGAATATATTCCCTTCGTCGTCAGTTACACTAACTAAACTACTTGGGAATTTGTCAAGATGAATATTCAAGTAATCCATTTTCA
Organism: Acanthosepion pharaonis; assembly: GCA_903632075.3. Taxonomy (NCBI): domain Eukaryota; kingdom Metazoa; phylum Mollusca; class Cephalopoda; order Sepiida; family Sepiidae; genus Acanthosepion; species Acanthosepion pharaonis. The sequence continues at coordinate 3,768,440 of CAHIKZ030005170.1, read as the reverse complement.
CGCTCACATTGCAGCCTAGCTTTTTGTAGTCCCTTACAAATAATTTATGCTTAGTTATCTGCTCTTTAATTCCACAAAATTTTTTCTCTCATGTCTACGAATGAGAACAGGGAATTATTTTGAGAATTCACGCAGTGTTATGTTTTTCAGACACTCGCTGTTCGTACATGAAGATTTTATATATTGTTTAACGAGTCCTATTTTGATATGTAGAGAAAGAAATATGATTTTATCCCTGATCACTAAAAGTGGATTAATTATGCTTTTTCTCTAACAGTACGTGATTACCGGGCTGGCCAGTTTTGTTTGAAATAATGTTCTTCTTTGGCTCTGTTGTCCCATAAACAAAGGAAGAATAATATTCTCGGCTTAACTTACTAATACTGAAATTCATTTAAAATGAGAAAATAAAACTCTTTTAGTGTGTTGCATATAAAAGAATACATAATCCGACGATACCATAACAATAGGTAAAATAATGTGTAAGAGAAAGAAGACTTAGCGAATATTGAGAAAAAAAAACCTTTTATGAATACGGAGAAAGAGAAGTGGTGAGCAAAATCAGGAGTAGATAAAGCAAAACCGAGTAAAGAATATTGCTCAGCGCACCCAAATTACATAGAACTAAATGTCAAATCTAATTCAATAGACAAAAAAGTTTTAATATGTTCCCCAATATAATATTTTATTTAAACAACAGAGTAATAGCGACAAGTTCTTTGAAAGAATTACATGAAAATTGGTGAGATACTATTAGTAAAGTACTGATCTCCGACACTGTAAAATAGAAATAGGGATTCAAAGGGTCAATTCCTTTTTATGATAATGACAAATCTTATCTTTTAAATCTGTAAGGATTTATGTCACTATGTAAACAATGGTTTGATTATTGATTTTTATTTAGTTTCAGTAAAAGAGTATATTTCAGTTTAAGATGGAATCATAATTGAAAGTTTTATATTAATAAATAATTATCGTTTCACATGCATTGCTTGATATTTGTGTAGTTTTAAATGGTCGATTTCTTAAATGGAAGACTTCAGCTTCAGAATCCTTTGACAGAACTGAAAGTTACTTTTCTTACTGTACTTTATTCGTACATTTATACCTTTAGTAAAACTAATGATATTGATGATATTGTAATCAAATATTTCCGGTTAGCATTCATTAAGTCACCATAGGACTATGGCTTACATGACAAGGGAAACTGAATTATAATATGGGCATTATGAAAGAATGTGTGGGGATTGATAAGGTGTCTGGACTTCAGTAAATTCAAACACCATTGACGTGAATCGGTCGGTGAAGATGGTCGATGGTGACCAAGAGAACACAAAGCAAATAAACAACATTTGTATTTTGAGAACATTGCCATCTTTTTATATATCAACAGAGTCTTCCATTTTCCCTACCTAAAGATTGTCAGCAGTTAAAAAACCAAATACTGCACATTTCCCGATCTTCATTTTCACTGATAATCGTTTCCTAATAATCTAAGAAATTTGATTACATTGAAAGAAATATGTTTTTGTATTCAAGTGTACATTCAAGAAACATTCACTTTTAAGAAAAAAATGTCTGCGATCTCAGTATGCTAATTACAGAAGTGTGTGCGGAATTTGAAATCAAGCTGTCCTGGAAATAACTCCCCTTCTTTCTCTTTCTCTCTCTCTCTCTTTATCTCACTCTCTCTCTATCTATCTATCTATCTATCTATCTATCTCCCCCACGCACGCACACACACAGTAGACATACACAAACCAATATGCAAATGTGCATAGGATATCAAATTCTTGCATTAGCCAAAATATCTTCAGTAAGAAAGAAACATTGTTGCGATTCTGATGAATTTATTTTCCTGATTAAAAATCAATGAATAAAATATCTCTTTTATCATTTTATTTCAGATGATCCTCTTTGTAACCCGAGTCCAAATGGTTTAAACCGAGACCCCGCAAGCTGCAATCGTTTCATCCCGTGTTGGTTACGCAACTCATACCCTTCCATGAGATGTCAATCAAATCTGGAATTCAGTTTCGTAAAACAGCAATGTGTGGAACCCGGAAAATCTGATTGCTACAGGCGCCCAGGTTGATAACCTCGGAATACAATGGTTAGTTTATATTTTTTAAGTATCTCACATTTTATGTGGTCATCTAAGTCAACCTCTAGATTAATTTTCTCGTGCTCTGTAATTAGCTAAACACTTCGTGTACTTGTCCCGCAAGTTATTAATTGTACTATATTTATTAAAGAATAATTCGGTCTCTTTGTCGAACTGCTTCCAAGACAAAGTGAAAGGATTGTAATTAGGATTACTTAGGTTTCGCTTAACTACAGTGGAAAATAATTCAAGTGTGTTTTGAATGAACATTTGGTCAGATATGTTAATTGACTTGTCTCGAAATTTTGTTGGGTGTTCTCTACTCAATAAAGAATAATATAGCCTCTTACTAGAATAGGACGTTGGTCAATATTGCATCATACGTGGAAATATTGAAAGGAGTGTTAGCTAAGCTTCACTGAACTTCAACAAACATTTAAAGAGTTGTTAAGCTGACCAAATCATGTACGAGGTGTGCTGAAACATTCTTAATTCTATCAAACAATACATTAAAATGATCATGAACCGGACAGTCTTTGAAGAATGGGTCGATATGTGAACATTTCAGCAAACCCTTTAATCAAATCGAAAGATTCAAGCCTGTTAATTTAATCATGTAAACTCTAAAATATGATGGATTAAATAGTTTCCAGTCACTAAATAAATTTAACAAATTTACACCGAGTCGATCATCTACCATGAGTAAAAATGACATTAATCAGCTTTATGAAAAAATAAAATATCTACACAGTCCATTGACCATTAAATAGTGGGAAATGTTTGAAAGAACGGCTAAAATGCATTTTAAATGGTAGTTTTATGTTTATTTTCGCGTTGCTTATATATGAAAATTATTGAAAAATGATATTTTAACTTTTTCAAATTATAAAAATAAAACGTAAGTTAGGGTCGATATTGAATATCTCTTTTCATAATATAATACTTTAAAACCCTTGATGTCGTTAACTAATCTTGTCTAACACACTGACAACACAATGTTCTTGATAATGACTAAGACTGTCAAAAGTACATGAAGAAATTAGAGCAAAGCATGAAATTTGAACAATTGATTTACAATTTTGATTTGGATATGCAACATCTTATTCGAAAATATAGAAATACAATAAAAATATAAAGAAATAAAAGCGTTTTGGTTGTATATGAGAAAACCCGTTTGGATGAATTACTGCTTATTAGCCCTTAATACGCCAAATACGCACATCCAAGATTACAGCACATGGTGTCCCGAAGTAGTCAACTCCAACGTGATATGGCCATTAGTTTAGCGACAAATAGATTTTGCCTAATATGATGAATTAATAATTTTACAAATATCATTGCAAGTAGATCTTACTGTCTGTTTCATTATAATGGAGAGTTGTTTGAAAGGCTAAAAGTTGAACTGAAATTGAGCCAAAATTGAAATGTATTCAAACATCGATCGATTTCTTTCTTTTTGTGTTCTTCGCAAAGCACAAAATAATTATAAAATCTGAACTTTTCAAAAGAAAAGAAAATCTCATCTCAGTTGAAGAAAGGATAACTTGTGGATAACTCACATCTTAGCTATCAATACTCTAGATTTTTCATTTCGTTTCTTATTAAATATAAAAGATATCAATACAAAAACTTAACTATTATTTACACTATTTACATTCGAATTATTGTCCACATATTTGTTGTTGTATCGATCAGGGTAACCTCCATGGAATTCTGAACTGAACACTTTATTTACTCTATAGGTGTGACTGTTCTCGTTTCACTGATCATGTCTAGGAATATCGTCGTTCTTACTTTTAGTTCTACTCGCCCGCTTCCTCTGAGTGCAAGCACACACTGCCCTACCCAGAGATCACAATCGTTATGTCACCAAATTCACAAACCAACTCTTTTATGCACGTAGAACAATTTGCTGTAGTGAACATGAAGCCTTAAACCTAACCTGCCTGCTGATTAGAGTTAACTTTAAATTTATTTGATTACGATAATATTACTGGTATCTTTTTTCTAAATTCTTATTTGCCGAATCAAATATAGTCTTATTTTCAAATGGTGGATTAAAACTAATGAAATATTGCTTCTTCTTTTTCAGCATTCCCAGCCACATTGATTCTCATGATGACTATTCGATTTTTTTTACTTTTATACTTTTAATTTTCTCATGTACAAACTACTTTCAAAAAGAGAACAGAATAAAATTCCGAAAATACATTTGAGTCTTGTTTAATTTTTCTGCGAAACATTTTTATTTTATAGAATAGAAAAATGTTTTTTTCTCTTCGTTAAAAGTTAATAATTATGGAGAGAAGTTAATAGAAAACAAATATTTGCTCTCCCCCCGCAAAAAAAATGTTCTCATGGTGCTTGAACCAACTGAAAGGCGGAATTGATTTTCCTAAAATATGGAATTATTAACGCCATTTGTCCAAATTGTTGCCTTGCATTGAATGGTTTCTTTCTTGAAATTTTTTCTACAAATTTACATTCCGTTGTATTCTTTCGAATTTTAAGTTTTTCATTTTAGTGTTGAAAACTTTAGAACCAATACACCGATAACAAATTACAACAGTGAACTAAAAGATAAGTAAGGAGCAAGGTTTGCAAGGGATATATAGGATAGATAACGGTTGACACAACTTAAAGAAGAACTGATTGTTGTGATCAGGGATACACCGCCTCCGGGATCCGATCCACATTTCAACAGTTCTGGGGAAAACAAAACCCGTCTGAGTTGAACTTCAATCAGTCACGTGCGATGCATGATACACATTGCCATCCAAGTCTATAAAACCCAGTCTGTCCTGCTATTTACCCATAGCTGAGGGAGAAGAAGAGGATTCATACCTTTTTCAAGGGTATTAGCCCGTAATCTTCCATAATTTCAATATCGAAAACATTGCACCCAATACACTGATTACAAATTACTTTTTTTCGTACACTGTCGTTAGACTATCGCCCAAGGGAGATAGCCTCTTTTTTTCGCTCAATACAAGGATTAGGTGCCACTGATTGTACTGCATTCAATCTGACAGTTATGTGATACGTGCTTAGGCGATCATGTATCTTTTGATACATGACTGATGAGGCAGATTTTTCCCCGCAGTTGGTTGCCATTTCTTTCTGTGGTAGACCGATTGCCACCCAAGTCTATAGATCCCGGTCTGTCCTGCTATTTACCCATAGATGGTGCGGGGAGAAGAAGAGGATTCATACCTTTCCCAAGGGTATTTGCACGTAAGCGAATGTAATGGATTCGACTGGAATTCGAACTCAGTTCTCAGATTGCTTAATCCGCTAACCATAACTCCACCGCGCCTCCTCCTCATTCGAAATGTGTTACGGTCGTTCAAGGGGGGGAGCAAGGTTTGAAACGGTTATGTAGAATAGATAACGGTTGACTCGAATGTAAAAAAATTGATTTGTAGTTTATCAGTAATTGATTTACTGATACAGTTAATCTTATCTATCTGGTTAAAATTATTGGTATCATTTTTTTTATAGCCTCTGGTCAGATTATTTTTAACTAATGTATCATAATCCTTAGGGGATAACTTATAAAAGTTAGCCGTTTTGTCAGATTTGACATAAATGTCAACGAATTTATTAATATCCTTAACAATAACATCAAGATTTTTTTTGGAAAGAGTTTTTATATTTATGGAAGGTTAATCATTTATGAATATGTTTATGTATGTTAGGATACATGTATATGCGTGTGTGTGTGTGTATATGGATATATGTTTATGTATGTATATATATGTACGTTTATGTATGTATATGATTGAATGTCTGTGTATTTATGTGTATGTACGTATATATCTGTACTTGTGATTGTAGGTATATATATGTATGTATATATATATATACATATATATATGTGTTTGTGTGTGTGTGGGTGTGTGTGTGGGTGTATATGTGTGTGTTGACACCTATCATATGTGAGCTTGTTTGTGTGTATGTGTAAGTATGTAAACTTTGGTTTGTGTCTACTGCTGCGTGTGTAAGTCAATGTGTGCATATATGTATATGTATGTGTATTTGTGTGTGTATATATATATATATATATATATATGTATATATATATGTATATGTGAGTGTGCGTATATGTGTATATATATATGTATGTGTATATGTATTTGTATTTATATGTGTTTATGTGTGTATATATATATATATATATATATATATATATATATATATATATATATATATATATATATATATATATATATATATATGTGTGTTTTGTGTGTGTGTATTTATGTGTATATGCGTGGATGGGAGTGTACTTATATATGTGTATATGTGGATGGGTATTTATACATAATTATATATTTGTATATGTGGATGTATGTTCCTATGCCCTAGTATATGTATATGTATGTATATATTTGTGTCTTGGAATATATCATCAATACTAACTAAAATCTACTTTTGTTTGATAGTGATGTCTTAATTACTTATAGACTTAATCAACAACTGTGTGTAATTACTTTTAAAAACATTATTATGAACTTTTACTATATTTTATCGTCAATTTCTTAAAGGAAAAACATAAAAAAAAAAACATTTTATTTTAAAAATAAAACATATATTAACAAAAAATTATAAGAACCTCCTAAAATTTATTGCACATATGCTCCTTTCTTTTCAATAACTCTTAGCAGCCTATTGTCAACATCTGATGTTAGATTTGCAATTTTAGCGGCTGGTAAGTTGTTTGCAGCAACTTTAACTGCCTCCCAGAGGTCACTCTTGCTGTTGAATTGCCTTCCATTAGAATAAATATCTCTCTTGTCCGGAGTTCCTTAGTATTTTTGTTTTTATTTTTAAGAAGACAGTGCTCCATACAGAAGTAGAACTTTATTATAATAATATTTTTTTGTTTCTACATAAGAGTTCTCATGTTTCAAAAATGAGAGCCGAATCCATCCAAATAATTAATAAAATTAAGTTGAATTGAGGTGTTTAGTCCCGTTTCATCCACGCAAATGTTTCACTTGCGCATGTTAGGTCGTGATGTTGCGCGCATTTTATTTGCTTGTTTTGATCGCGACCAAATCCAAATTGACGCGTGTTGAACAGTTTTTTGAATGTGATGCGAAACGCTTTTCAACCAACGGCCAGTGAAGCCTTTTTTTGAAAGGAAGGAAATGACTGAATGTCCCAGAAATCCACGACACCCAATCTCAATATGCACCGACGGAAGAAGAAATTGAAAAATTTTACTATACGCTAGACAATTCCAAAGAACATACTAAATTGCAAAGAATTACTGAATACAAAATCAGGCAAGGACAGAGATAGTTAAATAGTTAGCAAATCTGGGCAAGGAACTCTTAATTATGACGGAAACAAATGGTCAAATCGTTCACGGTGAATGATCGGGTAGAAGACAACACATGGTTCCAAGAAGTCGTATATGGATATGGCGAAACCCAGGAGGTCAAACGAAAGACCAAATTGGATATATAAATATCAATAAGAGATTCAGGAATGCCGTTATACACTATAAAAAACTCAAGTACCGACGGTGGGAGTCACCAACTTCCAGCAATACGAAACTACGGAAAATGAAGTGGTTCAAGCAAGCACTCCAATTGCAATACAACAGACTCCAGAATGATCCGAATATGAAGAAGAAATATAAGGAGAGTGTTAAAAGCAGATAGAATAGACTAAATGAGAATGGTTTGCTTTGGTTTGGTTTATTTTGCTTTACGGCATATGAACCTCAGTGGGTTATTTAATACCGACAACATTTTTTTTATTGCTGGTAATAATTTGTTTTTCAAAAATCTGTTTTTGGTAATATTTTTCCTTCAAATTTGTATTGCTGGTAATAATTTTTTTCAAAAAATATTGCTGGTAATAGTTAACTATTTGCCCATAGCTGGGATCCTAACACGTGCTACCACCCCGGGTCAGGGTGGACCTGGGAACACCAGCAATTAAGAGGTGGTTCCACGCTCCTCAAAACCTCCTGATCAGAGGCCTTGCAGCTGGATGTAGTTTTTAATCTTACCCAGGATGCGGATGTAGTTTAATATCTTACGCAGGACGGTAAATGACAATGGAGACTCCAATTGAAACACAATTATATCAGGAATGGTGAGAAATCTAGACAAAGAAAAATAATGGATGATAGATGAAATTCTTGACATGATTAAAAGGAGACATAAACAAAGTCAAGTTACGGCTCAAAATATAGGAATTTGCACAAAGAAATTAGGAACGAATGCCGGCAGTCTAAAGAGGAATGACCCAACGAAAAATGTGCAGAAATAAAAAGAATGAGTATCACAGATAAAGCAGATAAAATAATAAGAGAACTAGCAGAACAACAGATATGCCTATAAACAGGAAGCATAAAATCCATGGGTGAGACATCTATATTAGTGAAAGAAAAATTACTTCAAAGATAGGAGGAATACATCGAAGAACACTTTCACGGCGGAAGAGAACAACGGGTAATGCACAGAAATATCGACGGGTCAGAAATATTAAAATCTGAAATGAAATCAGTACTGGCAGGGAAACAATGCAACGGCGGGCCCAGACGGAATCGTAATAGAGATTCTGGCAGCCTTCGATGATTTCGGCGCTGACAAGATTACAGACAAAATAAACGAAATATGCAACAGTGGTGATATAAGGGAAGATCTAACTAGATCAATTTTCATAGTACTGCTTAAGAAGCCATGTGTAAACGACTGCAAGCTCCACCTGACTGTCCACATAATGAGCCATATAATAAAACTAATCATTCTAATTCTGATGAATAGAGCTTACAGCAGAATGAGAACGAAAATAGAACAAGAACAGTACGGGTTCGTTAAAAAACACTGGAACAAGGAATGCTATGTTCATTCACAAAATAAAATGTGTTATGGTAATATTCACACGCCAAACAAAAGAACCATTCTTTGAATCCAAAATATGTGTCGGCCTTAATAACCTACAAGGGGTGATAAACCGTAAAAAAACAAATAAATCAATCTTCATTTGCCAGCGACGACTGCGATGGTTGCTTATTCACAATATAGAGCACAATACAAAACACCAAATTCGAACACTGGAAAAATACTATAAAAATTAAATAGAGATAATTTTTCGGTTCTTTTTATTTAAACTTGGTTGAATATATATATATATATATATATATATATATATATATATATATATATATATATATATATATATATATATATATATATCAGTACAAAAATAAAAATTGGTGTAAGACAATGATATGACTTCTCATAGGAATTATTCAACCGATTCAGTGAGGCGATTTTGAAAGAATTAGAAGTCCCACCAGTATTCGTTACTGACAGCCACAATCTTAACAGCATAAGATATGCAGATAACACAGTGTTGATATCAGACATAGAAAGAAAACTACAAGATATCCTATTGAAGCTAATGAAGGAACTGCAAGAAGAAATTGTACCTTTTTCACAGACAAACTATTATTATTTTATTACCATTTTATGGAAGAAAGAATATGTAATATAATTTTGGACTCTATTGTATTTTAGAAGAAGTAATGTGTGAATGTTCATAAGAAGATGGTTAATATATCAGAAAAAGTGTAGGAACAAAGCTAGGGATACAGGAAACGCCAGAATTGAACCCATGGACGCTAGACGACTGCCGAATATCATTGCCAGTCGTGGACCTACCGGAGAGAAAGCACATGATAGTAGAGATTATTCTACCAGAAATGTCATAGCGAGGAGTTTGTGTAGCATTACACTATGTCAAAACTTGTCAATAGCCTTCTAGATATCTAAGGCGATTTGATTTATTATCAAGCGCTTCATTGAGTCAAGATATCAAGACATTAGCAGTGGACCTAAAGAAGCAAATTCATATTCACATTTGTCACTCAAGAGGTTTTTAGTTGATGATAATAAGGTTGATGACACTGAGAAAGCTGATTCTTGTCAAATGAGCATACTGCTGACTCCATCCATAGACCTGGTAAACAATTTTTATTCAGTCAACGGTTAAACAAATTATCCAAGTTGAAGGATAGCTCTGGACTAAGATTTTTAAGATCGACTACAGGAATTTTATCCCGACCATGAGCCTTCGTAGAACAAAGGCGTTTTATAAGTTTGGAATATTCCAGAGCCAAGACAGCAATATTGCAAAGTGTGCCTTCTGTGGGGAGAAGTCAGGTAGGGAAAGGATCTTGTTGTCTAGCTTGGAGTTAGAAGCAAATATTTTTGCCTTCTCTAACAAGGATGAGAAAAACTTGTGGACATTCATGATGGAGGGTACCAATACCGAAAAAACATTTGGAAGGTAAACTCCATCAATACTGGAAAAAATACTTGGATGGTAAACTCCATCAATACCGGGAAAAAATACTTGGAAGGTAAACTTCATCAATACCGGAAAACATTTGGAAGGTAAACTCCATCAATACCGGAAACTATTTGGAAGTTAAACTCCATCAATACTGGAAAAATATTTGGAAGGTAAACTCCATCAATACTGGAAAAATACTTGGAAGGTAAACTCCATCAATACCGGAAAAACATTTGGAAGGTAAACTCCATCAATACCGGAAAAACATATGGAAGGTAAACTCCATCAATACCGGAAAAAACTCACTTGGAAGGTAAACTTCATCAATACCAGAAAAACATTTGGAAGGTAAACTCCATCAATACTGGAAAGATCGTTAGGAAGGAAAACTCCATAAATACTGAGAAAACGTTTCATAGGAAATTCCCAACTATACTGGGAAAATGTTAGGAAGGAAAACCCCGTCAAAACTGGAAATTTTAAGGTGGAAAACGCCATCAACACTTGCAAAACGTTAGGAAGGAAATTCCCATCAAAACTGGAAAAAGTATAAGGAAAGCCGTCAAAACTTGAAAAAATTTAGGAAGTAAAACCACATCAGTACTTGAAAAACGTCAGGAATGAAAACCTCATCAATACTGGCAAAACGTTAGGAAGGAAAATCCTATCAATACTGGAAAACGGTAGTTAGGGAAACCCATCGAATATTGGAAAATCTTAAGAAGGAATACCCCATCAATACTAAAAAAAATTAACTGCTTGGAAAATTGCATCAATACTGGTAAACAGTTAGGAAGGATAATCCCAGCAATACTGGAAAGAGCGATACTGAATTAGTTTCTCAACCTATTTTCGTTAAAAATTCTTTTAATAAAACATTTTATTAATTTCAAATGACAGTGACACTAGCTGCTCGGTAAATGATTGTTGAATGTTTCCTTATGAGGAAGCGGCTAATATTACTAATATCTTAATCACTAAAACGTTTCTGCCTGATGCTGATATTACTGTTGTTACTGCTTGTCACGCTTGACAACATTCATCGAGGCTTCAATGTAATGTCTATTTCTATTCAACGCCGACCAAGTACAACTTCATAGATTAGCATATGCGTTGATGGACAACGGAAGGATGAATGAATTTGTAAAAAAATATCTTAAGTAAATAAACGCAGTAAATATTTATACTTGTCCATTATTCAATAAATTTTGAAGACATATTGTAATATTCAATATTATTGCTTGCATTCCTGAGCATTTTAATTTATTTATCTGCTTTATATTTTATTTAATATATTCTTTTATATTTTCTTTCATTTCATTATTATACGCGTCATTTAATATTTTGTTTCGTCTCATAATTTTCCTCTAGCTGTGGTGGAAAGAAGAGAGAGATTCACACATTTCCCAATGTTATTTGCACATAAGGAAATAAAATGAACTTGACTTAAATTGGAACTCGGTTCTCCATTTTCCAATTCCGAGCCATTATCTATTACACCATCCACACATCCAGCTAGCAGCGCTTGGTATTCGCAAGTGGTCACTCATCTAGGTATTGACCAGGCTTGATTTGACTTCAATGATCTGATGAGAACCGGTATCAACCAAAGTTGATGAGAGTTATGATCTATCAAGTATGACTGAAACCATTACGCCAATAATGTACCCACATTATTGGAGTAATTGTTCTAACGAGCGTGCGTGTCAACACAAAACTAGAAAAAGGAGAGTTTATATCGTTTTACTCTTGAATCTAAAAAAATCCCCTACACTGTTTAAAGATTATTCCTATCCACAGCTTTTAAGATTCTCTTAATTGAATTTAGCCACTTCTACCACAACGGTAAAGCTTTCGAATTTACTAACAATGAACAACTAAAGCCAACCGGTGTTGGTCGCACACAGATCAAATCTTACTTTAGGTCTCACTGAATATATTCTTTTTTTTACAGAAGATTGAGAGTAAGAGTAAAGAGGCGTGTTTGAGAAAAGAATACAGAGAAGGACGGGGAACAATCTCAGGGTGTCAGATGTCGATTGACATTACAATTGAATATTTGAAGGTTATAGTCATCGGGGAAGCAAGTAAGGGGAGGGCAGTTCCACAAACGGGAAGTTCAGGAGAAGAAACAGTTTGAGAAGAAGAGACGGTTACATTTGACTGTTTTGACAGTGAAAGGGTGGGACCGAAATGCCAGCCTGGTGGTTAGTTTAAATTCATGTAGTCTGGGAGAAAGTAGCACGTCGGGACAGTTGCCGTGAAAATATTTGTCGAAGTGACAGAGGGAGGCCGCGACAGGTCTGTGGAGTTCCGTAGAGTTTCATTCTTTCCGGTAATCAATGGCCGTATACCGACAATTAGATATGTAATTCGTATAATTACAGTTACATATGTAATTCATTAATGTCCCACATAGGGTCAGATCTTTTCAAATTTTGTGGGGGGGGGGCATACATTTTGGTTGAATGTTTTTGCTTCCATTAAAGTTGCCACTTGGAAGAAATGGAAACACTGCAAAATTGCTTCAAGATGTGCACTCTGAGCAGACGTAAAATGAAGATCCGTTCACTTGTAAAGAAATACTTGTGACTCATTGAGTTTTTCACGTCTATTCGTATTTTTAATTTTATAGGAGCGTATCACGTGATCATGAACCGAAGTATTTGGTTATGACGCTGTATGTGTTTATTTGTGTTTCCCTGGGTGCGTCTAAGTGTGGCTATGTATGTAATTGTATATAACTACATGTAGGAGAAGTTTTGTCTATACGTGTCTGCGTACGCTCGGAGGCAACAGTAAATGTAAAAAGAAAACACGTCAGAAAAATAAGGAAAAGCTTTCAAATTATAAAACATTCCCAATTCGTTTTATGATTAATTGGCGTGCTCTCTCTCTTGCTATCTCTCTCTCTCCCTCTCTCTCTCTCTCACACACACACACACACAATTGTTGTTGACTTTTAAAATAAAGATCTAAAGTAAAGAATCTAATTAATTATCCGTTTCCTTTTTTAACATTTATTCTATTTTTAATAATATAGCTGTCATTAAAGACCTCGACTTTATTTGTTAAATATTGTATTCTGGTAGAGACACTCTTTAAGGAGATAAATATCTTTTCGTTAAAAATATTTTATCCCGCTTTTTTTCTTTTTTCTTTTATTATTAACAATAATTTCTCTGGGCTTCACCTTATCAAAAAAATATAAAGACAGAAAGCAAATCAAAAATGTCTATTCAAATAACAACGAAATAATAACGATAGGTGGAATATCGATCATATCCTGGAATGACTCAAAACTAAGAACGTTTTTGGGAGGGCCTATAAAAGAAACCAAATTTAGACAAATATTAATCTACAAACAAATCAACAAAAACAGTTTAACAACTAACCAGTTTTTACAACAATCGATAACATCAATCATGTTTCGTTCGGTTTTTGCTCTTGTAATTCTTGCTGGTGTTGTTTGCGGACAATATCCAATTAATGTAGGTATCTCCACGAAATTGCGAAAAAATAGAGCATAGTCTGATGAAAAAGACGCCAAAATTGACGAAAACAAAATTTTATCGTCAAAATGCTTATGTTTTTATGAAGAGGATAGACCAAATTTTTTTAATTATTTTTCAAAATTTTTCCATATTTTAGAATATTCTAAATTTTGATTTAAAAACCTTGTTTATCTTTTTTTCGCAACAAAAATAAATAACATAGATAAATTTTAGCGCGTTTTTTTTTTGGTATTTATATCTATTAATTTGGAAAATTTTGTAAAAATAAAAATAATTGTCAGATGTTAATGAAACTTTCAGAAAATATTCACAAATGATCGAAATTATTATGAATATGTTTTTTTTATTAAAGTCATGGCAGAAATATTTTTTTTTTATTTTTATTAACACCCCATATCTAATTTTATGAAAAACTCAAAAAATTCCATACCATCGGGTTTTAGTGATTACAATATTTAAAGCACAAGGCTTTTGTAAATCATATTTTTTTTTTTTTTTTTAAACTCAGTACCTGAAAATCAGCTCTGAATTGTAACATACAAAACTCAATAACAACAAATATACTATTTAATCTCAAACGCTTTTATTTGTTTTATTTGTTCGTATGAATATGGACAATATTTTCTGAAAGCAAAAAAATTTTTCAATGAAAATTGAATTTTTAATACAATTATTTCTCATTTCTTTAATTTTAAATCGAAATTTTAACACTTTTTCATTACACTTTTTAAAAATTATAAAATAAATAACAGCACCATCAACCTTTGTACTTCTCATTCTTAGCTCGTCATTGTCTAGGGATTTGAAAATTGTATAATTTGGACCCATCCGATGACACCCACTAATGAAAAAATGTAATTATGTTTTTGATAAAAAGCTTAAATGGGTTGTCATTAAAAAGTACGGAAGGTCACGTGGCTTGAGTGTAAGCGTAGATTTCATTATTTATAGTATTTATTATCTCTAGTGTTACGTGTTGATAATTGTAACAAAGGAAAAAATGATTTACCACAACACAGAGCTAAATCACAAACAAATATTTAATTTACTAAAACAGAACAAAACATATACAGGATAAACAATTGTGGCCTACAAAACAGAAAACACAGAGTTACTGGCGAAGTGTTACTAGTAAAGGAGTCAAATCACTTTTTTAGGGCGTGTTTAATCTAAGTGCTATATTTGGAAATCCACAAAGGTGTGTAAATAAATATTAATTTTTAGTTTGGTCAATGAAAATTAGTCAAAATTCTATTTACCAACTTTGTTCCATGAAATTCTCTTTTGGGTTTTGGTTGGTCGGCAACTTTTATAGAATTCTTTCGGCTGGATATAATAGTCCTTGAATCAAAAGCCGGAGTTGATACTGACAGCATTGACAACCCTTTTTCCAAAATGGGGCTAACACCTAATTTGCAAAATTTTTCTCGAATATACTTTTAGAATCTTTCCTCTATTTCTAATTTTTCTTACAACTACTTCATGTTTTTGTAATAACAAGTAGAACTCAACCATTATAGAAATGCATCCTTTTTAGTATCAACAAAGTTATGTTTTAAGTTCCAGAATAATAAAATAACAAAATAAAGGAAATTGGAATGCTAATTTTTTGTTTTTTATTATCTACTAATTTGATTACAATTCAACAACAAAAAAAAAACGTTACGTCAAACCATCTGTATGATAACAATCTCACGTTAAACAGGTATCACTTGGGAAATGACAACACAGTTCAGATCGCTTACAATTTATTTCGAAAATTTTTTATTCGAAAAAAATAAGTTAAAATATTTTAACTTTTTAAATTTGCTAATTTTAGTCAAATAAATTTTGAAAAACGTTTGATTTTTGGAATAATTATAAACAAGGATTTTAACTTTTACAAAATTAGAAAAAAAAAATGGCTGATAGCTACTTTTTTTTAAGTAATTTTGATGACAGAAATAAACAACTTTTTAAATAAAATTTCGGACCTTAAGAATGAGTAAAAAATTTTAAAATAATCAAAAAATACTTTGGTGTTTCTTCTTAAGAATGATATATATTTTAAGCCGATAAAATTTATTACATCGTTTTTTTTTTCATTATTGTTTTTGTAGCAATTTCAATACCTAAATTAATGTCAAAAGAACTCTGTAAATATTATCAAGTAAAATGGGTTCTCCTTTATCAGGGACCCACGGAACCTTTTTTTAATTGGATGGTGACTTATCTTTCCCAGTTTACAGTGTTTTCTCTCAAGATCAGGTTTTCGTCTTTCCCAATAGTGATTTCGACGACTGTCAGATAATGGCCTCTTTTGGAATGTATAGAAGGATGTAGCCTTTTCTTTATATTTAAATTTTTTGTAAAAATTTCCAACTCTAAATCTTTCCACTCAATTATTTAAATGAATTATTTTTTCCTTAAGTTTTTCTGTGTTTAACCATTGTCTTTTTTGAAGCCGAAGAAAAATTTGGATTATAACAACACATTAAACATAAAACATATAAAAAAATTATTATTTATTTCAAATATAACATTCTTATATAATTCCAAAGGTTATTATTTATATATATATAAGGTCACTAAGACGGAGGGCGCTAATGGGAGTGAATGAAAATGGAGCCAGAAATTCAATATAAATTAATATATATATATATATATATATATATATATATATATATATATATATATATATATGTGTGTGATAGTTGGAAGAAACCCGAAAAGAACTCCACAGGGGAGTAGTGTAAGAAATGAAATTATTAGAATGTTACTGTTACATTTATCTATTTCAACAGTAAAACAATGACACCTATTTACCATTCTAGCCGTAAGATTAAATTCATGTAGTAACAAGGAGGAGACCTCTTTAGAATAACTGACATGAAAATATTTATAGCAAAGATAGAGGGAAGTCACGTTACCGTGAGGAGAACGTGACTGAAGTCGAGATGTCATGTCAGAGACGATAACATTAGAGACTGTTTAATGGATTTTGTCAAGAATCTCCTGATATGTTACAGGAACTTTACACCAGATATGACACGAGCATTCTGTGCACTGGGAATTGGAAAAATAAGTAAAATAAAAAAAAAAAACATGAATTAAGATAGTAACGAAAATAAAATTTAAAATTTCAGACAATTTCAATACTTTCCAATTTGGGACAGCTAACTCTTGGGTAGACAGATAAGTCTTTTTTTTTTTAATAGATTAAATAAAGAAAGAAAAAAAGAAGAATGCATAAAGGCAAAGAAAAAAAAGAAGAGAGATTTGAAAATGAACCCTTATACAGAACCTATAAGTCTCTTACAACTGGTCAAGTTATGTCTGCGTTGGCAACTGAAATAAACAATTATATATTACTTAACTGATAAAAGCCACCATTCCACCACGAAGCTTATGACAGGAGAGAGGGGTGGTATAAAATTGAATAATTTAAAAATTTAAAAAAAGAACTACACTTAACACATTATATGAACTGGAAATATATTCAAATTTACGAAAAATAGAAATAAAATAAAACAATAAAAACCCTTGATGTAATACAGAAACAAAAATCTTTCAGAATTCTGTCGATAAAAAACATATCTTCCACGACACAATGAACCTACATTCCTAGCAGCAGACCTAGGGATTCATTCCATATAATCATTCCACTTCATGTCAATGGAATAATTTAGACCAGGAAGGCATAATAAGTTGTTCTTTCGGAGGTTAGCATCGGCCATGTTGATGGAAGGCAAAAGGGTTTGCCATGATGATTAAAATATATTAGCTTCGTTTTGGAGGCTTTAAAAATCGCAAGCCATTTCTTGCCCCAGTTAACAACTACATGGAGGTCATTTTTAAGAGTAGCTGCCAATTCTACTCTGTTGGACCTATCGCACTTACTATTAAACCAGAAATAAACAGTTTTGTCATTGACACAAATACCTAGCTGGAATTAATCGCAGCGTGAATGACGTTGATGAAAATAAGAAACAACGTAGGTCTAAGGATATAGCTTTCAAGGGCCCTGCATTAATTTGAAAAAAAAGGTAATTTAAAAGGTGGCCATTAAACATAACTTTTATAAGACCACTTGTTAAGAATGATTTCAATTGTCAAATATTCAGCCAGATATGCAGTAGCCCTTGAGCGTTTGGAGAAAGTCAGCATGCCAAACTCTTTCAAAAGCCTTCACGATATCTAAAACCCCAGTTCTTACCTTTCTTCATTATCTAAAGCTGGATACACATATTCAGTTAACTATAATACTTAGTTATAATATTCATAAATATTCGATATTCGATGTTCTGTTATATGCGATAAATATAGCCACAATTTAATGTAAAAAGCCGTTTGGTAGGTGCCGAAAAAATCTAAAACCTATAATTAATTTAGCAATTTATTTCTTAAAATAAACAAATAATCAATAAATTGTAATATTGCAAAGTATATCATAGTTGTATATTTTCAATAATGAAATTAATATATATATATATATATATATATATATATATATATATATATATATATAAATTAACTGCTGGTACACTTAAATCATGTGATGTTTCTATGGAATATATATATATATATATATATATATATATATATATATATTTACCAAAAATTAAAAATATTGTCGATGATCAAACTAATTTCACCAAACTGAAAAGAAATCCCACTGAGACTTTAAAAAGGTCCGTCAACAAGCTAATAACAGCTCACGACGCGGAAGTGGGTTCCTTGAAAATTCAAAAAATATTTGGAGATTACCAACCGGGATATTTACATGGAAACATAAAACACCATAAACCAGGATACTCGCTACGACCAATTATTTCCCAGATACCAACACCTATCTACGAACTATCAAAATTCCTGAATGACATCATCACTCCATACCTACCTACTAATTACAGCATCACATCCACCCACGAATTCCTGCAAATTTTAAAAACTACAAAAAAAAACAACAAACAAATCAAGGTATAATAGCGTCACTTGAGGTCGAAAACTTATTTACAAACGTCTCCGTCGACCAAACTATTGACATTATCCTCAATTCTGTATACAATAATAATTCCATCCCTCCGCCATCCATCAAACCATCCATTCTAAAAAAAATTACTACACGCATGCACAACCAAAGTTCCATTCTATGACCATACTGGCAATATTTATACCCAAACTAATGATGTTAGTATGGGAAATCCACTCGGTCCATGCTTTTCCAACTATTACATGTCCTACGTAGAAAATACGATATTTACACAGGTCCGCAAACCGAAAATCTATGTTCACTACGTAGACGATATTTTTTATTTTAGCTAATAACATTAAAGAAATAGAGACACTTAAGACCACATTTGAGAAAAAACACCGTCCTTAACTTTACATATGAACTTAGCCAAAAAAACAAACTACCATTCTTAGATGTCCTCATTGAATACAGCAATAACACTTTCATTACATCATTATACAAAAAACCCACCAGAAAAAACTCGTGCCACATTAACTTCAAAAGCGAATGTCCACTTAGGAACAAAATAGCAGTAATAAAAAAAACTTTCTAAATAGAGCACACCAGAACTCATCTTCTCGACTACTCATCCTCAAAGAACTTAATAACGTTAACAAACACTAATCAACAACGGCTTCCCTAACCATCTTATAGACCACCAAATTATACCAAAGCAAATAATAACGATAGCGAACACACAGCCAAAAATCACATACAGATTTATTACAAAAACCAAATGCATATTAATTAAAAACAAGACGAATTTTCTCTAAGGCATATTATAAAGAAATATACTACTCCAATTGATCCGAATAAAAAAAATCAAATTTATTATCTATTATAAAAAATTTAAGACAGCCAAACTTATCCTCAAAAATAACAACACTAAGTCAAAATTACAAAGAACGAACATGATCTATGAGTTCAAACGCCCCTTAAGGAACTACACAACCACATGCTTATCTCGACGTCTTACGTTAGACCTATCTGATCACAGCTCCATTAGAACCCATTTAAACACACACACACACAGATTTACCCGATTCCATTAGGAACATACTAGTAGAAAACAAATATATTAACTGCACCCACCTGCAAAAATAGACTAAAATACTGGAAGCTTTAATAATAAAAGAAGGCATTTTAACTACGAACAAAGCCACAATGTGATAACCGTATTCGGAAATTAAAAACATCCTTACCACACACTAATACATACACAGAACGCAAACACCCAATTAAGCTGAAAATCGAATCATCCTTGATAATGGCTAAAGGTATAGCCGAAAGTGCTCGGAAATATAAAACATTTGGACAGTTCTTACACACCCTTTGTCCAGAAAAGAAAGCTCTTGTTAGAACACAAGAAAAATTAAATAAAAAGCTTAACCGTAGTACCTTGTCTGTCGTTTTTAATGAAACGTGCATATATATATATATATATATGTGTGTGTGTGTGTGTGTGTGTGTGTGTGTGTGTGTGTGTGTGTGTATTTGTTATGCTGAGTTATATTAGAACACGCACATACCCACTACAAAACTGTACATCTTGTTTCAACAATAAAAAAGCGAAAACATTTTTAACGTTTCATCAGGTGGGGAATTAGTCGCATCGTCATTGCCCACCTGATGAAATGTTAAAAATGTATTCGTTTTTTTAAACGTTGAAACAAGATGTACACTTTTGTAGTGGGTATATGCATGTTCTAATGTAACACTGCATAATAAATAAATATTTACGGTTCTACTTTTATATTGAAATCTGTTTTAAATTGATGTTTTGAACACTGAAATCTTACCCTTCATTATTTTACATTTGTATATATATATATATATATATATATATATATATATATATATAAATAGATAGATATATATATATATATACTGGGTTAGGGGGGTTTGTATACAAATCCAATTATCTCATCGAGTTTAGAAGAATCCTCAATAGAATGCAGAAAGCACTGGAAAGCCGTTTCGTCCTATTTGGGACGCATCAGCAGTAAGAATCGAACCCGGACTCTTAGGATACGGCGCAAGCGACTGTACCAACGGGCCTCGGTGATAAACTAGACTCGATATAGCGCTGCTCTCACTATCCGTGGTGTAACTCATCCAAGAATACCTTTCGCATAGGATTTATGCCTCGGTCTCACGAGCGATGTCTTGTTTTCTCCAGCAGCTCACTTTCAGAGAATTAGAAGTTGGTTCAATTATCGATATACAATCACTGAAATTATTTAGGGGGATTTCAATACAAATCCTATTAATTGTGAGTACATATATATATATATATATATATATATATATATATAGATAGATAGATAGATAGATAGATAGATAATATTAAATCTATGAGTGGAAAGCATAATTCAAGTCCGTTTTTTAATACAAAATATTAAAAAGATATAGCGATATAGAGAGCTCAATGTATAGTATACAGAGCAATATGATATACTTCAAGGTTAGAATAGAAATTTCATCCAACGTTAAAATAGTTCATTTCTTAGATATAACTTTAATCATTTCGAATAGCATAATTAAACCTTATCATAAGGATAATGAAACTCTAATCTATATTAACGTTGACTCCAATCTTCCCAATCAAATAATTAGAAAAATTCCTACCAATATAAATACTAGAATCAATAAATCATTTTCAAATAATAAAATTTTCGGTGAAAATTCAAAAACTTATAATGATGTTCTCACAATCATACTACCCAAAATGATATAAGTATAGAATATATAGGATTATATAGGGATGATAGCATTATGGTTGTGAGAAATTCAACTAACTTCAAACTTGGCAAAATTAGAAAGCTAATACATAGAGAGTTTAAAAGCCTAAACTTAAAAGTTGCTATCAATATAAATTTAAAAAAGGTAAACTCCCACGATGTAACATTAGATTTAATCAACTATATATACCAACCATATAAAAAAAACAAATATTAATCAATTATATATCCACCGATGTTTAATCATCCTCCATCTATAATAAAAACATGTATCCTCATCAGTAGAATACAGGATTAGTATTAACTCTGTCAATGAAAATATTTTATAAGCACTGCAATTTTTATAATAATGCTTTATAGATAGTGACTATAAATGTCCTGATATTAAATATAGAACAGGAAATCAATAACGGAGAAAAATAATCGCTTGATAATGAAACAAAGTATAAGTTCTGAAAAAGAAATTTCTGTGTCGCAATGTAAAATATTTAAAATAATAAATAAATATATATGTATATGGGGGATGTATATATGTATACATATGAAATGTATCTATATATATGAAATGAAAAGGATTGAGAATTCCACCAGTATTGCTTACGTCGTATCTACTTGGCAAATTTTTGTTAGTGATGTAGAGGTGATAGAGAGAAACGGTTGTGATAGTATCAAGTCCTTGATACTAAAACATCAGTTTCGGTGGGCAGGACACCTCGTTAGAATGGATGGCAGGCGCATTCCAAAGCAATTGTTTTATGGTGAGCTGTGAACAGGAAAACGAAATTCCGTCAAACTTAAGATGCGCTTTAAGGACTGCATCAAGGATGCTCTGAAGAAATGCAACATTCCTTGTGAGCATTGGGAAGAATGTGCATCTGATCGCAATAATTGGAATGAGACTGCTAGTAACGAAAGGCATCACTTTGAGAATGAGAAGAGAGGGCACGCAAACTTAAACGAGATTTATATAAAGGCGTCCCCATTGAACTTCCTGAAGACACCGACATGCTGCTCGATCTGACGTGTACAATTTGCGGTAGAGTGTGTTGGTCGATGAGTGGTCTAAGGAGTCGCTTGTGAGCACACCTACAAAAGGAGGTAATTGGCTATAAAACTGTAGACGACCAGCAATTGAAATGTAATATTTGTGGTAGGATATCCGGGTTCAGAAGCAGATTCACGCAACATTTTAAATTGTATGATAATGTATCATCTGTTATTGGACGTCGTAAGTGCCCTGTTTGTGCCAAAATATGTTGGTCACTTACTGGGCTAAAGAGCCACATTCGTTAAGCACATCAATAGATATCGGACACAAGTTGGCAACCACCATGTATGTATATGTATGTATATGTATATACCTTGTATATATGTGTTTTCATATGTTTGTATGACGGTGGGGATTCGCATGTGTGTATGTAAGTATATGTGTGTGTATGTGTTGGATTCATATAATTATAATGATGAATTAGATATTGAATTTAAGTTTTCGTTTTTTATATTTTATTTTCATTTTCTTATATTATATATATATATATATATATATATATATATATATATATATATATATATATATATATATATCAAAACACTAATATTACACGGTTATAATTTATTACATTGTAATCGTAATCACGATCCAATTCATCAGACATAAAAATTCAAAAAGCTGATTACGATTCTAATGTAATAAATTATAACCATGGAATATTAGTGCTTGAGCCTTATTCTTACTGGATATTGAGTTCTACCTGGATTCTATCCTCTTGCGAATTTATAAAATGCTAATCTTTTCACTCAGTAATTATAGCAAATGTTATTTCAGATTTGTACACGTATAATCTACAAAGGTTTAATTTACAATCGCCATTACATTTTAATTTGCTTCACTGTTGATCTTACTAAATAGAAAAATACATATGATATTACTGATTCACAACTTTCTCGTTTAAATTTTGCTTTGTTTCCTTTCTTTGTTTCTTTCTTTCACTGAAATCAAACAGCGTCTCTGGTATGCCCTTTCCGTCTTTCCTCCTGATCAAAATGGAACAGTTTATTATTTATTGCGTGGTACTACATGGCATTTATTTATTTATTTATTTTTCTCGATGAAACCAAGTAGTGCCTCTGATGTCTTTTCTGGCTTTCCATGCGATCAAAACGGAATAGTCCATTATTTATGAACGTATTGGCAGGGCCTAACGGTCGTGCTAACAAAGGAACGAACGGGGAGACAAGCCGAATTATAATAAGATTGTTGCATAATAATTGCAGAAAATCATTAATTTTGCATATTCCCCCAAGTAGTAGACCGACAGTTGCGTACTGGACATTTGCGCCCTTATACAAATACGTCCCTGGATAATTGCGTACCAGATTTTTTTTTTTAAGTTTTTAAAGATAATTACTATAAATTTTGAAAAAAGTACAGGTAGTAATTATAAATTTAAAAAAAAAGAATAAAAGGAATAAATTAAAAAAAAATTAAATGTTTATTTTTGTTTAAAATGCAATGACAGATTAACAGTGTTGCAAGATTGCTCTACACATCGCCAGTATGTTTATGTTTCATCGGCGTTTTCCTTATGCTAGAGGTAGCTGTATTTTTCCTCGTCCACAACTATTTTTCCAGAAGTGGTAAATTCAGAATGACGTGAGACAACCGTTGAAAACTGGTGCCGACTGATGTAACTGAAAAATTCAGGTAGAATTTCTGCACATTTCGTCATTCCGCACGTCCGATGTTCTTCTTTGAAAAGTACGATGGATATAAGGGGGGGAGTTGAGGAAAGAATAAAAGACAAACGGAATTCAAGAAGACAGAAGATGACGATTGACGTTGCATTTAAATCTTTGAAGATTTTAGTTATCAGGGAAGTAAGTGAACAGAAAAGAGTTCCAAATACTTGACGCTCTAAATCAGTGAGTTGTTTAACCATACGAGAAGCGATCCCTATCTCACAGACAAAAAGTTACTAGCATCTCACTACTCTATCGTTATTGCTATGGCAAACGTTCTGATGAGTTATATTCCTTAGACCCACCAGTTCAGACTTTCACAGCTAAAACCCGTTATGCAATGCTCACTTTGGCATATACTCTTTCTTTGCTAAAGAGTAATTTCTATTCAGGCAGAGGTCTCCTTTGAATTGTTACTTCGTGGAACGGATTCTCGAGAGGATGCACTGCCTGCTGCATCCTTCTTCCTCCTTAACAACAATTCAACTCGGTAATGCCTTACCTTGCGTGGTCCATGGGTTTGTATTGGGTGAACGAAAGGTAAAACAAAATTCACATATAAGGTGTCCAGTAAAAAAAAAAAAAACGGTAAATTCAGAAAACGTGAGACAACCATTGAAAACTGGTGACGACTGATGAGACTGAAAAATTCAGGAAAAATTTCTGCAGATATCGTAATTCCGCTCGTCAGATGTTCTTTGAAAAGTACGATAACTTGAAGCTTATAATCAATGAGTTTTTTTAGCGATACGAGAAGGGCAGAATGAAAGATGAAAGTTGTCTGCTAATAACCTTTAAATGACAAGTCAAAATTCCGAGCTGCAATTAATCAATCCTAAAAGAACCAATCAGATTTAAGTAATTACACGACAGTCGAATAATTAGTCAAGGTCATGAATATTCAAGAAATTAATTCAAGCTTATTCAAGGTCAATTATTCCTGAAAGATGAAAGTGATAATAAATTTGCCGCTGTTAACTGAGCACCCTATATGCTTTTGGTTCTATTGTCGTCACATCGACTATTAGCCTTGATTACCTCGCAATAATATAGTGAATTGCGTGTCGGATGAATTTGAATAATTTGGGGAAACTGGACGATTTCTGGGGACTGATTTGATGTTTGAACGTAAGATAATATATCAAAAATCAAAATCCATAACGTTAACAGAAAACTTTACTGTAGATCCATCGGTAAACAAGATCCATGGAAACCAAGAGATCATGAAAGAACACATCTTTTCCTATAACCAAGGAATCTTTACTTATTTTTTTCTTTTTTTTTTTCTTTTTTCACGTTTTCCCGATTGAAAGAAAGCAAATTTTCCATGTTTTTTCGTTTTAATATTCATAGAAGTCAAGAAAATTTCTCGCTAAAACCAGGCAGTGAGATTATGGTAAAGCTTTTATTGTACAGTTATACATTCAAAAACATATTCCCTTTTTCCAGAAACAATTTAGCGCGTCTTCAACATGCTAATTATACAAGAAAAACTTGTACCGAATTCAGTTATTAATTCTTCTATAATACGCGCACACAAACAGAACAAACACACAGCCAAATCTTTCGGCTGTGCGGTCGAACTCTCTGCCTCTGAGCAGAGAGAACCCAGACGAGGCTCTGCCCTTCGGGATAGCCTCGTTTGGCGAGGTTGACCAACCCGATCCTGTTTATGCGGGTTCTACGGGCATTTTTTGGCCGATCCTACGGGCTCGGAGAACCCACGTTAAACACGGCCTTGTGCTACATGCAACCCTCGTGGGAGGGTGGCTGAATATTACAGCCATATACACAAGCACGAGTACTTTCTTTATTTCAGAGATTCTTCTTATAAGATAAAGGTAAACTAATTTCTTTTTTAAAGCCATGCATAATATATTCTCAACAAATATATCAACACGTTTGTGTATCTCAGCTTGCTGTAATGGTTAACAAGCATATCCTGCTAAAGCAGTAACGACTGAATAGTGAGTTTGATCCTCAATGGGTACACCGTACGTTCGACCTTGTGCAACATATAAGCTACGCTTAGAAAATCAATCTGTACATATATCTTACACCCGAGCAAATTTCACCTTGCTACTATAGTTTTTGCGTCGTTTTTAAGTTAGACAAGCACGTTGAAACACCGGTTCTCGTGCGATCACCACCGTCAAGCCTGATCAGTACCTAAATAAATAACCTCTTGAGAATATTGGGTGCTTCGGTATGCGGGTGGTGTAATAAATAACTGCTCAGAATTGTAAATCGGAGACTCGAGTTCTAATTCCAGCCAGGTTCTTTATATTCTCTTATGTGTAAATAACCTTGGGAAAAGGCATGTAGCCACTTCTTCTCCCCCAACCTATGGGTTAATTAGTAAAACTTGCATAATTATTATCTCCCAAATATTCATATAATCTAAAAATGTTTTCTGACTTTAAGTCACCTGCAAAAGTTCGGTTTGGTTTTACGGCATATCCGAGTGTTATTTAATGCTGACAAGATTTTTATTACTGGTAATATTTTTTCCCAAGAACGTATTGATGGTAATAATTTTTCCTTCAAAAATGTATTGCAGTGATGTAATCGAATAACCTGTCACCCCCATGAGTGACTACACTATAGGTAGTAACTACCTATTACTATCTGTCAGTCAACAGACTACAGAGACGAGCTGGGAACTGTTACTCAACTCTTAGTTGTTGTCAAACTCTCTGCCTTCGGACAGAGAGGAACCCGGACAAGGCTATGCCGAAGGGAAGAGTATCGTCCGGGGAGGTAGACACACCTGAACCCGTTTATGTGGGGTTACGGGGAATTTTTGATCGAGCCTACGAGCTCGGATTGACCCACATTATATTCGGCCTTGTGCCACATCCTACAACGTGGGGAGCTTGGTTAATTATTACGAGCTTGAATCTGTTGAGTACGACTTACGCTAGAACTACCGACATTCCATTAGTAGCACTCACTACGGGATTGACTTGCAACGACCTTGTGCATAACTGTTACCTTTAATCTTATTGTTTTTTTTTTTTTTTACAAGAAACCTTTACCTTTTTTATCCACTTTGATTTTCAAGTATATATTCCTATTAGCACGGAATATAACATGCAAGTTTTTCTTCAAAAATGTATTGCTGGTAATAATTATTTACAAAAATGTATTGATGATAATATTTTTTCCTTCAAAAATGTATTGCTGGTAATTTTTCCTCAAAAAATGTATTTCTGGTATTAAAACATATTTTTACACTTTCATAATGCTTTTTATCTCAGTTTTAGGGTTAATTATTTGCCCATAATTGGGACCCTAACAGGTGCCACCACCCTGGATCAGGATAGATCTGGGAACACCAACACACTCCTCAAAACCTATTGATCAGAGGTCTTACTGTTAGATGTAGTTTATCGTCTTACCCAGGACACGGATGTAGTTTATCGTCTTAGCCAGGACACGGATGTTGTTTATCGTCTTAGCCAGGACACGGATGTTGTTTATCGTCTTACCTAGGACGCACGGTTGAAAAGCCGTAAAATCAAACAAACTAATCAATTTTGAGTTAAGATAGTGTTTTTCTTAATGATTCTTGTCTATCTTCAGCTGACAAGAGACACTTTAGATTTTACAAGTACGAGTTTAAATATCACTTCCATATAAAGTAACAAAATTAAAGTTATTCAAGTCATCAATTTCTTTTTAAAGTTCCAATAAGCAAGTTTTATTAAATTAAACAAATATAAAGATTTTTTTGTCTTTTTTCAGACGACACTCGTTGTCATCCGTATCGAAATGGTTTAAATCGAGACCCCACAAGCTGCAATCGTTTCATTCCGTGTTTGAATGGCAACTCGTACGCAGCCATGAAATGTCGACCAAATCTGGGATTCAGCTTCGAAAAACAGCGATGTGTAGAAAAAGAAAAAGCTTCTTGCTACTGGCGTCGTGCTTCATAAACTAAAAAGGAGATAGTTCGTTTCTTTTTTGAGTTTTTTAACATTCTAACGATTTTACATTTTAAGCAAGACTCTATAATTATTTTTTCAACTTTGATATGAAAATAATGTTGTTAATGACAGGAAAAAGTGAAATAAAACATCACTTCAAAATTTTACTCAACTCATCAATTATATCTACCTACCCTAAATCCTGACTTAAGGCGAAAGCTTTGATTATGTTTCTTGCAATGTTCTACTAAAATGAACTTCGGACGATTTTTGACGGACTTTTTTCCTCGTTTGAGAAGGGTTATTCGTAATTTGGAAAAGTCGATCATTAAAATGAATCGACACAAAATGCCTGTTGTCTTTAATGTATATGTATATATATATATATATATATATATATATATATATATATATATATATATATATTATAAATTAATTGATTTAAAAATATGGTTATTTTCGCTACACAGCTCCAACCATGTTTCAAAAATAGAAGCTAAAACCCCTAATTTTATTTTTGCAAATAAATTAAAAGCATTAGTTCCATTTCATCTTCAAGCGAATTTTGGAGTAACTTTTAAAATTTACCGGGTTTTAAATACACAGCTAAAATCACGTTTCCATGGTTACAGAATATTCTACTCAAATTGAACAAGGGGTGTCTAGATTTTCCTTATGACAGTATCATTGTATCAGTTATTAGCTACATTTTGGTAAGGGGTGAGGATGTATTTTACACTGAAACCTGACGTCGGTTGAATGGATGTCGTCTGAATTTAAAAAAAAAAAAAAAAAAATTGTTAACGGTAAAAAATTTTCAACGTCATCTTTTAAAATTAAAGATTTTTTTTATTAATGCTCTGTAAATTTACATTGAGCACTATTTTGTAAAAATAAAATATCTATAAGAACACCGGATTTTATATCTTACTGTTCTTTCTTTTTATTTATATACATATATATATATATATATATATATGTATGTGTATATATACTCTACAGTTCAAATGTTTGAGGGAAGCCCTAATAATCTTTTCAAAAAGTAGTTGTTTTGTACTTTAAATAAGCGAAAATTATATATCTCTAACAAAAATTCAATTTTGCTCTCGTAAAAATATCCCCCTTTAACCTTGATTAATGCGGGACAAATCTTTGGAATTCGTAGAAAGTGTTTTGCAAAGTATAAGTTTTATAATTGATTCCATTATTTTTACAATGACTATAAGAGCTATTTTTCATTTTTTTTTTTTTTTTTTTACTCTTCCGTCAAGTTAATACCATGGTAATTCTGGGGTGGCTTCTTTTGAACTGTAATATATATATATATATATATATATATATATATATATATATATATATATATAGATAGATAGATAGATAGATATTATTAGTGGAAAATATACATACGTATACAAAATATATAAATACCCATACATGTATATTTTCAGTAAAAATTCCAAGAGGAAGAATCCAGGTAGAACTCAATGTCTAGGACAGAGGAAGGATATAATAAAAAGGCTTAAACACTAATATTCCATGGTCATAATTTATTCCATTGGAATTCATCAGACCTACATCAGACCTACCATGGAATATTAGTGTTTAAGCCTTTATTATTATTATATATATATATATATATATATATATATATATATATATATATATATATATATATATATATTTCTTAGAATATTGCTTTAATTTTCACCAGTGTTTACTATTCAACCAATTTCTTTTCTTAAGAAACGTAAATAATTTATGGAAAAATTTACTTTCATCGAATATCAACATAAAATGAAAACGTCAAATATGATATATTAAAGCTTACCTCTATGTTAGTAATGGTTTCTTTCTTAATCAATGTATATATGTATGTTTGTTTTTTCTTGTGAGTGTGTATGTAAAACCAGGTTCCCGAAACAGATTTTTTTTTCAAATTCATACTTTCCACCTCCCTCCAGATTAACCGAATCATCTATGTGCCTGTGTCTGTCTGTCCGTGTGTCGTAATACGAGCCAGAGGATTCAGCTGGATAATGTTATAGCAGAAGGATATTGCGAAAATTTCATGAAATTTGATAATCCGATATTTTCTAGTTTTAAAGAAAATAATTTTGCAAACTTTACAATATGATAAATAGATTTTCCATGATATGAAAAATGAACTAGTAATTTTACTGATGTGATGATCCTATTTTATTAGTCATTGTACAGGATGTTCCAAAAGTCTTGGGAACATTTTGATATTGAATATCTCGAAAACTGTTAAGGATATAAAAACGCACCTGGCATATTCTGAAAGAATTTAATCTCAAGTTTTACATGGAATGTTCAATGTAAGCACTGTTGGTCACACGGCACACATCAAATCCGTCATCTTCCAACTTCTCTTGCATTGCAATGCAAAAATCACGACGAGCTGGTTTATCAGTGTCCTGCAACTGTTGGGTTAACTGTAGCTTGTAAAGTGTCATGTGCAGTTGTCTTTTTAAGACGCGCCAAATAGTTGTTGTAAGAAGCTGAAGTTCTTTACTGGCTCTTCTGATCGATTTACGGGGGACCCGTTCGAAGGTAGTTCGAACTCGCTAAACCGTATCATCTGAAGTTGAGGGGCGTCCCGTTCTCTTAGCTCGGCACAAACATCCATTCTTCATGAATTTACCATTCCATCTCAATATGGACTTCCTTTCTGGTGCCTCTTTTGGGAATTTTGTGCTAAATGCACGTTGAACAAGTGTCCATGATTCAGTTTTTTGCAAATTCAAAGACGCAAAATGCCTTTTCTGGTTGAGTGACCGCCATTACTGGATCTGAAAAAAATATTAAAAAAAAACTAATTTAGCTTTAAAATGGTACCAGTTTCACCTTACTAGCATTCATAGTTCAGCAGATATGACTAGTTGAAATGTGTCCAAGACTTCTGGAACACCCTGTTCGGGATATTTTAATGATCAGCATGAAAAGGCGATATTAAGCCAAACTTGAAATAAATAAATTTCTTCTTTCCTCATTCTTTGCGAAAAATAAAATCATTGTAAAAAATATTAGTTCGTCAGATGTCAGAGAACAAAAGAAAAAAAAAAAGAAACACTCGCTTAGGAAATGGCACCTCATGAATAAACACACATGCTGTATATCAAATTGTCTATTTTTATTTTCTATTTAAATATGCAAAATATCAAAACAAAAACAAAACTTTGACTGCGATATATAACTAGATTTTCAAAAAGCCATTTGACTTAGGCATTTTTGGCTTTTGCTAATTATAATTGAAATATCTTTTTTCTAAGACTGAATTTTGTTTCTCAGAGATAATTTAGATCTTATCCAATATTTCTTCTTGTTTTTCAGCATTTTCGTCTACGCTGATTCTGATGATGTGATTTCGATTGTTTTCATTTTATACTTTTACATTTCTCTTGTGAAAAATACTTTGTAAAAGAGAAAAGAATAAAATACTCGACATTACATTTGAGTTTGTTTAATTTAATTGTTTTATATTTATCTCACAGAAAAAAAGACTCTTTTTTTTTATTACTCTGATTAAATTTTGACAATTACGGAGAGAAGGTAATTATTGTCTGTCCTAAAATAAATGCCGGTTTAAAAATTGAAAAAATGCAAACGTGGAAAAAGTCTTAGGAAATATGACTGCATCAACGCCATTTGTCAAAATTCTTGCACTCCAAAGAGTGGTATTGAATTATTTCCTTCTTTCAAGATTTTCTAGAAATGCATATTCCGTTGTATTCCTTCCAAAATCTTTCAGACGTTTTAGATTCATTGCCTGTGTCGAAACATTTGAAATCAATGCATTGATATGTTTTACACACTTTTTTACACACGTTTTTACACACCGTATATATACCGTACCTATGAACACTAATGGGTATGAATCAATCCTCATAAATACGTTGCACACTATTGTAAGTGGGTGTAATAAGCTGTCTAAGTAGTCCACCACTAGCAGTGGCTTACGTACTCACGCCGCTGGCGAGTATTGTATTTTATTGATATTATAAAGATTACTATTCCATTTTCCAACCTCCGTTTTGGTTAATCCTCATTCAGTAACCCTTCCTAGGTTACAACACACACCTTCTCAGCCAGATAAAATTCTCGTTGTCACTATGTTATTAAAGAAGATTGAACTTATTTTGAAAAGACCTACAAAAAGAGGCATGTTGATTTTAAAAATGAAATAGTTTTAAACTCACTTTATCAAGCTCCCACGTAACTTCAGTGGTGTATGTACAATTATGATGGGGACTTATCTGCACCAGTTTTAATAAACTGCAGTTTCGATCCCGTTTTTCTCCCAATCTTGCCACGTTTGCGTTTTTTTTTGTTTGTTTTTTTTTTTTTTTTTTTTTTTTCTTCAAATTGTTTCTTACGAGTTTTATAGTTTTTAGTTTGTAACGAAAGGGTGCATTAAGGATAATATAGTAAGTCAGTAGTTCTCAACCTATTTTTCCCGATGCATCTGTTTCACCATAAGTCCCCTATAGGCAAGCCACCAATCTGCTACTGGGTGGCATGCCACTAGCGTTTACAGCTGTCGGACCGCCGGTGTGTTCGTCTCGGCAGTCTTACTACTGGTGGTCCGCTAGAGGCTCACTGGTGGCTGCTGCCAGAGAACTGCTGGCTTTGTCATTAGTGGCTTACGTGTAGGGTCAAGATGTCATTCCCTCGTCCTTTCCAAGACTGTCCGACTCAAAAGGTGCATTCCAAATAATATGGATATATTATTGAAAATATTCATTGTATATTAACATAGATTATTTTGTAGTGGAAAAAACTCAAGACCTAACGGAAAGAAAAAACCAGCGTGACACCTCAATTGCGCGGGCCGATGCACATTGCGTGTTGTGTCGCCTTGGAGAGATCAAAAGTTAATATTTTCAGTCTACTAATCTGTGAACCCAGTTCCAACCACACGTGAAAACCTGAAATTCTTCCCTAGGAGAGAATTTATAAGAATTTGCATTTATAAGTTATGAACGTTTGACTCGTAATCCCCTTATCACAAGTTTTCACTATATGGCTGGACTCAATTATCAAGTTAAATGACTGTTAAACAATTAACTTATTGTTGGTTACAACTGAGTGAAGTTTGGGTGAGATTGCTTGAAAATTAAGGGAGATTTTACTTTAAAATTTGTGTTGAAATCGATTTGTGTTGAAATCATTTTTTCGCGGTTTTTCGCTAAACGCAGTGCCATAGAAATACAAATGAGGTATTATTGAGCTCGTCCTGATGTAAGTAACCTACATACCGAGGTTAAACGAAATCTGAGGTAAAATGTTGTATTTATCGATTATTGAATCTTTTAAAATTATCGATTCTTTTATGCTAAGAACCTATCTCTTATATTATACAATGTATGTGCTAAGTTTGCTCAAAATTAGTTGGATGCATCTCGAGTGAAAATTTATCACACAGACAGACACACACATAGACATCCTCTCTTTTATATATAGAGATTATCCAGCAATAACACTTTCAGTCTACTAATCTGTGAACCTAATCCCCTCACCCGTGAAACCCTGAAATCCTTCCCTAAGGGAGAATTCCCTAATAGCTGAGAATCCCTGTAGTAAGTAATTTATTTTGCCTTTATCAACTTTTCCAACTCTAAAATGTTATTGTTTCCGCTCAGTCATTATATATTTTATTTATATTGAGATTTTTTGCATTTATAAGTTATGGACGTTTGACTCGTAATCACCTTTAAAATTTAAATTGACCTCATTGTGAAGCTAGACAATCTTTTTGGATGGAAGAATACATATAATACTAACTGTATTATTGGAGAATAATTGCAAAAAAATGGTCGGTTTTGACTCTTTCTCCAAAAGATCCTTCCTCTCCGATAATGATTTTATATAAATCAAAATGTTCAAAGAAAAATAGAGATTGACATTCACAATTTCATTCTATCTTTACAATAAAGATAAATCTTATCTTTTAATCCTGAATGGAACTTAGTTCCAGTCAAATGGTTTCTTTCACAGTTAGATGGAACCAGAATTTAAAAGTTCTATGTTTGATAGATAATAATCGCACTGCATGCGAAATTTTGCTTAGTGTTCGAATGCTCGATTTCTAAAATGGAAGACTTTTGTATCACATGTCGCTTTTTAATTGCTTCAGCATTCTTCGCTTTTTGTTAATTTTCTCAATTAACATGCTGTAATTGCTATTTAATTAGGTTTTATTTTAAATTTTAAACATTTGATAGAATAAAGTATATTGTTTTTACTCTAATCACATATCTACAATTAGCATTGGCTGACAGCCATACCCAGCTGGTCGATCAGAAAAAGCTTTCAATTAGAATGGAGCAGAAACAGCATCATGTTTAGATGTGACAAAGTCTATCTTCTTCAATTACGTTAAAGTACTTTCATTAAAAGCAGTTTGAATTAATGCAGTTACTAATATAACAGAAGTAGTCTGTAGCTATACAATTGAAGTTAGCCGAGGACGTGAAGGGGTAAAACAGGCAATATGAAAACCCACTCCAGACCACAATTATTTTGGAGTTTTTGAAATTCAATTTGTCAGTATGATACCAGGGATGTAAAAGAGGATATATTTATAAAGTAATTGTTAAGTTTTATGAAAACTGGTTGAAAAATCAAGGAAAAATAAGAAAGAAACCAGTAAAAATCGCCGTTTATCGCTATTTACGAAGGTTTTCACTATATGGGTGGACTCAATTATCAAGTTAAATGACTATTAAACAATCAACTTATTATTGGCTACAATTATGTGAAGTTTGCATTAGATTGGTTGAAAATTGAGAGAGATTTCAGTTTAAAATTTGTGTTGAAATCGATTTGTGTTGAAATCGATTTTTAGTTTCTCGCGGTTTTTCGCTAAACGTAGTGGCGTACAAATACAAATAAGGTATCGTTGTGCTCGTCATGATGTAAGTAACCTACATACCGAGTTTGAACGAAATCGGAGGAAAAATGTTGTATCTATCGATTATTGATCGGCTTTATCGATTATTGAATCTTTTAAAATTATCGATTTTTTACGCTAAGAACCTATCTGTTACATTATACAATGTATGTGCCAAGTTTGGTCAAAATTGGTTGGATGGATCTCGAGTGAAAATGTATTACACAGATAGACGCACACACACACATTGACATCGTCTGTTTTATATAGACAGATTATCACGCAATAACAGTGGGTTCGCTGGTGAGTGAATTCTTGACAGCATGAAAGAATTCGGTGGGTTGATTTGGTGTCTGGATGCCAAATAACACAAAAGGTCATAGTATCAACTGACAGCATTTCAGTAATTCTGGCGATAAAGCTGGTCCACTTAAACGAATAAAACATGAAATAAATAAACAACATCTTTCCATCTTTTCATTTATCCATCAAGTCATTCAATGTTCCTACTTGACTATTTTCAATGGTTAAACCTACAAAATACTGGTGGCCAAGTAAACTTAATTTTCATTGAAAACGAGATAATTGTTCCCTAAAACCAGGCAGTGAGATTACGGTTAAAGGGATAAGCTTTTATTCACAAATCATATTTTCTTTTTAGTAACAATTTAGCGTGATCTCAATATGCCAATTACTCAAGAATAGCTTCGACCAAATTTGAAATCAAACTTTCCAGCCATTAATTCTATTAAGAAAAACTTACGCTCAAACAGAATAAACAAACAATTAATAAACACACATCCACAAACAAATTTTCGGTAGACATGGACAAACGTGCCCGCAATAATACAGTGTCTAAAGGACGTTTTTTTCCCAAGACAACATTTTTTTTTTAATTACCTTCATTCTTTTTTACTATTTATCTAATAAATACAGTTTATTATTTTGGCTGTAAATTACCAAAAAAAAAAAATGTTCAAATTCACTTTCATCATACGTTTAGTTCTTATTTCAATTTTAATCGTCGCTTTTTAAAATAATAAACTTACCGAAGAGTGTGCCATGCAAAAAAAAAAACGTCCCTTTGACACGAGCACGTTTGTCTAATTTTCTTTATTTGAGCAATGATTAGAATTGTAATAAAACCTAAATATATGAAAGTGTATATATACATTTTCTTTGTACTTAAGAATTGCCAACGAAAATAATAAACACTATTTATTTATTAGGTTGTTTATTTACACTGTTTACTTATTGTATTATTTATTGGAATGGTTGGCAAAACATCGGCTAATAGCCAGTTGATTCAAACTTTATAAAATGGTAAGTAATATGAAATTCCTTATTGTTTACATATTTTAATAATTTAATAAATGTTTAGAAATGTATGAATATTTTTTCTTTATAAATTGGTTTATGAAAATATTGTATTAAATTAATTTTAGAATTTTCATCATACGTTTAGATCAGATGTATATATATTTATATATATATATATATACCTTTACGAAACCAACTTTTATAAACATAAAATCCTGGCTATCATTTTCTTTTAAAAATAAGCGATGTACATGTTTTGTTTGCCACATGTAAATATTTCAGAGAACTTTATCTTACATTTCAATAGAAGTTCAATTCAAGCAATAATTTTAGTGTCAGTATTCTTGCTTTTGTTAAATCCAGTTCTCGGATATATCTAAATAAAATGCAAAATAATGGGAACTTCAAATATGAAACATGACAATTTAAATATATCAGAGTAATGTGTAACTTTTTCTTTGAAAATATGTGTACACTTGTGTGTGTCATTTGTTCCTGCTTGTTATAAATATTATATTGTTATAAATATATTGATTTTTTAAACAGAACGATTATCACAGCACATTCTTTCTACTTACTTACTTTTTAAGAGTCCGGGTAAAAAAAAAAAAAAGAGATATAAAACATGGAATGAAAAAAAAACAACAATGAAGAAATATATGAACATGATTTGTTTACAGAAACGGAAATAACAAAATGATAATGTGACGCTATAAGAAAGATTAGTAATGTACTTGCCGAATTACCTGTAAGAAAAGGATAATTGATTTTAAGTCTTTTTTATAATTTTTGGAGAAACATTTCAATATCAATGATCTTGCCGATGTGACCTCCATCTTCTGGATTTCTCCTATATTTTGGATAGGAGTCATTCCCTTGTTCAAATCTAAATTTAATTTAAAAGAAAAAATATTTTCAGTTGGTTGTGTGCAAAAACATCTTTGTCTCACCCCTTTGATATGTATGTGATGCAATACTTGATTGAATAAATTAATGAGAAGATTTCAACATTAATATGACAGTTGAATTGTCGCAATAAATATGTATTGTAAGGAACTATTCACAGATTGGTTATTTATTGCTCAACTTGACGTCCATATTGTCTCATTTTGATCTTGCCGATGTGACATCCATATTTTGGCTTTCTCCTTCTATGTTTTGGATAGGAATCATTCCCTTGTTTAGATTTAAATTTAATTTAAATCAAATCGGAAGAAAAATCAGTGAGAGGGGTTGTGTCCCCGGGGACCCCATTTGATTAACATGAAATATACTTATCCAAGTAGCCTAGGAGTCATTCCTTAGTTCAAATTTAAATTTAATTTATATCAATTTTTTTAAAAAAATCAGTCAGCCCCTGGCTTTTTGATCAATATTATACTATCTAATCCCTGAAATGTAGTTTCAAAATATATATGCCTCCCCTAACATCAAATGTTGAGGCTATTTAATATAGAGATTTAGATATTTTCAATGGCTGAGCTCATTGTATGTTTGTTCCTGGCTTTGAATATTACTACTGATCGAAGATAAAAGCCTCCAACATCAAATGTTGATATTTAAGACGCGGAACAGCTTCCCTATGAAAAGATAACACATCTCTCTACTTTTCTTCCTTAAAATTATTGCAAAGAATATGTCTGCAGAATATGAGATAAAACATTAATCAATATTTAGGGTGACATTTTTTAGTTTTGTTTTATTTTGTTAATATCTATAAGAAACTCGTTTTGTTGTTTGGTTGGGAATTTAAGTTCAAAGAAGTATTTAATGGGGATGTATTTTGGTAATTCATTCTGGTTCACTCAATGAAAAATAATCAGAAATTATATTTGCGTAAATAGAATGTTTAAAAAGTCATTTTTGTATTATATGAAACTTCATTATTTTTCCTCATAAATGACATTGCTGTGTGACTTTTTCTAATGTGTTTAGTGTCGTGATGTAATGACATTGAAGCTACATTTTATGACAATGTCGGTGATTGCCGAATCTTTCCATTATTCAAAAGACAATTTACCAGCTGTCTTGAATAAAGTATTGAAAAGATTTTTTTCTTATAATCACTTGAAAATTATTTCAGAACTCTTGGTAAGTGAGATTTATTGAATTATTCTAAAGATTATAATTCATTTCTCTTCTTCAATTAATATTTTCTCCCATTTAATTATCAATCTTAGTCTTGTCTGGAACGAAGTCAGTTTTATGAGCCACTTAGTGAGGATTAAAATCAATAGTAATATATAACGAGATTACTTCTCCAATAATCAATGACAGGTTCTCTCGTTTGTCGAAAGACTTCAGAACTAAGACATTGCTTTAATTGTAACCACACTGGAGCCGAAAAGGATTAGCGGTATAAATATATTCAACAAATTTCATTAACATTTAGTCACTACGGCCACTTAGATAGATTTGAGGAGTGAAATAAAAAGGTATTTAACAATATTCCATTTTAGTAGTGATTTTCTAAGCATAGCTTAGATGTACCACAAGGGCGAAATATGCGAGACACAATGAGGATCGAACTCACCTCTCAGTCGTAATTGTTCCAGCGAGACAAACTTACATTACAACGCCTCGAGGAGTCCATATTCAATTTTAATTTGTACGAAACCTGAAAACTAAATGCCCGAAAAATATCAACTGAAATAATTTATATAATGTTACTTGTAGTATCTTTTTATTTCTTCATAGAAAATTACCGTCCTGGGTCAGACGATAAACTACATCCACGTCCTGGGTAAGACGATAAACTACATCCGCGTCCTGGGTAAGACGATAAACTACATCCAACGGCAAATCCTCTGATCAGGAAGTTTGGAGGAGTGTGAAATCACCTCTTAACTGCTGGTGTTCCCAGGTCCACCTTGACCCAGGGTGGTGGTACCTGTTAGGGTCCCAACTATGGGTAAATATTTAATCCCAATAAAAGGGGTTAAAACACTATGAAATTGTAAAAATAAGTTTTAATAACAGCAATACATTTTTTGAAAAAAATTTACCAGAAATACACTTTTGAAAAAATATATTCGCAGTAATAAAAATCTTATCAGCATTAAATAACACATTGAGGTAAACCAAACCAAACCAAACCATAGAAAATTCCTTTTTTGGACATCGTTTTTCATTTTCATGTAAATATCTTCTATCCATAGACCACAAGTTTTCTATACAAGTGATATATGTATACCCAGAGGGTTATATTAATCTAGTGTTTTTGTAACCATTTTGGGGAGAAGTAGGCTCCATCTAGTCTTGCAAAATGCGGAAATACATTGACGTTCGCCTATATTGTCTTTAAATTAAGCCTACTTACTTCTGAACTGCATCACTCAAAAGTCAACTTGACAAAAAACTGACAAGAATTCTCTGCATTACTATTGACATCATCATCTGGTTCGAACGGACATTTTATTTTACGGCCTGCTCCACCTTTCTTTGTTATTTTCATAGTTATGCTGGTTGGTGATTAGTATGAAGGGCTGTCCTTTAGTCCGGCTATCAATGGCATACAGCATAACTCTAGAGTTTTACCTAAAAAAATTCCTGTTGAGAAATCTGTTTTCTTACCATTCTTTCCGCAGATCACGCATTTCTGTTTGTGATGTTTACTTAAAGTCTGTAGTTAGTGTTTTTAATATTCCGCATTTTTCCTCTCTATTTAAATTCGCAACACCTTTTTTTTTATAAATGATTCTGTTGTTTTTGTTGTCAGTTCATTCTTATTATTTTCGCTAAATCTCTTTTATTCTAATATTTCTAAAACCATTTCTCGGGTTTTTATCTTGCAAATCTTTTCATTTGGTTCTGTTTTTGATTGTTCTCTCTTTAATTCATCCGCAAATTCTGACGCTATATTGCCATCACTTAATAACCTTATCAGCAATGATTTTTACTTTATACATTATACTTTTCTTAACACTCATAGTAAAATGTATATATCTAAAATTAATGTTAGATGCTGATAAGTATATTCTTCATCTTTGTGTAAAATCTGTTTAGGCACTCCACAACTTCCCTTGTTTCATTGTTTTAAGGAATTGTGACTATTCTTCTTTTTTTTTTCATTGACCAAACACTTTTAATAGGTTACTTGCTGTTTACTCCTGATTCTTATGCTTACAATATGACTTGTTAGTTTTAAATTCTCCAACCTTTCTTTCCGCTTTATGTGTCTTAGAAATTTTCCTTGTTGTTCATATTTTACTTAATCTTCCTAATTGATCACATGTTCTGTTCATGTTATTTTTAGCATTTCTGTTTTTTTTTCAATTTTCTTCTTGTTTCTTTCGCCATTCCTTATGGAACTTTTGGATTTCTGTTGTACATTTTCTGTTGCCAAATGAAAACCAAACTCGTGAGATTTCATCACCACCAAGCGGATCCTAAAATTTCGCCTATCGCGATAAACGGGTGTTCCCTTAGAGGGAGACTAAGCCTTGAGTGCCAATTACGAATTAAGATCATACAAGACTTCAAGTGGAACTCATGCAATCAATCGCTAAAACGCTGAGAAATGGTCGGTTCTTTGTACCGATCCAATAAGCACTTGACTATTCCTGCTATTCTCTACAAGAGCCAGATCAACTTGAAAAGGGAGTATTGTTGCCATGTATGTGCAGGAACTGCGCAAACGTCAGTTTCTAGTCTCTAGACACTTTATTCCTATATAACATCTTTCTTTATATTGCTAGCATTGCTTTTGATCACAAAAATAGCATTTCTAGTTCAAGTTTCTTGAACAAGGCCACACTGTTCTTAACCTACTTGCGGTCTATTCCAGCTACGAGCACTATTTATTTGAATCAGAATATGGTTAGTTATGTGGTACGTTAATCAGTTTTCACAATAGAGTTTTCATTCATTTGCACTCGATTTACGTGGTATCAATATGAACGTAGGTCTACTGAGGTCGTCCGTTATTACACCGCTGTTATTTTACTTAATACTTTTTAATCATTTCACCCCGAGCAAGGTTATAATGCCACTAAGAAGAAAGGGGTTGCTTGGAGTAAAAGATCATGAGAAGACTAAAAGGAACTAGATACCTAGTATTAAACAGGAAACAAAGGGTCCCTACTCCTGTTCAGTAAATGTAGAAATGGTGTGACCGGGCGATAAGCGAACCTTTCTATATTTCATTTATTCTTTCAGTAATTTGATTGAAGTTGTCTAATTCTAATTAATCTATTTTTTATATATCAACGCGCGTGTCCACGCACACACACAAATATATATATATATATATATATATATATATATATATATATATATATATATATATATATATATATATATAATATATAGTTCTTGTCTAAATCAGTTATGCTTATAAATGTTTATTTATTTCTATTGCTCGCTTTGACTCTGATCAAAACAATAACATTTCTAGTTCGAGTCTCTTAGACAAAGCCGCACAGATCTTGAGATATTTTTGGTATAATCCAGCTACAAGCACCATTTATTAGAATTATAATAAGTCTATGAACCGCATTAATCAGTTTTAGGATTGAGTTTCCATTCATTTGCACCTGGTTTATTTGGCATCGCTATGAACATACGTTTATTGAGGTCTTCAGGTATTTTGCCACTGTTATATATTTCGTTTATTATTTTAGTAGTCTAACTGAATCGTCCAAAGCTATCGTAGCTTTTTACATACTATATGATGAACACTCCTTCAGTTGTTCATTATATCGTATTGTATTCATCATATTGTGTTGTATTGACAATAATAAAACTCGCTTAACCAAAAGGCTATTGTAAATTTTTATGATAAAAATACTTTTCTTTTTTTTTTAAATCTGAGATACACATCACAAATTGCCGTTAAATATACATAACTGTGTATATTAAATATCTCCCTGTGGCTTTTTTGTTTGTTAATAATAATCTTCTTATTTTCTTGTGCCGTGTCCCTTCATGATGTAGGCAGCCATGGCTCTCCACAACTTTCTATCCTTTGTAGCTCTAAGCAACGTTTCTCCTTTTATTCTTTAGTTAGAAACATTTACTATATTTGCTTTCATTTATGAAAAAGTTATCGAATACACATAATCCAATTTTATTTATCTATTTTATAT
Organism: Acanthosepion pharaonis; assembly: GCA_903632075.3. Lineage (NCBI taxonomy): Eukaryota > Metazoa > Mollusca > Cephalopoda > Sepiida > Sepiidae > Acanthosepion > Acanthosepion pharaonis. The sequence continues at coordinate 3,725,784 of CAHIKZ030005170.1, read as the reverse complement.
ATCAATATATATATATATATATATATATATATATATATATATATATATATATATAGAGAGAGAGAGAGAAAGAGAGAGAGAGAGAGAGAGAGGGGGGAAGATAATTATTATTATTAACATAAAGTTTGTTCTTAGCTGATTGATGTTAACTTCAGCATCCCGACTCTAGATTTTCTTACGTAGAAGGACCCTACAGCAATCTCTCCGTTCACGCGTCAGGAGATAACAATTTGTGTGTGTGCACGTGCGCGCACGCACTGTATAAAGCCGCATTTTAAGATCAATGGCTAAAAATCACTTTGAGCGAGCGAGTGAAGCCTGTGGATCTTGGCGAAGACCACACTTCATCGAACCTTGTGAACGGGCGCTACAGAATCACGCTCAAAGAACTGTGCCAGATAATAGAAAGCACAACAGTTAAGGACTTTCAACAGCAGCAACAGCTAAAATGGATAGCACTTAAAGAGAAAATAATGACATAAACACACACTACTTGAAATAAAAAGTTAGGAAGGAAACTTCCATCAATACTAAACTTGAGAAACCTATTTTCCTGAAACATTGTTTTAAGAGAAAGATTTTATAAATTTCAACCAATAGTAGTACAGACTGCTCGGTCAATAAATGCCAAATGTTTCCTTATAAGGAAATGGCTATAATTAGTATTACCATTGCAATTGATAATCGACTCATAAATAAACAGAAGTGAGTGTTTAAACTTATATTTCCTAATATTTAGTAAATAAAGCAATCACTTTTAATCTTTTTAAACATATTTCCATTCAGCATTAAATATTATTTTAAGTAAAATCCTCTAACATTTCCAACATCATTCTGATTAACCGTCTTTCCCAAATGCAAGCTGGATTGGTTTGATTTGTTTTGCTTTAGGGCATATCAGCTTCAATGAGTTATTTAATGCTGACAAGATTTTTGTTGCTGGTAATATTTTTTCCATAAATCTATTGCTGGTAATACCCTTTTCCTCAACAATGTATTGATTGTAATATTTTTTTTTCATTCCAAAAAATTATTGTTGGTATTAAAACCTATTTTTACAATTTTCATGTTGTTTTAACCCCAGTCTGGTTGTTAACTATTTGTCCATAGTTGGGACCATAACAGATTATACCACACCGACTCAGTGTGGATCTGGGAACACCAGCAATTAAGAGGTGGTTCCGAGCTCCTCAAAACCTCCTGATCAGAGGCATTGCTGTCGGACGTTTATTATCGTCTTAGCCAGGACGCGGGTGTAATTTATCGTTTTCCCAAGGACGCTGCTGGTTGGTTTTGCTTATATAGTGCTACAACGTTGCTTTTGATACCTCTAGTGGTGCTAACACTATTTATTTCTTGCGTTTGTGAAGACTGGCTATATATGTACAAGTGTATATGCAGGCAATCATCATTTTTTTTTTTAACAGTAGGGTTCACCTTGTAAAAGGCCCGGGAAATACTTGAGGTAGAGGATTACGTTATGAGGTAGTTTATATGGTTAGGAGGGGAAGATAACGGTTAACCCTAGACTTGAGCTAGTTAAGATTGTATTGATCGGGGAAGCATCGTCTTTGGAGCAGTTGTTCGCGCGAAAGAAGCTGTTTGAATAGAACTTCTCGCCAATGGAATACGGAGCGAATGTCACTTGGTTTACTACATTATAAGTGGCATGGGCGGGTCTTAGACAAGAATGTTAGACCTGGTTGGACCAAGGATATCATGCTTAGGAGCCCACTAAAGATTTCACTTGAAACTGACAGAAAACGCTTCATACAAATCCACTGACAAGCTTCCCCAAGACATTCAGACGGAGCAGACGTAAAACGGCGATCAGTTCGTTCGTAAGCAAATATTTACGATTCATTATGTCTTGCACAACATGTTTATCGGGATCTTTAATTTCATTCGAGTGTATCACAAACATGTGCCGTAGCGTTTACTTCGATGTATGTATGTGGATAAGAATACTTGTATGTCTGCTTATGCGTGTGTGTGCATGTTTGCAAGTGAGTGTAAGTAAGGGTATGAGCGAAGCTCTGGGTATATATGTTTAAGCTTGCGCTGCGACCATGGCAGGAGGAAACAGCAACCCTAGAAGGATAATGTAACAAAAGACATACTTCCGGTCTCACGCCTACACACGCAAACATTTTGTTGTTCGTTTTTAAAACAAAGTTGCTTTAAATACAAGAAGACAATTAATTTTTCGTTTTCTTTTCCTTTTATAATATATATATATATATAATAAATTTATCTAATTTCTTGTCATTTCACACCCCGACTTTTTTTAATTCTATTCAAGCAGTGAAACATTTTAAGTCGATATTTACCGCGTTTGATTAACACTCTCTAACTTGATTTGTATTTTCAATTTTTCTTTTCAGTAACTTTATTTCCTCTTAGTTCCAACTTATCCAAAATGAAACAGAAATAGATAAAGAGAAAGGCAGAAATGCATCAAAGAATTCTATTCAAGTAATAAGTAAATTTTAAGGTAAATGGACATCGATTATATCCTGGAAGTAACTGATGAAAAAGATCTTGTCTCTTTGGCTATATAAGAAAACAACTTTAAATGAATTTTAGTTCAGAAAGGAAAGTCCATGTAGCGTTTAATAACTGAGCAGTGTTTACAACAATCGACATGTTTTGTCCAGTTTTTGAACTTGTGTTAGAATGGTTAAAAAAATCCTCAAGTCGGTGATAGCGGCTCCGAGAGCCGAGTTCCAATTCTAGTCGTTCGTTACATTCAATTGCTTGCAAATACCATTGAGAAAGGTATCTCTTCACACCCAGCTATGGGTAAATAGTAGAGAAGACTGGGTACTACCGCTTTGGTTGACAACCGATCTTGGAGATGGACAACTTTGAATTCAAAAGCTCGAACTATGGGTTAAATAGCCGCACTAATCCACAATTGACCAAGAGTGGTGAGTATGGCTGTAACCCTAAAGACAAGGTCAATCTGGGAGGCGTCCATCCAACAGCAATGGGAACAACCTTGGATTTGGATTTGGTGTTAATCATTTTATAGATAGGAAATGGTTGAGGAAAATCGAATAATTGATTTCTTTATTCAAATTACTTTTCTTACTGTATTTGGCAAATGAATTCGGTTTATTTTAATATGTAAGTCTTGGATAGAATTTGAATCATTTGGACAGTATAAAAGACATTAGTTTCGTGTTTGGACATCAATAAGATTAAAAGTCAAAAGATATGGAACGACTGTTAATGATACGTCTTCAGTAAATCCGTCGGAAAAAGATGATCCACTGAAGGCAATAGAACATGAAGCAAATAAACAACATCTGAGTTTTAAACTCATTGACATCTATTCATACATCCACCGAAACTTTCCTTTTTTCCCCTACTTTATGATTGTCAACAGTTAAACAGCTTAGATACTGCATGTTGCCTTATCTTAATTTTCAGTGATGACGAGATAATTGTTCGTACAAAATTAGGCAATTAGATTACGTTGAAGGAAATAAGCCTATATTATACATCAGCATATTCGTTTTCTTCTCAGAAACAATTTAACGGGATTACAATATTTCATCATTCTAAAAATAACCTTGCCATCCGGGATCATAGTCGACCAGATTGTTCATTACTGTCGAACTGTCTGTCTTGAGCAGAGAGGAACCCGGACGAGGCTTTGCCGAAGGGCATAGTTTCGTCCGGGGAGGTAGACAGACCCTGAACCCGTTTATGCGGGTTCTAAGGGAATATTTTTGGCCGAGCCTACGAGGTCGGAGAACCCACGGAAAACTCGGCCTTTTACCACATACATTCGTCGTGGGTGGGGACTGTTAAATATTATCATTTATGATAGAAAATAAGGTTATTCTGTTATCCCTGAAATAAATATATAAAATTTCATCTTCCTAAAATAACCTTACAACCAGTGATGAAATATGAGAAAGATGTTCCATTATTCTAAAACCTGATTATAAAAACGACCCTTCTACCACAAACGAGAGCAGTTAGGACAGGAAGTCGGGAGTTTTAAAAAGGCCCAGCACTCACGCATTTCTCATCCCTCCTTGAAAATCGAAAACTAACGTTTTCAAACGTTATCCTCACCAACGAAATTCTCGGAACAAAAAAAAAAAAAAGTAAGCATAAAATTTTAAATAAACAAGTGATAGCAACTGTTGTGGTCTGTTAGGGGTCAGAAAGAAAGACACGGAAAGAAGAAGGTAAATTGAACAAGGTATTGAAATACCAGAACATATATACAAAGTAAGACTGTTATTAGCAGATAGAAGTGTCCGTCGGAACTGTCAGGTTACACTGCATCACGACTGCCTCCTTAGGAAGTCTCGCAGGTTAGTATTTATGAAGGACGAAGAGTCCGTTCTAATGTAGACAGGTCACCATAACAGTAACATTGAGAACATTTTTAAAACACACCCTACCAATATCTGTAATTCCAATTACGAAAAAGAAAATTCTTGTTATTAATGTCAACACGTGTCTCAAGTCTTTTGTTGTTATCGTTGTACGTTTTATGCATTTTATTTTCAGTATATAAAAAAAGGTAAAACGGATTCCTCTATCAACTACTACTAAAAATACATATAAGAACGTGGTAATTATTTTAACTACATTATCACCAATTTAGCGACCCCGTTACAACGAGATCACAACAAAAACACCCAACCTTTATACACACAAACTGTATTCACACAACCACTGAGTAATTATTTTAGAAATTCTGGTGATACTTTAACAGTTCACAAATTTGTTTCGTCAAGCTATGAATAGCAAGTTCTTGTAATATATATATATATATATTTGTTTGACCAAATTTGATCTTTTGATTATAGTTTTGTTGTTTTTTTCCAGTGTCATGTTTTTTGATAAACTGATATAGCATTTCTTGTTCTTTTTCCAGTGGACCAAATTTGATCTTTTGATTATAGATGTTTTCCAGCCATGTTGCTCGCTGTGATAAGCTGAGATAAACTTCTTGTTTGATCTTTTGATTATAGTTTTGTTGTTTTTTTCCAGTGTCATGTTGCCCGCTTGTGATAAACTGATATAGCATGATTCTTGTTCTTCTTAATCCACATTAAGGACCAAATTTGATCTTTTGATTATAGATGTTTTCCAGTGCCATGTTGCTCGCGTGTGATAAGCTGAGATAGCATGCTTCTTGTCCTTCTTAATCCACATTATGGACAAATACGAATACAAATGTCACTTCCATATAAACTAACAAAATGACACTTCAGTCAGCAAATTCTGTGCAATTTTTATAATATATTGCAAGTGATGAACAGTGTTTATTACGTAGTGAGAAACCTTTTCGATTTTCCTGATCAAAAATAAAAGAATATATAGCCTCGTATTCTTTTCTCTTTTCTTTACTTCAGAGGAGCCTCTTTGTAACCAGAAACCAAGTCTTGTTAAAACAGTTAAAGGACCGAAATACTGCATGCTACGTTAGCTTCAATTTTCAATTTTCATTGCGGTTAAAACCAGGCAATTGGATTACGGTTAGGGGCAAAAGATTTCCTTTGTCAGGAGTTTATTCTTCTATTCGTATGTGTTTTTCTTTTATCATTGATGTATTTACAAATACTAGCCGAAAACCTGACTTGAAAACATTTTTATTAATGCATTTATTCATAAGTAAGGGTGTGCAAATAAAAAGATTTGAAATTGACAAGTTTCTATATGGGCTGAAACGTGACCCCAATAGCTGCAATCGTTTCATAATCTGACGGAAGGGCTACGCGTACTCTTCCATGAAATATTGAATTCTCTTTGGAAAAAAAAACAGCAATGTGTGGAACGTTCCCAACGTTAAAGGATATTAACATCTTGCAACAGGCATTTATTTACTATCCAGGTTCAATAATTTTTTGTATTTAATATTTATTTTTTAACAAATTAATAATCCGGTTTTGCATATATATATATATATATATATATATATATATATATATATTTGTGTATATATATATATATATATATATATATATATATATATATATATATATCCCCAAACGATCTTCTGTGGAAAGTTTACTTTGGGAAATTAATCATGTGTTTTATACAGACAAAATATGGAAAAACATTTTGTTTAATTTGTAATCATTACAAACATTCGACATTCGCTCGTTTGTTTTGACAAGTGACTTGGTTCGAAAACCTCTTGCAAAATTTACATTTTTATCTCATTATATTTAAGGCTTCCCAGAAAGATCGGGTTCCTTATCCTCTACTGCAGACATCTTTCGAGTTCCTTGCCTTCTGCTTGCAGCACAAATTTCGTTAAAATTATTTAGGTTATGAACGCTGAGATGGAGTCAAATTCTTCAAACAACAACTCCGATCATATGCATTCATAATAACGTTTGTTAAATCCCAATTCTGAATATTGATTTAAGCATTTCGCAATTGAAAATTTGGATCAACACAAACTTTAATCCTCAAATATCCTTCAGCCAGCATTAGGTAAGATTAGTGTATATCTATTTAATATAACGTCCCTTTAGGAAGTAAGCGTTTCCTTATCAGTGAATTGTAATGCCTTCTTGAGAAAGGTAATGAAATGGTTTCGCGTTTTGTATTCAGAATTGTCATTATCCTAGATTACATTCAAGACCAGAATTTAATCTCGGGTCGTAGATTTCACTTTCCGCGCTGATAACGCCTACGTTACCATCATATTAAATATGTCAAATAACTTTCTAAGATATTCCTTTAACTCAGGTATGAAACATGGTAAAGGATTGTATCAAATATAAAATAAGGAAAACTAGAGATAATAATAATAATAATAATAATAATAATAATAATAATAATAATAATAATAATAAGAGACTACAAACATAAAAATTGTCTCCTTATTGATATGGCAATCCCTGCTGACTGCAATAATCTTTAAAAAGCTACCAAATACAAGACCTTGAAATTGAAATCTCAAAAATGTGACACAAGGCAACATCAACAATCCATTTTGTAGTTGGAACCCAGGGATTGGTTGGAAAAGATCCCCAAAACTCATTGAAGGGATTCCTGGAAGTCCATGCCTTAAAGAAATTCAAAAAATTGTTCTCTCGAGTACTGCCCATACCTTACGAAGAGCTTTATCTATGTAAATATGTTGTTGTTGGTGGTGGTGTTTGTTTTGTTTTGTTTTTAATTGGTCAGTGGAAAATATCATGTTTTCTGACCTTACACACCAGAAATCAAAGGAAATTAATAATTTTGTTTTAATTGGTCAGGTTGGATGGATCTTGAAACATCGAAATCACACCGATCATAACGTTTCAAAAATGCCATTTTATGCTGACCTTACTGTCTTACGTCTGGAATTTCACAGAAATCAAAGGAAATAATAATAATAATAATAATAATAATAATAATAATAATAATAATCGCATAGACATAGTGTTAAAAAAAACAGAATGTTTATTGACATGGTAGTTCCTGCAGACTATAATGTATCTTTGAAGATTTTAGAAAATCTATTAAATGCAAGGACTTTGAAGTAGAAATCTCAATATGAAAATGTGGCACATAAGAACATCATTAATTCCAGTAATATTTGTAAACCTCGGTTTGATTGGAAAAGGTCCCGAAAAAATCACTGAAAGAATACTTGGTAGCCTATGTCTTAAAAAAATACAAAATAGCTTACACAAGAGTACAACTCACTCATTACGAAGAGCTTTATCTATCTAAAATGCGTGTGGTCATAGTTTGTTTTTTGTTTGGTTTTTTTTTACGCAAATGATCATTGGAAAATATCATGAAGCCATTTCTGACCATAAGTTTCTGCTTGCAATCCAGTAGGAAATGTGTATACAACAGAAATCAAAAGAAATAATAACAACAACAAAAACATATCTTTTAAAACCATCCCCGTAAAGATTATGACAAGGACGCGGAAATACAAATTGTAAGAATGTGGTATTTAAAGACACATACTATTCAAATAATAATAGTGCCATTAGAAATGATTAAAAAGAATACTGATCGATACACAAAGAATTTTCCAGGAGACCTCTCACTATATGAGATAAAACAGATTGTGATCATGAACGCACTCCTATATACAGAAAAAAGTCTCTTCATATAATACGCTCAATAATTTTCAAAGAAAGTAAAGGATTGTATCATATTGCAAATCAGGAAAACTGGAAATAATAGTCAATATGCTAATTATAATCCTATTAATAAGAGATGCACTTTTATAAGTGAAGTGCTAAACTTGGAAAAAAAATAAGAGGATATCTCGATTTGATGAAGAATTAAAATGTTTCAGATTTGACTATTAATTGCTAAGATACTGAAACAGAAAATGGATATGGTAAAGATGAGAGAAATGAAGAAATCTGCTAGGATATTTCAGAAGATTCGCAAAGTTTTAAAAAAGCAGATTTCACTCTTGTAGATACAAACAATAATTCTTTTGTTTCATAATTAATATTAGAAGCATATCTTTAAAAGCAGATTGTGATTGCGTATGCATTTTTAAAATGACGCGTTTTGATATTTTAAATTATATATTATTTTGAATACAAGGTTTTATTTGTGCATACCGGGTGTAACAGCAAAATTGTCCAAATCGTTTAAAAGCAAAATTGTCCATTTGTTAGATTAAAATTTGAACCGTTGTATCTTAGAAATGATTAAAGATATCTTACTGGAATTCTTCGAGCGTTTTATAACACGATTGGACTCGAATTCTCCAAGCTTAGCAGAAGAATCGTGACAAATTCTATCTTAATTGAAAAAAACATTCTCATCATTAATTAATCATAGATAAGGATCGAAAGCATATGAAGGATTGAAATTCTTTCTTATATATATATAATATATATATATATATATATATTATATTGATCATTTTTAGATTCTATTTTTGAAACATTGTTGAACTGTGTATGAAAAACCATATTTTAAATCAATTAATTTATAAATATATATATATATATATATATATATATATATATATATATATATATTCCAGGATCATTTTCCAACTTATTCAAGATGATCTTCCCCTCTCTAACCTTCTAACTTTCTGACCTGGAGTAACAAGTTGCCGCACAGATTTCACTTACGATTCCATTTCCAAGTCTTTTTCAATTGCTGTTTGGACTTTCATAGCTGAAACTCATCTCTCACGTACCTCGTAAAGTGAGTTGGATCTTTTCTATTTGATCTCTTTAGTTCTAAGGTGAAATAATGATCTCTTTTCTCGTTGTGATCTCCTGATACAGAGTTCTTCTATACTGTTCCCTCATTTTTGAACTTATTCACCGTTTTCTTGATGGTTCTTGAATGGACTTTCAAGATGGACGCCAGATTATGAATGTTTGTACTATTACTGAAAGTTTCAATGATCTTTTACGTCTCTCCAATCGCTAATTTGGGAAGACAGTGGGTTCTACACAAAACGATTTTAATCTGTTCTCTTTCTAGCTGAATAAATCAAAGGGTTTTTCAGTGATTCTTACGACAAATGGTGTCAAGATGGCTAAACGCTTTATCTGAAAAACTGGAAAAAAAGAAAATCAATTAACTGATTTCTTAAATATTAAAAAATTTGTAGGGTGTACAATTATACTGTTACAAGATTTGGACAATTTTGCTGTTACACCCGGTATATATGTAGTTGTGTATGTATGAATTTTCCTTTTTATGTGCGTGCATTTGTTCATGTTTCTGTTTCCTTGTTTCTGTGTATTGGTTGTTAGAATCATTTTTCTGTCTTAATTTTCAAGGCGCATAAATTCGTAATGCACTATATGCATATAAGGAGGTATAAAGTCGGTCGGGCATACAGTGTTCAAATCCCCGCCACGTTTTTTGTTTTCTTTTCATAAATGCCCTTTTTAAAAGCGTAGGTCGATCTCTTCCTTCTACACTCAGCAATGGGTTAAATATTAAAGTGAACTGAAATTTCTAACCTTGGCTTCTAACGTAGCAAAAAGACGACTCTAAACTCAAAACTATAGAGATAACAATTCACAGATATTAAGGAAAAGAAAATGTAATCTTGAATAGATATGTTATTTAAAAATAAAAGAGGTAATGACTTCGTCAGTTAGAACTCAGATATTCACGAACTGATTAGTGGCTGCAATTTTTTATTTAGTGTGTACTGGCTTTGTATTTTTTCTGGTTACTGCACCCAGAATGGTAGTAAGTAGTCAGAAATATCTGGTAGGACTTTGAGAGGCAGCTCCAGTCAACAGTCGCATAATATCAGGGTATATGCAGTGCTAAGTCGCGCATGAATAGGTCTTCCTGTATGTACTTCCGGTGGGCAACCAACACTGCCACATTATACTTTAGTCGTAGCCAATATTATCTGCATAGGACTATTTTTAACATGGACAGAAGGTTCGCGGGTTACGTCGGACCCGACGTACGGCGTTTCGTGGATACGGCACCATCTCGCATAATATAATACGTCGGCACGCGACGCTGTATGAGAAAGACGGCGTTGTTTCTTCACCGGTTTACGCCACATTGGATTCTGCTACATTTTCTATCTCTCGTTTCTGTCGTTTTGGGGGGTACTTTTTGCACTTCATTATGCCTCCCAGGCGTAAGGCAAACCTGTGTATGCATATGTAGGTGATTTCTAACTAGATTACGTCGCGCCGTATGGACGGTTCTCCGACGTAAGTCGAAGACCCCCTGTAATCGTAATTATCACGCAATGAAAAATTTAACCGTATATGCAAAACTAGTAAAAATTCAAATCAAATATTTCCTATGGAGTCTACTATGGATGATTAGATAATCGATTCGAAAAAGACTGTATCCGTCATATATCTTTACCTATCAGACTATTTTTGAAATACTGTATGTGACCATGTAAAACACTAAATATATAAATGTTAGTTTTACATGATAATTTACAAACACATTTGGCCATTCGGTCACCGTCTGATCGAATTCATTCACAGTCCATAAACATTTAGTAACCAGAAGATAACAGAATAAGCAGCTCTGTTAATTCTAATTTCGTGAGGTTTGTCCATTTTGTCAAATAAATATTATCTTAAAAGAACACAATAATGATTACAAAATCACGGCAAAATTAAATTAAAATACTTTCTATGCTCTCAACTGAACGTTCACATCAATGTTAACATTCATACAGACACGCGAAGGAAGGATTTGAAAGGACACTATCTTATCACTATAAATCTGAAAAATTTTAATGTAAAAAAAATAAACTTTTGAAATCACTATATCACTATAAACATTTTTTCACATTTGCGTTACGTTATTAAATGTATATAATAGGGATAAAACTTTTATTATTATTTTTATTGATTCCCTGCTCATCATCTTTATAATCACCTCAGTTTATACCAATTAATGTTCATTGTTTCGACAAATATTGCTTTATGGTAAGAATACATTATAAACTGTTAATCGCTTCCAATGGCAACTCGGGATACAAAATTATTTAATTTTCTAGAATTAAATCAACCCACAAAGAAATTTTCATTCGTCTTCCTGTTCTTTATGCAATATATTTTACTTATTTAAAATAAATTTAAACCTGTTATTTATTTACATATTAATTGCATTATTTCTATCAAAATCTCATCTCATTAGATGTGTGTAAAATTCCCCATCGTGTTTTACAAAAATTAATTTTTTTATTAACAACTATCACATAATTATTAAGCATTAAAGTATTTTCGTTCTCACACAAAGATTCTGTTTAAGAATTCCATTTTGATAAAATGATTTAGGTTCAATGAAGTTTCCGGTTTTCCTGTTCTTTAAAATCACCTTTTCTTTACAACATCTAAACATCTATGACAGCGGTCATAACACTCTGCAATAGTTTCATTAAGTTTCAGTAATTTTTAATACAATACATATTTCAGATCTATTTATATCAGTCAGTTATGTGCCTGCGTGATACACACTTAGGCGATCATGAATCTTTCGAGACATGACTGACGAGGCAGATATTTTTTCCCGCGGTAGGTTTCCATTTCTTTCTGCGGTATTCAAGGGTAAAGAACCTAGTCTGTCCTGCTATTTACACATAGCTGGGGGAAAGAAGAGGATTCATACCTTTCCAAAGGGTATTAACACGTAAGTGAAAGTAATGGATTCGACTGGAATTCGAACTCGTCTTCCCGATTTCTTAATCCGAGCTGCTATCCGAAACTAAGATTTTTTTTTCCAATTATTATCTTATACCAATTTGTCTTGTCCACAGAATTTATCTGGGAATTTAACTATATTGACAGCATCGAAAGAAACAAACTCTTAATATAAAGGTAATTTACATTAACCAGAAAGAGGCTAACGCCTTTTTTAAATATATATCAGTTCAGTTGTGTGCCATGCGTGATACATGCTTAGGCGATCGTGTATCTTTCGATACATGACTGAAGAGGCAATTTTTTTCCTGCAGTTGGTTGCCATTTCTTTCTTCGGTAGACCTGTTGCCATTCAAGGCTATAGGACCTGGTCTGTCCTGCTACTTACCCATAGCTGGTGAGGGGGGGGAAGAGAATTCATGCCTTTCCCTAAGGTTATTAGCACGTAAGTGAATGCAATGGATTCGACTGAAATTCAAACTTATACGAAATAAAAACTTTTGCTCCAAAACGCTTCTTGAGACTGTCGTTTATCGTGGATCTTCACAAGATTTCCGACACTTCGCAGTAATGTTCAATGTTCAATGCAGTGAAAAATCTCCACAATTTTTTTAGATCGGTAAAAGGTGAAATACAGTTGGGAAGATGATGTCAACATTTTTTGCTCTGATAATTCATCTAAAATCCATATCTATTGCAAATATCTAGCAGCAGGTCACCAGCCAACTCCACTGTTGATTGAGTGGGTATATCAGAAAAACGCACAATTCATCAGTTTTAATTCTTGTGATCTCTTCGTGTTTAATTTGTCTTCCGAGTCAACTTCACCTTTTTGAACTTCGCAATGCTTTCTTAACTCATACTTTTTTTTCCAATTGAACCAAAAGCAGAAAAACGGGTTTTCCATATTTTTATGCTGAAAGTGCATTTTATATAAAATATTTGCGCTCGACAACATGAATGCCTTGACTTTATACAGGGACAAAAATTCATATTAATCAATTCTCAAAAATGGCTTTTTTTTCTTCTTTTTCATCTTCTGTGAGCATGTTGCTTCAGGGCGCGGGTGAACACAGCTTTCCACAATCTCCTATCCTTTATAGTGATTTTCTAAGCTCGGCTTAGATGTGGCACAAGGCCGAAAGTATGGGGTACCCAGTGAGGATCGAACTCACTACTCAGTCGTAATTGATTTAGCAAGACAAACTTTCTAACCATTACACCAGGTCGAGGTGCCCATCTCCTATCTTTTATATTTCTTCCTAAATTTGGACTTTCTGCTATCTCTCCTAATCCCTGTTCTGCCAACCATTCCTACAAATTAATTAGGTAGGTTATACGCTGCTTTCCTCGGTACCTCTTGCCTGTGGGTGTCCCATTTTCTAAACATTCTTTCCTCATTATATACACAAGTAATTTCAGCTGTATAAACGTCCTTTCTGTTTCTGGATAATTTTTGTGACGTACGGTGGCCGTTAATAATTAAATATAACTCAAGACTTCAATATTAAAATAAAACAATATTTAATTAAAACCGCAAATAAATACATAAGAAAAAGAAATAAGTAAAAGTCAAACAAAGATAATTAACCATTTTAGTGAATACCTTCTTAGTAGCGCGGCTCGGCTTAACGTCCGTTAAAATCTTTAATCAAAACCAAAATCATCGACGTACAAAATAATTCACACTAATTCGACTGGATAGTTCCACTCACTAGTCACTCCATAATCACTGCAGTCAGTAGCCTGACACCGCTATTTATATACGTGCCTGAAAACATATATTCATAAGTCCAGAATGTCACGCTCGAACTTCGGTGGCGGTAGTTACTCATTTTCATCCTGTATGACAATTCTCTCTCGTCGTTGATCACGTCACATTCTCAGCATCTTTTTGTAGATTAATATTTCTGTTTCTTCAAGTCATTTCTTCGTCCGTGATGAGATTGTCCAGTATTTACTGCCATATACGAGGTCTGATATTACATAACAGTTTAGTACTCTCTTCTGTATATCTAACAATTTTTTCATGTTTCCTAATACTTTGGTTAGTTTTTGAAAGTCAACTTTCCATATCACAGTGCACCTTCAGTTTTCAGTTGCATTTCCCGTCCTCTGTGAAAATACTACCTCCATATTTAAGTTGTTTTATTTGATTGATTTTGGTATCTTCAATTCGTAATACGCCTGTTGGATTGACAAGCATACATTCTGCCTTCTTACAATTGATGTTTAATCCTTTCTTCTCGCTTTCTTTTTCTACTTTCTGTAGAAGTCTCTGTAGTTTCCATTCTGTGTTATCAGCCCTGAGCAACCTTCATGTCTAATGCTGTTCAGGTTGTGGCCATTCATAATGAATTCTTTATGACTTACAAATCTGTCAAGATTGCATTACTGTAATGGTTGAATAAGTCTGGCCGGAGAAGAAACAATTTTCTATTATGTGTATTTACTTGTATCTACACAACCCTCCCACGAAGTCAGGTTGTGACACAAGGTCGGTTTAATGTGGGGAGACCGAGAATGTACACCCAGGCAAGAAACAAACATTCCCCGATCCCCAGCAACCGTCGGATGCGCTGGCCTCGGTGCGAGCACCGATCCGTTTCTCTAGTGCAATGAGAGGGCACAGCCTTGGGCAGCTGTTCCCCAGAGCTGGGCACCTCTCAGTATAATTTTCCTCATTTGCGACTCTGACCTTCACTGGAGCCGCCCCGAAGCGCACTCTACCCAAAGATAAAGACGCAAGATGAAAATAATACTCGAGAGAGTAATTTACACTCTAATTCATTTTCTGTCCGTATATTAACCGTTTGCTCCCAATATAAGGTCAGCATAATTATAATGTCTTTCTTAAATAAATCAAGCTTACTTATCAGTTCTAACAATTCTTTGTGATGTACTGTATGAAGAGCTTTTGCATAATCTATAAAACATAAGTAAAGATCCATCTACATTTGCCTTGCTCTTTCTGATATCATTCTGAGCATGGATATCACATCCATATCCCCAGTGTGCCTAAAGAAACCGCCCTCTTTTTGTTCCATTTCGGTCTAATTCTGCTGTAGTATGATATAATCATTAGAATTCGAATGATAAATTTTATTATGCTATGCTCATTAGGCTGATTGGCCACTAGAGTTCGCATTCGTTCTAATCAAGGTTTTTTTTTTGTTTTTGTTTTTGTTTTTTAAGAAATCACCCCAAGCAAGGCGGGAGTGCCACTAACGCAAGGGGTTATAAAAGAATAAAGAGGAGTGTTTGGGAAAAGGATAAAGAGTCCATCTACATTTGAAGATGTCGATTGACATTATTTTGAAGATTATAGCTATCAGGAAGTAATTGATAGGAAGGGAGTTGCACTAAGAATAAACATGAAGCTATTGTTTTGAAGAGATGGATAAATTCGTTTCTAGTGAAAGGACCGGGATGCCAACCTAGTCAGCACGCTTAAATTCATGCATTTAGAACCAATGATAGATGTCAGAGCAGATTGAAAATGGATCTATTAGGTCTTCTGGTATTTGTCCTATATTTTTTATTTATTATGTTTATAATCTTTTCAATGCCGAAATTATTTCTATTACATTTCCACGCAGTCCTGCTGATTGTTTCTGTTCAATTTAGCCATTGCTGATTTCATGTCAGATTTTAATATTTCCGGATCTTCAATGGTTTCGTTTGTTTTGTTTTACGGCATATCAATACCTCAATGGGTTATTTAATGCCGACAAGACTTCTATTGCAAGTATTTTTTTTCAAAAATGTCTTGCTGTTAATGTATTGATGGTAATAATTTTATCTTCAAATTTTCATGTATTGCTGATATTAAAACCTGTTTTTACACTTTCATAGTTTTTGACCCCGGTTCGGGGATCAACTTTTTGACAATAGCTGGGACCCTAACAGGTTAGGCTGGACCTGGGATCACCAGCAATTAAAATGTGGTTCCACGCTCCTCAAAACCTCCTGATCAGAGGCCTTGCTCTTGAATGTAGTTTATATCGTCTTACACAGGACGCGGATGTGGTTTATCGTTTTACCCAGAACGATGGTCCTTTCTTTGTATTGAGGGTTGTCTTTCTTCATCGTGGAAGTGTTATCCATGTATTCGTACCATTTCCAAAGTATTTTCCCTCCTCTAATATCAGTGTTCCATCCTTGGATTTTATGCATCCTGTTCATGTGCTTGTCTTTTGCCCTGTTAGTTTTCTTATTCTTTTGTGAATGTATATGCCCATTCTTTCTGTTTTCTGCACACATTTTGATGAGTCATTCCACTTCTGCCTGCGTGCATTTTTCCTAATTTCTTTGTGCAATGTCCTATATTCTGTGCTCTACCTTGGCATTGTTTACTGTCTCTTTTTCATCATATCGAGAATTTCATCTGCCATCCATTTCTTTTTTCCTTGTCTAGTTTTCTCTTGTTTGCTAATATTACTGAAGCATTTCCTAAAGTGTTTCACCTTGAATTTCTATTCTCATTTGGTTCATTGTTTCTGCTTTTAATGCTACCCATATAATTCTCCTTCAAATTCGGGTCATTCAAGTATTGCAATTTGGATGCTGCCTTGGCCTCTTCAATTTCTGTAGTTTTATTCTCAGGTGACATATTACTGGAAAGTGATCGTTCCTGCAATCGGCTCATATTATTAAGAGCTACAAAGTACATGAAGTTGTGGAGAGACATGAGTACCTACATTATGAGGGGACAAGGCACAATAAAGAAGTAGAAGTTCCAATTTGCCGTCTATTTCACCATCTCTCTACTTGTCTACTTTGGGATTCAGGTCTCCCGTGGCAGAGGTAATTTCTTGTGATTTGCATTGCACCTTAGAGCTATCTAGTGTAGAGTAAAACTTTTCAATTTCTTCTTCTGTACTTTGTGCTGTCGACGCATATACAACTATGATGGATATGTTGAAAGGCTTTCCTTTCAGTTTAATGACAAAAATTCTATCAGATAGTTGACAGTATCCCAGAATCCATTTCTTCATGCCTTACTCTGAAACCTACTCCTCTTTCATTTTTCGCTCCACCTGCATATAAGACACTGTGCTTGTCACTGACGAAATCTTCATTGTTTACCCACCTGACTTCGCACACGCCTAAAATATTAGAATTTAACCTATTTATTTCCTGCTTTAAATTTTCTAAATGGCCCCATTAATTTAGTGTTCTGACAGAGCATGTCCCTAAAACTATTTAAAAATAATATTGTCTATAATTTATAATATTGTCTTTGAAAGTGCCTTGGTAACGTCACATTTGTTATAAATTTACATTTTTGTCACCCCGACCCTTCAAGCAAAACGCGCCTCTCGTGAGATTAGTTGAGCAATAAAAGTGTATATAAAATATATTTTTTATTTTTAAATGCAAATTTCTGATAATCAGCCACGAACGTTTTTGACACGTCAAATCTAAATGGTTAGATAAGTTTACCCTCTCACTATTCTCGGGAAATTCAAGGTAAGAAGTTATATTGAAATTTATAAAATAATGTTTTATTATATTTTCTTTGGAATTGACTTCGAAGCTTGGTGTTTATTATAAATGCACATGTGTTCACCCTCTCCTCTGCAACCAACCCACTCCTCACGTGGGGGTCGGAGAAAAAGTGTATATGGAATATAGTTTTATTAATAAATTCAAGTTTCTGATTATCAAAAAAAATGCACATATCTTTAATTGAATAAAATGAATAATACAGGAGAATTTCTTTATTGTTTTTCGCTTATATGTAACAAATCCTCCTTCTTTCTAGATAAAATGTTTTATTAAATCAGTATACAAATCAGGACAAAATCCTTACTACTCCCATAAACAATGTTTTTTTTTTAAACTTTTTTGTCCAGTGTTTTTTTTTATTACTTGCTCTGTTATACAGTCCTTGGAAATGACAGAAAAATAATAATCAGTCAGTTATGTGCCATGCGGGATACACGCTTAGGCGATCATGTATCTTTCGATACATATCTGACGTGATAGATTATTTTCCCGCAGTAGGTTGCCATTTCTTTCTACGGTAGACCAGTTGTCATCAAAGGCTATAGAACCCAGTCTGTACTGCTATTTACCCATAAAAGGGGTTTCATACCTTTCCCAAAAGTATTAGCAAGTGAACTCGGCTCTCCGATTCCTCATTCCGTGCCGCTATCCATTCCCTCACCGTGCCTCCTAATAATAATAATATTAGAGGAGCTAATAATTTTATCCACAACTGCATAGAGGTAACATAAATATCTCGACGAGATTATGATTATAAGAATACAAAGAGCGGGAAAAACTGGTAAATTTGGTAAATTCGATGTTCAGGTGCATTGTGTTGTAGAATGAACGAGATTATAAATTCATTGGTTAATTTTAGTTTATTATCACAGAATGAAAAATCATAGATAGATAGATAGATAGATAGATAGATAGATAGAGAGAGAGAGAGAGAGAGATACTAAACAGGCTGGGATAGCTTAATTTAACGGTGTTTTTATTAAGGATCTTAATCTTAATAAAAAAAACAGTTAAATTAAGTTACAAATGTACTTGTAATTTAGAAACCACAATAAAATCAAAACGCCAAACCCTAACCCCAACCCTAACCCTAACCCTAACCCTAACCCTAACCCTAACCCTAACTAACGCGAAGGAAGATATCGTTAACAGTGAAACATGTAACTATAGAAATAAAAGTAGATGTCCACTAGATGGAGTTTGCAAACCTGAAGGTGTAATTCATAAAGCAGAAGTAAAACATACAAATGGCCAGACCAAAATATACGCAGGGTGTACTGAAGGCAGCTTCAAGAAGAGATAGTATAATCACAAGTCATCATTCATGCTAGAAAGACTTAAGAATTCTACCAGAGTAGCAAACCATGTGTAGAAATTAAAAGAAGAAAATAACAAAAATCCGATTGCAAACTGGGAAATATTTTTTTTAAAAAAGTCAAACCTTAAACAATCATAGTAATATCTACACTCTTTGTCAGGAAGAAAAGTTAACCGATTGAAGTTTAAAAACAGTAAAATCGACCTTGCTAATCGAACGATCCTCTGTGGCTCGATCGGTTAAGGTACGTCAGGCTTATAGACGGTTCCGTATAGTATAGAGGTTCGATTTCAGTCGCAGAACGAATATTTTCAATGAAAATTTCTCGGACATTCAGGCCGGTAAATGTTATTAATGCTCTTTATTATAAAACTGAGCATTTACTTAAATATTTGTATCTATAAAAAGAATGTATAAACATAAAAATGTCTTTAAATAGTTGTTGGACTTTGTCCATTTCATAATATATATATATATATATGTGTGTGTGTGTGAATAAATGCAAAAGGAAAAATTATCTTAGCCGACGCGTGTCTTCCTGTGAGGGATTTTTTCAAGGCAATTAAAACTGTCGCTATTTGGCGACATTTGCCTTGATAAAGTCCCTCAGAGGACGAAACGCGTTGGCTAAGATAAGTTTTCCTTTTGTGTTTATTCATATTGTCCTTTTACAAATATACTCTATCTGAAATTTTTACACACAAACACACACACACATGTATGTATATATCTGATATCTAGTCACTCTGATAAGCTGTGATACAGCGAAACAGTCTGTCTGTGGATGACTATTTGTGCTTTCGAAATAATTCGTTTGAGCTCTCGGAGAGGAAGGGGTGATTTAATAAACAGTGACTGCTGCTACTAATGCAATGCTCTTCTACTCGAATCGAGCTCTCTTAGCTACTAAGCATACTAAAAACGTTAAAATTTCCCTTCTGCCCTACCATGCGACGATAGCTTGCGGGTGGAACCTCCAAATCAATTGCTTGAAGCAATCAGATGTCTAGCCAAAATGATGAGCTGTGATACAGCGAAACAGTCTGACTGTGGATGACTATATATATATATATATATATATATATATATATATATATATATATATTGATGCATGTTTCATTAAATAAATGTCTATTTATTGTAAGTAAATTCCTTTCATATTGTCTGATAAGCTTAATAATATTATCATTGAAAGATGAAAGAAAATCATATTGATGCACGTTTTTAATCCTATCTAAGCATTCGGCTTACATAAGCCATTATCAAACATGTCAATATATTAAACAATACACGAACAAAACAATAATGATAGTCTTTTTTGGTGCATGAATGATTTCCAAGCAACGACAGACTCTCGTATACGAGACGCGGAAGCAAAAATCGCACCGCAGCTCGTGACGTCACACATGACCATGCGAGAGTAAAAACGAGAAGTATTAAGTATGGGAAGCCGCTAGTATAAACTAATGGTTTCTGTTATCAATTATAGGCATTTAAGAATATTTGTGGAGATTTCATAGTTTTTTTGGGGGGTGGGGACTGTTCAGGTTAGGTTTCAACTGTTTTATGTATATAACTTCAAGAATTTTTATTTTTTGTTTATTGTTTTCATGTTTAAGTATAGTTGTGTTTTCAACAAGGATTTTCCGGAATTGTGTATGCGGAATTGTATATATATATAATAGTTAAAACGTAAATATGTTGGAGAATTAGAAATAAACTCTGACATTCCTGGAAAATGCTTGCAAGTCCAAGAAAAGCTTGTTCTTTAAACGCACTGTATTGCATGAAGTTTCAGGATCAGAAGAAAAGTTTGCTCTCAAAGAACTTAAAGCCTCTTATATTATATTTAACAATGGACGGTAAAGTGGTACAAATCTAACAGACTGGGCATTACTTGAAGGTGCAACTAGCACGACTATTAAGTGATGGTATTTTGTAGTGAATATCAGCCATAGTGAATAATGGTTTCGTTGTTTTGAATAAAACTATACCTTGCTTTCAATAAACGTATCTTTCGTCTATTTTTATTTTCAACAGCGGTCTCTTCTTTTTTAATAAAAGTATCTTTTAATTTGAACAGAGATGTCTCGCTAAGTGAATAGCTCTGTATACTCCGCCAACTCCGGAATGTTCTACAAATAATACACGCTTGTCTCATGCAATTTATGACTGACTACGCAGAAGATATTCCCGCAGTAGGCAGCTGTTTCTTTCTACGGTATATTTGTTGCCAACTAAACAGACGGGACCCACTTTTTCCTGCTATTCGATAATATTAACAAATATCCAAACATTTCCCAATTGCGCGTCAGTGAATAGATTCGAACTCTGCTCTCCTATTTTTCATATCGAGGTTTCATCCATAACACCACGCCGCACATCTCAATTCATTTTTTTTTCTTCTTTTATGTGCCGTGTCCTTCCAGAATGTCGGCAATCATGGCTCTCCACTTCTTCCTACCCCTTGTAGTTCTCAATATGTTTGTCCTTTTGCTACTTCTCCCAAACCCTGTTCTGTCATCCACTTGCTTAAGCTCTTTAGGTATATCATGTATTGCTTCCCTTGTTTTTCTTTCCTTCTATTCACCCTGCGAGCATCAGATTCTCCAAGCCCTCTTTCTCATTATGTCTATCAGAAATTTCAGCTGACTCTTCCTCAAGTTCAGTATAAGCTTCCTCCCTGTTTGCATACTCTCCAAAACCTCAACGTTGCTCACATGTTGTCCATGATGTCCTTCCGTAGAACAATACCTCCGTTGCCTAGAGTCTCATCTTCATCTTTGAAGAGACCGTCCAACATTCGCTGCCGTAAAAGAGGACAAAACTTAAAATCGGTATATAAAGATTTCATTAAGAATCGATTTGGCAAATACAAAACTCTTACCTGCATAAAAGTCCTGCTTTTTCCTGGGTTACGACACTAGCCACAAATATTAGCAAGTAAGATCTATGCAACTATCTCAGCCATAAAGTAGGTCCAAATCCAATCCTTGGAAGAGACTATGCTCTTTAATAGCCTCTTCAGATGAAGTCTATCATGTGAATATCATGCTTGGCGTTTAACTCGTTCAGAAATGCTTAAACTATCAATGATATACAAACGTTTTCACAGATAAATTATTAAAGCGGCTACAAGCGAATGGATTCTCTAGAACTTCATCAGGTTATATAGACTGACACTGCAGAATCACAAGGAACTTTACCAAATAACAGATGCCATATCCCTTGAAGATTTCCTGCAGCAGCAACAACTAAAATGAACAGCACATATACCTAGAAGGTAAAATAATGATGCAAGCAAGATGTTTACCTTCCACACATTGATTGACAATTTCATATTCTCGTATCGCTGAATGGGAACCCAATGTTTTATTCTCCAGAGAATTAAAAAAAACTAAAATTCCTTTTCAATTGTTTAACTATTAGCCATGTCACTGAAGCAACGATTTGGATCTGTGAATAAATCGACGTGGAATGTTTTCAAATTGTCAAGCTGTTTTTAGATGTGATATTTACTAATTTACCAATTTGGTTCCGAACTAAAACTGAGAACGAGGACAAAACGGGAAACACATTATTTTCTTGCAATCGTTATTAAAATAAAGATTTATTAACCTTGCTTTGTTTCTCAACCCTTTGCTTGATTTAATTTTCTCCTTTCTAATCCCTTAGCAATGACGAATCAACTTTGTTGATTTAATACCAAAATGCGCGTCATGTCCAGCAAACAGATGAAAGCTGGAGTTCTAACCTGATTCATTGTCATTAAATGAGTTTTATACGCACATCAAATTATGAATGGATCTCTGTGTAGTAAGCTGAAAAACGATTCAAAGAATTCTTAAGCAGCATTAAAAATTTTACACAACTTTATAACAAGAACTCTTATATTTACAATATAACTTTCCAGTTCCATTCAAGACTTGCCGAACAGAATGCCTCCAAAATGCTGGACTATCGACTCTTATATAGAATCATTGACTCTTTATTTTTATCTCTACAGTTATCTAATTAACCCTAGAACACTAACCATGGTATATAGTACCCAGCGCAAATTTTCCTATTTTTAATTACAATTTTTAGTACCTGATTTTCTTAACTAAATAATATGTTTTTTTTTAGTTCCTATTAATGTTAACTCAAAGTTTGAAGTGCCTACATGTAAAATATTTCAAATAAAGATTTATATTTAATATTTTTTTGATATTTTCAAAATCGGGTATGATATACGGGTATGGTTAGTAGTGGTGTAACTTTAATTGATGGTAAATGTTCTAGGGTTAAGAAAACTGGCAACCTGAACAAAACGGGAAACATATTATTATCTTTAGTTCATTCCATTTTGTATATTCACTATATTCACTTCCACCCGGGTCCCAACCAGAAACCTAAGGTCAAAAATCTCATGAAAACTGTAAAAAAAATGTCTCGAACAAACGTATACGCATCTAATATATAAATTCCTTTGTAGGCTGTCATATACGCTTTTTTAGATTTTTTTGTATTACTGTAAGGCATGGGCTGTGAGGAAGCACTTCAAGATGTGTATCAGAATCTTTTCCAATCAAACCCAGGGACCAAACCACAACTGTGATCATTGAAATGTTTATCTGCCACATTCTTAAAATTTCCACTTCAAGTTCCTTGTAATTTGATAGTTTTTTTTTTTTTTTGAAGCTCATCATAACTACATTACAGTCTGCAAGAACTGTCATGTCGATCAGAAAGCGCAGTATATTTTTGACGTCTTTGATTGGCTGCTTAGCTTCGTGTGCATAGTAAATTCCAATGAAAATATAACAGGTCCTATGTCTCTAACTGGGTCTAAGTGGTGTCTGTAGAAGTTTTTTGAAGTTTAGTTCCGATAAAAATTGCAGATTTTTCAGTGCAGATATTGGGTCATGCTCTTTTGATTGGTTTAATATTCTGATGTTGTAAATAACGTACACCCTGAAAAAAATATCGTCAATTCTTTCTTTCTATTTATCTCTGAATATTCCTCTGAGTCAACATAATTTTTCTGTATGTTTAATTGTTTTCAGTTAACGAGCATTGTTTCTGTTCAGCAAGAATAAAATCTTCAGTTTCCGGTTTTAATCCAGCAAAACGCTATCATTGATGGATATGAGGTTTGTCTGCATCAGATTGCTTGGTCTGAGAAGAGTATTGATCATGAAGAGATTTATATTGCCATCGTTTTTGAACAAGTTGCATATATTTGTGAGTTCTTTTTTAGCTCTTTTGCCACTGCAGTGTGCAGTTTATGGCTTGCTGGAGCATCTTCAACCCACTTGAAATTCCCTTTTGAATTTGTTGGTTACCTTTATCATCGAAAAACGTTTCTTTCATGTTCTCTGAAACAAATCATTCTTCTGTAGTTTCTAGGTATCTTTCAAGGCCGATTGTTGTCATTTTGCAAGACAGTTTTAGTTGAACTAATCATCTGACTACTTTGAATCTGGAGACATACAGACCATCAACATCGGCCTTAATATGATGCATGAAGCAAGTGAAGTTTTCGTTCTGACATCCATTCGCTTAATGATAACTATGGTACAAGTATGGAGAAGGAGGGTTAAATTGTATTGTTGAGACTAATGAACATTTAGTTCTTGGTTGTCAAGTGCTGACCCCGAAAAAATACAAAGCTAAAAAATAAAATTGGGCAGTATATTAAATTGAATACATTACTATATTACAGTGCACCGCTTGCTGGAAAATGATATCAACATAACCCCGAACTAGTCATTGAATGTCATTAAATTACTATTATTTAATTAAGTGCATATCGCCAAAGACAATAGTCGATTTTTCACTATTTCCTTTAGAGATATGATAGTTTCTTTTTGTTGCCATAACAAATTACCATACTTAAAATGTATTTAAAAAATTTCCCATATATATATATATGTGTGTGTGTGCGTGTGTGGATAGATTTAGATAGATAGATAGATAGATAGATAGATAGATAGATAGATAGATAGACTAAAAAGTGTGCATACATATGAATGTATTCTTATATACATGTAAGTGTAAGACAATTGTATACAAAAAAATACCCAGCTCACTGTTTTAGAAAATATAAAACTGAATAGCTCTCCGGGCCACTTGGAAAATGGAAAGTATTTAAGAAATAAAAGTGATTTTCACTGTTACAGTGCATTTCATCCATCATTTGATTGTCAGACACGGAAAAATATCCGTGAATATGAACGGAGTATGCTAAAAATAAGCAGACATAATGTTTGTAATTTATTTAATCAGACATGCCTGAAAAAGAATCTTCTGCCTAAATACACACACACACACACACATACATATATATATGATACAAATATATATATATACATTTATTTATACAAATATATATATATATATATATTTGTATATAAATAAATATATATATATATATATATATATATATATATATATATATATATATATATATATATATTTATTTCATGTTTAATTGTAACGTTATTCGTCCATCTGGAAGGCTTACGTTACAGTTAGGACTCATTTCTATGTAGTGGTAGATTTTGATATATTTAATATTAGCATATTATTAAAATTACTTACTTAGTAAGTAATTAGTTTGCTGCAAAAGTTTCCAAAGCACAATATATTTTTGTGTAAACTTTGGAAGGTTTGGGTAATCCTCGACAGTCTGTCGATTTAATCTGTGATTGCAGAGTCTGTTTATTTGTCAACCTGCTAAGAGAAACGTATCGAAGACAAAATCCTTTCAGTCGACATTCGAACACGGTTAGCCTATTACTGGAGTATGTGTTTCAAAATGATGCAATAAAAAACAAGGAAATACATGGAAAAATATGACGAGAAATCGTTGTCACTGAAAAACTTGAACAAAAAATCAAATTAGGTTTTGCTATTTTGTTTTAGATTTTCAAAACCAGATTTTATATTACACTTTATGAGCGATCCATTTTTTAATCGTCGCCATTACTTGCAGTTGCTTAAAATCTGCCTTGTCATAGACGATCATCTATTAAAAGCTCTGGCTACAGGATTAATGTTCGAGGAAAATTAGGATTTTAAAAGTAACATTGTAAAAAGACTATTATATAACATTCAATGCAGCATTTACATAAAAACAATCAGTTCTCTTCACCTCGGGGCCTGTGTTTTGCGTATAGCGTTTATTACCTCTGCTTTGCTAATGTAAGTATGCACAATACCGTATAATAGTTTCATTTATGTGTGTCTGTGTGAATGACTGAAACTGATAGTTTGTATTAATGTTTCACACCTTTAACAATTGAAATGTTTGTGTTTTAGAAATGGATGCAAGTTGACCGGCTGGATAATCCTTGCATGGCAACAAACGAAAAACCATTCCATTTCAGTGGAGTGAACAAGATCAATAAAAGTCTCTTGGCGTCTATAAGGAACTGTAAAATTTGACCGACGATCACTGGCTACTTGCAACGTCTCTCCGTTTCATCGCTTTACTCCGTGTCTTCTAATGTGCAGTAATGTCCGCTGGCTTATCTGCCGAACGGAAGTTAGAAGAGACCAAACGCTTTCTTGACTATGATCAATAAAATGTCCGGTCGAAATATCTATAAAAGTTTTCACATTTGAAAACTTGAAACCACGATCGTCAAATGCAGCTACAACAGAAGTGAAGAGACAATATTTCGTGTTATTTGCTTGTTTGATTTTAAAGGCTAAAAGAGCTGCATGAACAAAAAACTAAAGACTTTTACACAAATTCCTCTTATGGTGTGAAAGAACGATGATAGGTCCCTTGATATGTGGAGTGTAAATTGTAGGAACGGCAAGGAAATGCATCCAGAATATATTAAGGCGTCATGTTCACAAATGATATGTCCCATGCTCGTGAAAGCTTTTATCGATCATAGATAGATAGATAGATAGATAGATAGATAGATAGATAGATAGATAGATATGAACATAACGGGTGAGATAAGAGCAAATTATGAAAATTAAGTTAATATAGATAGATAGATAGATAGATAGATAGATAGATAGATAATGAATAAACAGGTAGAAAGAGAGAGAGAGATATGAACATAACAGAATAGGAGCAAATTCTGAAAATTATGCTAATGTAACGAGATAGATAGATAGATAGATAGATAGATATGAACAGAATGATATAGATAGACTTTTAAAGATTTTATTATATATTTTTACGATAAAATTGATATTAAACACATATTCGTAAGATTTTAAGGACATATTTATAGATAGATAGATAGATAGATAGATAGATAGATTTGTAAAGATTTTATTATGTAATTTTTTACGATAAGATTGATATTAAACAGATATTGGTAAAAGTTTTAGAACATATTTATAGATAGATACATAGATATGAATAGATTGAGATAGATAGATAGATAGATAGATAGATAGATAGATAGATAGATAGATAGATAGATAGATAGATAGATATTAGAAAATTAATGACAAAGTGGTAATTTTTTGTCGTGTAACATGTTTCGTCTTTTAGGACTTCACCAAAATAGCAATTTTAAATCAAAATTATGGAGAACAACTAATGCATTGAGCGTGTTGATTTGTAAAAGATGACTTTTGGGTTGATATAATCTTTTATTAGAATTCCTCGATGTTTCTCCTATATATTACCTGCGGCAATTACAATAGGTATAGTAAAGTTTAAGTTTCAGCTTATTATGACTTCATTCTATATTAATTAAGCATTGTATTGTTTTGTTAGTAGTTGTAAGAAATTTTATGTTATGCTTAGAAAATGCTTTTCAATTGTAGTTGTGATAGAGTTAGTAAGTAAAATAATATATTTTAATTCAGTAAACTTTTCAGAATGGTTCACTCTTCTATTTTGAGATATTATATGAGCCTTTTGTTTCGCGGTGAATATGAAATAATTAGAGTATTAAAAGAGCTTAAACGTATTTTCAATATATTTCTCTTCTTCATATAAATATTAAGAGCTCCATATTCTGAGTGCGATTAAATAGAATCCGATAAGTATTTCAGATTTTATTTTGTTGATAAGCTGAGAAGAGAAATTTATGAGATCTATCTTATTAGTTTACATTGCGATGGACAGTTTTCGGTCAGTACAGTGTAACATGATATCTAGAAAAGGTAAAGTGTTATTTGTTTCTGTTTCGTAAGTGAATTCTATCGTATGTTCGGCTTTGTTTAGTTTATCTACAAGGTTGGGTAATGCAGTTTTGCAGGAATATATTAATATATCGGAAATATTGCGGGGATTTATCACTATATACAATGTTGCTTTTTTAGATTAGAGTTTCCCAACCTTTTCTCAACCAGCGACTCCTTTGGACACATACTTTTTGTCAACGCCCGCTCCCGCCTCCTGTCAAATTAAATTTAGAATATTTTATATATCTGCTTTGGCAGAGAGGAACCTGAACGAAGCTTTGCCAAAGGGCAAAGTTTCGTCCGGAGACGTAGACACGTCCTGAACCCATTTAGGCGGGTTCAAAGGGTATATTTTTGGCCGAGCCTACGGGCTCGGAGAAACCCACATTAAACTCGGCCTTGTGCCACATTCATTCCTCGTGGGGGGATCGTTAA
Organism: Acanthosepion pharaonis; assembly: GCA_903632075.3. Taxonomy (NCBI): domain Eukaryota; kingdom Metazoa; phylum Mollusca; class Cephalopoda; order Sepiida; family Sepiidae; genus Acanthosepion; species Acanthosepion pharaonis. The sequence continues at coordinate 3,697,266 of CAHIKZ030005170.1, read as the reverse complement.
ATATTGTTGACTACTGTATTTTGCTGTCAGTCAGACGTGCAACACTTTTGTATTCGTTCTTTTTATTAATAATCTGTTTTCACTAAATTGCTGAGTTCGAGTTTTCTTTCGGACCTATTCTGGGTCCACAACAAATATCTTATCTTAATGTGTTCAATGCGATGGTTGACTTTGGTGCTTACTGGCTAAGGCTCTTACTCTAGCTTCATTTGACAGCTAATTTGAATGTTTTCAATGCGATGGTTGACTTTGGTGCTTACTGGCTAAGGCTGTTACTCTAGGTTCATTTGACAGCTAATTTCAATGTTTTCAATGCGATGGTTGACTTTGGTGCTTACTGGCTAAGGCTCTTACTCTAGCTTCATTTGACAGCTAATTTCAATGTTTTCAATGCGATGGTTGACTTTGGTGCTTACTGGCTAAGGCTAGCTTCATTTGACAGCTAATTTCAATCTTTTCAATGCGATGGTTGACTTTGGTTCTTACTGGCTAAGGCTCTTATTCTAGTTTCTATGATTCTTGGAAATAATCGTAAATCACCTTGTTTTGTAATTTGCAAACGGTTTCTTTGTATAGTGAGGTGGTGTCATGGTTAGCAAGCTTGTCTCGCTTGAACAAGTACCACTGATTAGTGAGTTCGATCCTCACTGATTGCCCGATACTTTAAGCCTTGTGCTACATCTGAGCTTTGCTTAGAAAATCCCTATAGGAAGTTAAAATGCAATGCAGAAAAGTTTGGTAGCTCTCCACGGCCCTTTCAGAAATTTCTTTTTGCAGCCAATATTGAATAATTTTTGAAAATCTAAAACAATGTATACGTACCCATCGTCAACTGAGTATGTTCGCCGCCCACCAAATGAAATATAAAAAAGACCTCCCAGTGCCCCCTTTCAACATAAAAGAGCTCACAAGGGGGCACTATCGCCCACTTTGGGAAACACTGGTTTTGATAAAAAGCACTGAAAAGAAGAAGACTTAAAAACATTCTAAGAAAATGCACACTGTAACCCCATTTAGTAGAGAAACCATAAGTTATTCAAATTTTTGATTAAAAAATTATTCTTAAAGTTGAAATAACATTTACTTTTGAGTCGGCAGATGTTTCTGATTTTAGCTGTTGGTACGGATAGGTTTATTTCTGATTGTTTTAAATGATTTTTTTAAAAGATTTAAATATTTGTTTACAGGAACATTAATGTGAAATGATTTAACATCTAAACTCGACATGGGGTTATTTCTCATATTTGTTTTCCCTTAATTTTTCAACCAGGTTGCCTGAATTTTTAATATATGTGTTGATTGTTCCAAGGAGTGGCTTATTATGTCAAGTACGGGAGACCTCGACGTGGTGTAATGGTTAGCAAGCTTGTCTTGCTAGATCAATTACTACTGAAAAGGGAGTTCGATCCTCACTGTGTGCCCCATACTTTCGGTCTTGTGCCACATCTAAGCTATGCTTAGAAAATCAATTTGGGCACCTCGATGTGGTGCAATGGTTAGCACGCTGCTTTCGCTAAAACAATTATGACCAAGTAGTGAGTTCGATTCTCGGCCTTGTGCTACGCTTGGAAAATCACTATTATGTCAAACAAATATAGCTTTCATTGGCTTATTTAGATATATTTAAAAATGCTGCACTGTTTTAATAATAAAAACTTATGCCTACAAGTTATAATCAACATTTTAATGTACAGGGTGTACAAAAAAACTTTGGAAATTTTACATTTACTATAGTATGAAAAATAATTTTAAAAATTCAAATTTAACATTTGCGTTTTTGTCTTTTTTCAACTACTAAATTTCTATCCATTCCTTTTGTTCGAAATAGCTGTAAAAAAATTCCAACAAATAACGATTTTTCCTGTTTTTATACGATACACTGCGGATGGATCATATAATCTGATATCCACATTGCATTTTGCTCATATAAACATCGGTAACTCCATGAGATCGCTAAAGAAAGAGCATAGCATGATGAAAAAGACGCCAAAGTTAACGAAAACAAAATTTTATCGTCTAAATTTTTATGTTATTATTAAGAGGAAAGATCAAAGTTTATTTTAATTATTCTTTAAAATTTTCCTTCCTTTTAGAGCATTCTGAACTTTGATTTAAAAATCCTTGTTTCTCTTGATATTAATGGAACTAATAAAATAGCATATACGATTTTTAGCACGTTTTTGTTTGTATTTTTTTAAATTTGAAAAATATTGCAGAAATAAAAATAATTGTCGGATATTAATGAAACTTTCAGAAACTATTCACAGATGATCGAAATTATTATAAATACGTTTTTTTTTATTAAAGTCATGGTAGAAATATTTTCTTATATTTATCCCCCCACCACCACCACATAACTAATTTTATGAAAACTCTAGATATTCGATCGAGTTCACTTTACTAATTACAATAGTTAAAAGCACAGGGCTTTGAGGAATAAAAATCATTTTTTTTTGTTTTTAATTGAAGCCTTCTACCCGAAAATCAGCTCTGAATTGTAACATACAAAACTCAATAAAACAAAGATATTATTTAATTTCAAATACTTTTATTTGCTTTTAGATGTTTTTTTATGAATATGGACAATATTTTCTGAAAGCAAACATTTTTTTTCGATAAAAAATGAATTTTTAATACAATTATCTGTTATTTCTTTAATTATAATAGATTTTTACATTTAAGTTGTTAAAATATTATAAAATTAGTTAAAAGCCGCACCCACTTTCGTAAGTGTCCTTATGAGATAGATCTTTTTTAGCGCGTTGTAAATTGTATCGTTTTGACTAATCAGAAGACCCGCAGTAATTAAGAAATGTAATTTTGTGTTTATAATCGGGCTGTAATTATAAGGTAAGGAAGACCAATCAGAATACAATTAAGTTGCGTTATTTGCGTTAAGCAATTGTTCTCCGCTGTTAAGTCTTTACTTTTGCGAAACACGTTTGGAGAAGTTAATTTGATTTTTCAATTTCAACTGAGAAGGGTACCTACAAGTATCAGTATCATCTTATGAAATTGATATGATCTTATTCTCATATTAATCTCAGTTATGACATTTTTTCCATAAATGAAATATCAAAATTAATAATAAAATGAATAGAAATACAAATAACACAGTAAAATGTAGTAAATGTACATAAAATTATAGTATTTTATGCACACTTCTGATATAATTTCATAAGAAAGGTACGTATAAATTAATTAGATACCTTTTTTTATGAAATTTTATTCTCACTCTTAACAATTTTATTTTAATTTCTTTATAATATATTTTCCATAAAGCACCGTAAACGTAAAGGTGACAGCTAAGTCCAATAAACAAAAAAAAATTAGAGCGCTGAAAGTTTTCCTTAAAAATGACGAGGTAAATAATTTGTTCACTTAAATCTAAATAATATCACTTTTCTCCTTCCGTAGAACAAATTATCCTCACGTAATTCGTCAATATGTCATTAATCACCTGTCAATTGACGCGAAAGGTTATGACCAGCTTTGTTTTATTTTCAAATTACATCTTTTCGGCGAAGAAGCTTAGTTAAATTTGGTTCAACTTTTTTTAAATAAACATTATAATTTCTGATTTTCTTAAAATTAGTCATGAAAAAATGATAATTGATTTTTAAAACAATTTCAAACTGAGATTTTCATTTATTTTTTTTATAAAATGGAAAAAAATGATTGCCATGATCGATTATCTGCTAATTTTGATGACTCAAAAAAAAAAAAAACAAGATTTTAACGAAAATTTCTGACGTGCGAGGAACGATTAAAAAATGTAAAAAATACCTCAAAAATAATTTGATCTTTCCTCTTAATAATACCATAAACATTTAGACAATAAAATTTTATTTTTGCCAAGTTTGGCGTCTTTTTCATCATGCTATGCACTTTTTTTAGCGATCTCGTGGAGGTACCTATATAAACACTTTAATTTTATCCTGAACATTTTAGCAACATTGACTGGGTTGGTTTATACCAATTTTGTTGTGATAATTTGTCAATACCATCTTTGTTGAATCATATAATTTGAGCTTAGATAGATAGATAGATAGATAGATAGATAGATAGATAGATAGATAGATTTTTAAATATCGCAATCGTACACGTCTTTACTTTTAAATTTGCACCAAAATATGTGGAACTATGTGTTTTTTGTTTGTTTGTTTTTTGTACTCGTACACTTCCGATAGGATTCTTATTATATCTTCACGTGGTGGGGAAAGAAAAAGTTGACGAGTGCTGCAATGTTTATTTTTTGCTTTTGTTTAATATCGTGATACGAATGTACTCTGATTTGTTGGTTTTTTTTCTATCAAAGTGCAATTCTTTTAAAAGTAAATTTTCTAAAATATAGAACTCTTTAATACGAATTGTCCAAACGCTCTTGAATAGACCCAATTCAAAGTTTTAATGACCCATTAAACATTTGTAGCTGTGTATTTAAGTATTTCGAGAACATCCCATATATATATATATATATATATATATATATATATATATATATAGAGAGAGAGAGAGAGAGAGAAGAGAGTATGAATCCTTTTCTTCTCCCTCCAGCTATGGGTAAATAGCAGGACAGACTGGGTTCTATATCCGTGGATGGCAACTAGTCTAGGAGAAGGACAACTCTGAATTCAAAACCTGTGGAGGGTCGTTTGGGGACCTTGTGGCACGTAGTGCACCAGGTCTCTGTATTCGGCCTTTCAAAAAGTATGGATGGTCCTGCACAAAACTTTCACCATTATAATCAAATCTCATGTGCTGTTGTCGGGCTGTCGGTTTCCTAGGAACTGAACTGCTTGACTCTCTTCCGTCGAATTCAACGGGAGAGTCATGAAGTATATATATATATATATATATATATATATATATATATATATATATATATATATATATATATATATATATGTGTGTGTGTGTGTGTGTGTGTATAGCAACAATACACATACACGCTCACTCGAAAACATAAACCATACTCGCAAACTATTCATTAAATTGAAAAACTAACAACTATTTTATTAAAAAACTTTATTATACCAGTCATAAATGAATATAACAGGATGTCACTCCGGTGTTGTTGGGAAGATGATATTAACCTGAAAAGAAAAATATTTAAAATAAAGATCATTTCAAACATTTGTACTTCGTTGCTATCTTGGTTTTTAGAAGCAATACGATTATCTTAAATTAGAAACGAATCATCGAAAAAATTAATTCATTTCCGGACTTTAGAAATTAATGTTTTTCATATCCTCATGCCAAACAATTCTGCCAATTGAAGATGATAATTGTTTTAGTTCTACAAATATGGCTAATATAGATTAAGTGAGATTTTCTAAAAGAGGGAGCACTATCTGAACAGTCATCGATATTTTGCTATTATGAGTTTCATTCTTATCAAGTTGTAAATTAAATATAATTTAAGCGAAGTAATCTTATTCTTAATTTATTTCGAACTGCTCGTAAGCTTTTCCAGTTGAATTTAGAAAATGTTTATCCGCTTTATCGTTGGTTGTTGCTTTTAGCGGCATACGAACACCTCTATTGGTTATTTAATGTCAAAATCTAAATATATTTTCTACACAATTTTATTTTATTTTTAGAGATAATAATGGTTTAATGAAACAAGCCTTACTAATTAACCCATAGCTGTTGAAGAAGAGGTTGATTCATACATTTCCCAAGGGTATTTGCGCGTAATGTGCCGACTTTGGGGTTTAAAATCATTTAGTGTAACAACAGCCTACGTATTTTTTAAGTCAAAGGCAATATACCTGTTCTACAATATATTTCATGTAGTAATATATAGAATATATACTTTAGTATATATTAAAATTCAAACAGCTAACTATCTTCTTTGCTTTGTAATAGTTATTGGTTCGGACTGTATGATGTCATTTGAGGCTGCGTGCCATTGGAAATTGCTTGACGGGCAGCGCGTACGACGCGAGCCACAGGGTGCCGACCCCTGATTTACATTATATAAAATCGGACTATTGTCCTCACATTTGTTGTTACCATCACAACGTTTCGATTGTTGCGGCCTCCAGTCTTAATCAGGTGCTTGATCCGGGTAACTTTCTGGGAATTTCGAAATGAAACTTTTATCTAATATACCCTGGTATATTTTCTCGTTCCATTGACCATATCGATGATCGTCCTGGGTATGACGATAAACTGCATCCGCCTCCTGGGTAAGACGATAAACTACATCCGCCTCCTGGGTAAGCCGATAAACTGCGTCCAACAGCGAGACCTCTGATCAGGAGGTTTTGAGGAGCGTGGGACCACCTCTTAATTGCTGGTGTTCCCAGGTCCACCCTGACCCTGGGTGGTAGCACCTGCTAGGCACCCAGCTATGGGCAAATGGTTAATCCCGAAACTGAGGTAAAATAGCATTATAAAATATTACCAGCAATACGTTTTTGAAAAAAAAAAAAACTATTGCCAGCAATACTTTTTTTGAAAAAATAATGTTACCAGCTATAAGTTTTTGGAAACATAATATTACCAGCTGTACATTTTTGAGGAAAAAATATAAACAGAAATAGATTTTTGACAAAACAAAAATATTACCGGGAAAAATAAGTTGACGGCATTAAATGACCCATTGAGGTTGATATGCCGTAAAACAAAACAAACCAAACTAAACCATATCGATCGATATCTCGTCTAATTCTTATTTAGTACTGATTTTATCCACTAGGGTATTGTGCAATTAAATAAGAGCCTAGCGTGTGAAAGCGTTGGCTCGTGAATTTAGTGACATAGATATTGGGAATTCAGTGCCTATACCGTGTAGTGAAGACATACTCAGTGGCAATGTGGCAAGTAATATTCCTCGTGCCAGAAATTCAGAGGGAAATTAAACTCAGACCACTCAAATTGTCATGTCACTCGTTCATGACTAAGCAAATATTTCTTTTCTTAAACAACTATTAAAAACTGAGAGATTGAATGAGAAAAGGCAATATTTGATTATTGACGGATTACCGACCTTAAGCAGAATGTGGAAAATGCATTCCAGGAACCATTGATTAAATTTCCTTTTTTTCTTTTTACATCGTTCGGACTGTTTTCCTCATCTTTTTTGCCATATTCACGATGTTTCGGGCGTTGTACACACCGTCCTTCTTCTTTTTAGCCCACTGGGGTAAATTGTTCTAATTTCACGTGGCCTGACTTTCTACTTTCGTGGATTACTAAATGTCTCGGTTCGAAATCCCAATGTATATCACCAGAAGAAATTCGGGGTGTAAAACTACCGAAAAGTCGTGAATATGGCAATAAAAATGCGGGCAACAGTCCGAACGATGTAAATAGTGGACGAATATTTACAAAACCGAATCTCAGATATATAGACTGATATTCCTTTTTTTTTTCCTATTTATTTAATTCTATGTAGCTACTTTAATTCTATTTGGTTCTTCAACAACCTAAATCCATATATCAGAAATGCCATTCTATGAAAGCGCAGGAATGAATACAATATAGGAACCAGTAATAAGGAGTGCCAGAGAAAAGCAATAATAACCACAAAAATTGCAATATGAGCTCAGGTAAAAACATGAATGATAACAGCAAAAATTGCAATATCATCACTCTAAAAAATGGCTGCTGAAGACATTAGGTTTATAATACCCAGAAATTCATACACAGATATCCTCAACGACACATGACACAGTGAATAAAGACGTTAGTTAGATCCAGTGACAGGACCCAAGTTGAATACGTGGTTAAGGTGGCGGAGAACTTGGAGAGTGAAATTAACAGGAGATAACTGATAACTGACATCCATTATACATTGTAAGTGGAACTAGAACAGTCGACCCCAGTGAGCGAAATTAAGGGTTCAGTTCGAGATACTAACCACCTGAAGAAGGCCGAAACGTAGTAATAAATATGGTGACAAAGATGGGGACAATAGTCTGAAGAATGTAAATAGTGTACATAATACTTGATCTCAGAAATATAGACAGAAAGTATCTTGAACATTAAATTTCGATAAACTTGACAATGTAGCAAGAGAGAAAAATACCTGCAGGATTGTAGTTGGGAGCCATGTTTCTATTATTGTTGTTATAATTTCCGTTGTTGACGACATTGTTACGACAGTCAGATTTTCCCGGCTCGACACATCGTTGTTCACGTAAATTCAATTGCAGTCCATTTTGACAGGCCATTGATGGAAAGGAAGTGTGATTATAGCAAGGAATAAAACGGCTACAATCAGTTGGATCCCTGTTCAAACCAAAAGGATGCGATCTGCAAAGAGGATCATCTGGAAAAAAAAGTAGATTTCATAAATGAATCATATGACTATTTAGTATAGAATTTGAAAAATTTGAAAAAACAGTTAATATATATATAAATATATATATATATATATATATATATATATATATATATATATATATATATATATATGTTGCACCTGGCCTCTAACACAAGGGAATTACACCGGTTCTCACTATATATAGTGCCAGTAATACCTACCCGGTGAAAGCAGCGACAGTACTACAACTGCCTAGCTGAGTAGTACCCGTTTCCTACCTTTGTATCTGTGATGTTAAATACACTTGTTCTTTAAACCAACTTCGACTTGATTTTCTTATTTTTTTTACTATTGTGCCACGACACAACAATATATATATATATATATATATATATATATATATATATATATATATATATTGAAATTCTCACTCTCTCTCTATATATATATATATATATATATATATATATATATATATATATATATATATATATATAAGCCATCTGGATGTTTTCCATAAAAACTGTCTACGTGCAATCTGTGGAGTTAACTTTCAAGATGGGGCATTTAACGTAGACCTGTTTAACAGGTGTAATATTGGAGGAATCGAGACTTTTCTCATACAGTCTTAGTTACGATGGACTGGTCACGTCTTGAGAATGTCTTATGACAGGATACCCAAGATCCTAATGTACAGCCAGTTAGATCAGGGCTACAGGAATGTATGACACCCATGGCTAAGATACAAAGACAAGCTGAAGAGCAACGTGTCAGCTGTCAATGTACCACATATCATCCTTGAGCGCTTAGCCTTGGAGCGGGTAGAATGGAGATCAACGTGTTTTAGTGGAGACAGCAGTTTTCAATATGCTTGTCGGAATCATCTTCAAAATACAGAGAGCAAGAACTAAAAATATATATATATATATATATATATATTGTCAGCCAATCTAACAATGATCTCATCTCACAATCCTCACCTTGCTCCATATGTGGCCTCCTTTACTGTAAATCACTCAGGGGTCTTAAGTGCCACTTAAGATTCTCGCACAAAATTTCATAACTGAATCAATTAAGCTGTCAGATCCTCATACGTAGAAATATATATATATATATATATATATATATATATATATATATATATATATATATATAACGGATATATTAACGGATCTCAAACGCACATACACATATATAGTTTAAACGATACTTTTAAAATAACCACTTTAACGCTTTATTTCAAAAATTCACAAAGAATACTACATAAGTATCTCTAAAAAATATAGCATACGTGTGATGTTTGAAAGACAGGATATTGGCTGTAATGGGAAAGGAAGAGAAGGGGGGAAAAGAGATGAAGGAAAAAATGGAAAGGAATAGGAATGCAAGTGTATTGTAAAATGGAAAGCAAATATATAACTTATAAACTTAAATGGCGAGGCCAGCGTGTTAAAAGTTATCAGGGTTTTTTCTTTTTTTTTTTTAAGATTTTTTAATCGGCTTCATTTTCACTTAATAAATTTCTTTTTTTACATGAACGCAAGGGCTTAAAATTTCTGATTTTTGCTTTAAAGGATTTTTAAATTTAAAAGCTCTACATATTATTTTTGTTTTTATTTATAATTTTCTTCCATATATTGACCACTTTTTAATACTACCGTTCCCTGCTCTGAATATTAACCTTTATTTTATATATATATATATATATATATATATATATATATATATATATATATATATATATATATACAGGGTGTCCATAAGGTTCGTGTGCACTTTAAAAGATTTATAACTTTATTTGTATTTGCGATCGAAATAATCTGTAAAAAACTATATCAAGTTTAATGTACCTAGTTTTAAGTATAGCTAAAATAACTAATGTGATTTCAGGTATTACTGTAAATCAGTTGGCAAATGTTTTCCGTGAACTGCAAAATCATTTTACCTTTTGTATTGATAATGATGGAGGACATGTGGAAACTTAATTAAAATTTCAATAAAACTATAGATTTACTTCTTTCTAATCCTTTTTACAAATTATTTCTATCGCAAATACAAATAAAGTTTAAAATTTTTAAAGTGCACATGTACTTTATGGACACCCTGTATATAACTATTTATTCGAAAATTATAAGATAAATATGTTATTAAATCACTACAAAAAAAACATTTTGTTTCAGCACTTCTGGTGTCTTATCATGTGATGATTTTATAAGGTTCAAATATTTAAAAAAATCTAAAATAAAAAGAAATCGCTGTTACCCTTTAGACTTGCCATCCTTCATTATTTATATATATATATATATATATATATATATCGCGGATAAAAATCTGTCAGAATGATAAATAAAATCCATTATTATAGTTTTCGGACTGTTTTGTCATCTTTATTTTGATATCCACGACGTTTCGGCCATCATACGCCCCGCCCTGTTTCAAATGATATACGTTTGAATTTCCTTGAACCCTTTATTTACTTCACTGGGTTAGATTTTTCTCGTTCCACGTCTTGTCTGGTTATCTCAATTTCCCTTTAGTAACTCAAATCTACAAGGTATTTTTTGTTCACCTTTGCTGTGGTCACACCTCTTTGGAACAAGTCACTGGATTACTTCAACCAAAGCTTTTATCAACTGGACCAATAAATATGAGAACAACAGTCTGAACAATGTAAATAATGTAAATAGTTATACCTCATCTCAGAAATATAGACAGATCCTGAAGAAGGCTGCAGTGTACAATGGTCGAAACGTCGTGAATATGACAACAAATATGAGGACAGCAGTCCGAACAATGTAAATAGTGCAAATTTTTACAATATCTTATCTCAAAAATATAGACAGATCCTGAAGAAGACCGGAGCGTACAATGTCTGAAACGTTATGAGTATGAAAACAAAATTTCAACGGCCCGAAAAATTTAAATGGTGTAAATAGTTACAATACTTAATCAAAAGACAAATCCATTACCTAAGAAAATTACTTTGTTTACGTTTTTATACGCAACTGAACAAAGAGGAAGATTTAATACGAGAGGGATTTCGCTTAAACCCACGTTTCATACGTTGCTTCATCGGTGAGGCTGCTCCGTAGAGAGTTGGTTAGGGAACGGTGGATCTAACGGCGGTTTTCCTCTGCCCAAAGCGAGACAGTTTCGAAAGCGCATAAGAATTCTCGAATAATCTGGCTGCTAAACAAAAATAAATAAATGCACTGTTTAATAAATAAATGAAGCGTCTACTAAAATACGAGTACCCACATAGCGAATTAGTATTATATGGCCCACATGTCACATAATAAACTGAATTCTAGCAGACTGATGTAATGTAAACAAAAAATTGTGAATGACAGCTTAGAAAATTGCTAATCTAAAAGGGCGGTAACATTAAAAATTGAATTCATATAACGCAAATTAACAACGTAGAATTACGTAGAATTTATCAGACGTTATTTCAATACGCTAGATATGTTTTCAATACTAAAATACATATTTAAAAATTTTCTTTTACTAATCTACAGATTATAAACAGCTGTGAGTTTCCTATGATTTTCATTTTCGTATACGCCATTATATAAATGTTCTCATAGCCTATTTCATTTAAAGAATAAATTATAGTCTGTTGCAATATTTTGTTTAACGAAAATGGCTACCTTTTGCATTTGGTTGTTCTAGTGGACAGTGCTTTTTCAAACGTAGCTTAGATGTGTCACAAGGCTGAAAGTAGGTGGCACCCAGTTAGGATCGAACTCACTACTCAGTCTTAATTGTTCTAGCAACACAAGCTTGCTAACTATTACACCACGCCGAGGTACCCTGGTTGTTCTAGTGGATATATTACTAACTAACAGTTAAATAGTATTGACATTTTCTTTTCCTCTTGGAAAATCCGACCTAATAGAAAAAGGATAAAATTCATTTATTATATTGATTGGTTTCTAACGAAAAGTTCAGTTTAAACAGAAACATTTTTGAAAATAAAACGAACAAACTGAATTGGGATTTACATCCAGTCCCTACAATCCATTCAGAAAAGATAAAAACTCTTGGCGAATAAAAGGAATTTCAGAAAGCCTCCAAAACAACGACTGAATTACATGCTTTTATTCCAGCTGATAAGATAAAGGATTTTACTCAACTGGAAGAAGTAAAGTGTTGTTCTAACGGTTTTGAATTAAAAGAAAAAAAGTAGGTTATGTTCCAAAACATTTGTGAAGAGCAAAGTTTTATGTAAAATAGAATGTAGTACAACACAAAATACTGACAGACGATGTTAGGAGAATTTAATAAAACTTGTTGAATACATACATATATACAGACATATATATATATATATATATATATATATATATATATATATATATATATAGAGAAAGAGAAAAAAGAGAAAGAGGAAGAGAAAAAGAGAATGCAATCATTCTTGTCTCGAGAGTACCGCACGTGATTGAAAAATTACGAAACTCAAGAGTGGTCCTTCGATAAGTATAGAAGCTATATGAAAGTTTCATATATATATATATATATATATATATATATATATATATATATATAGCTAAAGAGATAATTACATAGATACATTCATACATACATAAAATTAGATTCTCTCTTTCAAAATAATTATTATTATTCTTTCTCCATCTCCTGATATTTAGTATTATAATTATAATGACCGCTTGCCTTAAAATCTTATGTTCTAGAAATACCCAACATTACCAATAATATATATATTGTTGTTGCTGTTGCTATTATTATTATTATTATTATTAATTTAATAATATCAACACCCACTACTGAGTCTCATGCAATAACAATTATCAAGCGGATTATTATATTAGATAGTATTTCGGATTAGTCTACTTTGTCATTGAGCCCTCGGTTTATGTTTTATTTAACGTTTTAACTTATTGTAATCTTTAGCATTTATTCTTACTATTATATATATATATATATATATATATATATATATATATATATATATATATATATATATATATATATATAGAGAGAGAGAGATAGATGAATAGATGAGATAACATTATTTATTTTAGGATATTAAAGCATAAACGTGTTAAAAATTGCTACAGATTTACACTTATGTTTCAACACTACAAATGTGTCTACTCCATTTGTTGTCATTTTACCTGTATATATATATATATATATATATATATATATATATATATATATATGTTTTCATTAAAAACGACAGACAAGGTACTACGGTTGAGCTTTTTATTTAATTTTTTCTTGTGTTCTGACAAAAGCTTTCTTTTTCTGGACAAAGGGTGTGTAAGAACTGTCCGAATGTTTTATATTTCCGGCGCTTTCGGCTATACCTTTAGCCATTATCAAGGATGATTCGATTATCAGCTTAGTTGAGTGTGTGCGTTCTGTGTATATTCAGTGTGTGTGGTAGGGATGTTTTAATTTCCGAATACGGTTAGCACATTGTGGCTTTGTTCGTAGTTAACATAAAACATCCCTACCAAAAACATCAGAACGCAATACACTCAACCAGCTGATAATCACATTATCCTTGATAATGGCTAGCAAGAAAAATTAAATAAAAAAGCTCAACCATATTACTTTTGTCTGTCAAAAGAAAGCTTTGTTAATGAAACATGCATAAAGGAAACCGGATTGCTGCCTAAATATACAACTATATATTTATATATATATATATATATATATATATATATATATATATATATATATATATGTGTGTGTGTGTGTGTGTGTATGTATGTGTGTGTGTGTGTGTGTATGTGTGTGTGTGCGTATGTTTGTTATAACTTTTAACCTTATTTTTAGTTGATACCGGTATTTGAGTTGACGCTCTGTTTATTTTAAGTAATATTTTATTTCTTCTACCGGTTCGAGAAATCCTATTAAATAAAATGCTCCGTCTAGCATGGATTCCAACCTTCGTCCCCCTTTGCAAGAGAAACCATCGTTATATCCGACATGTTTTAATCACTCGACTACGAAGAACCTCATGATCAAGCAAGATTGTATTTTGCTTTTTAAAGAGAATTTTACGCTTTCATAGTTCTTCGAATGTCATAACTTCTCAATTTCACATCCGAAACGCAAATAAAGCAATTTTTAAAGAATTAATGGTTTCTGTTTATTAATTCGTTATATTTTGTTATTTTAAACTTTATATTTAGTAGATTCCCATATTTGAGTAGACGCCCTGTTTATTTTAAATAATATTTTATTTTGACTACCAGCCATTTAGAACTGATAAACAAAACAGTCGATGAGATAGTCTTATTAGAGAAATAGATAATTAGTGTCCAGGGAAAGTCTTTACTCTCATAATTACTTTAAGCAATCAAGTCGTGGCAGATAGAGTCTGATACAAAATTCTAACCAATAAAACCCTGAAGTCTAATTTCGGGCTTTGGTAGAACTACTTTAAGAACAATTTTTTCTGGTTTTAAAACTTGTATTTAGCCCCTAAATAAGAAAAGGAATAGAAACATTCCAGTAGTTTATGTAACGTAATCCTAAAATACTTATAAAATTCTATCCCGTTGGTGTCTTCGGTAGAATAATACAGGAAATTCCGAGAGACTAAAAAGATTTGTTTCTTTTGAATTTTAAAAAAAATGCACGCATCCGTTCACTGTGTTGTGCAAGACGATTTTACTCTCCAGAATCTTACATATCTATACGTCTACCTTTCGTCCATGCTTAGGATATTACTGTCACATATGGTCCGATGCCCCTGCTATTTATTTAGAGATTCTTGATAAAATTCAAAGAAGAATCAGCAATATTACTGGCCCTGATCTGGCGCCTCGGCTTCAGTCACTTTCTCACGACCGTAACGTTCTTTCCCTTTGCTTTTTCTATAAATACTTCGTAATTGGTAATTGTTGGGACGAACTCTTCGCTATGGTGCAGTTGTTTTTTCCCTACCCTTCCACAGACAAGAATTGTAAATATGGAGAATGGTTAGGACGTCATAGAATTTCTGAGGGATTATATTGAATGTAGTAAGAATGGTAAGTAAAAATGTGTTGCTTTGATGTAAGGAATATTGTGGTTGGTTTGGGTCAGTGATTGCGGCTAGCTAAGTTTAACTATAAGTCAGAAGAAGAACATCCTTTCTCCATTCCCCATTTTGGCCTTTGGGCCACATTTTTGTACCTTTTTTAAAATAAATATTACTCTTCCCATTTAAGTGCAGTGCTAGACTGGCGTCGAGATTTCATCATTTTACAGTTTAGTGGACTATATGCAACCATAACTTCTATGCTAACTTCTTTTTCATGCACTTCTCTCTTGTGGAACTCCCTTCCGTTTCCATGCTTTCCAGTCAACTTAAATCTGCAAAAATTTAAAAGCAATGTCAATCGCTATCAATTGTCCTTCTGATTAATCTTCCTGTTCTTACTCCTTAGCAATGCTCCTGTTTCTCAATCTGCCACACCCAGTAAGCCCTTGAGTCTCGGTGGCTTTACCGCCTTGCTTGGAGTAAAGTCAATTTTTTTAAAGCTGTACTGTAAAAAGCATACATTTCAGCTCCGTTGTAACTCACAAGACTGACAGCAAGAATCAATTTTACGAAATATGTCTTTCCTATTAGCCCGAAATAGATCTAACCATGATCTCGGAAGATTGTGACGCGTCAGTCTAACTGGAAAGACTTCATAGTCAAACAGCTTTTGAAATATAGGCTTTCACTTGGTTACGAATTTTGACAACTTGCATTAGCAATAATTAACTCTACTATCTCAGCCACCAAACAGACCCAATTTTTTTTTTCATATTAATAAATTATTAAAATATTCAAAATTTAAGAAGCATTATATCTGTGGAATATCGTGTGTTGATCATACTTACGGTTGAAACGTACGGTCTCCAAAGTTAAGTAACATCGAGACTGGTCAGTACTAGATGGGTGACTGCTTGGGAATACCAGATGTTGTAGGTTTGGATATGCAAGTGGTACAAGAAATAATAACAGGAAAATCGGAGAGCCGAGTTCGAATTCAGGGCTGGTTTGTTATATTCATTTGAGCAAAAAATTCGCTTTTCTTCTCCATCCAGATATGGCTTAATTAGTATCTCTTTCATCAGTAAACCATTATTATATCCAAAAATATCGAACTATCTTCAAATATATTCCGTCTTTATATAACCCGCAAAAGGTTGCTAAACCGTATAAACAAATCGATCTCCGTTGATTGTTTGGCTGCCACAGTTCCATACACAATGATTAAACTCATTTTTATCATGAAGGTGGAGGGCATTGTGGCATTTGATCTCACAGCCAAATCAAAAAGGGTTTCCATTAGTGACACTGCACATGAGCCTTCCTCAATATGATAAAATCATAATTAATGTAAGGATGCAGTGCCTAAATTCTACAAACTGAAGCAAATCTACTAATAATCACCTCCCTTGAAAAGGTGCAGATACGTGGCTTGAAAAATAGTTGGAACCTGTATTGCAAACTAATTGTTACCTACCTAGAAAGCTAATAGGTAGCTGCCTTGAAGGTTAGAAGGACCTTTCTGAAAACTTGTTGGTACCTGTATTGCAAACTTAATTGGTGTCTGCCTTGTAAACTAGTTCGTACCTCCCTTGAAAGCTAGTGGGTACCTGTCTTGAAAACGAGAACATAACTATTTGGCATCCCCTTGCAAACGATTAGATATCTGGCATGAAAACAAATTAGTATCTGGCTTGAAAATTAGGTGGTACTTGCTTTGAAAAGTTAGAAGGTGCTTACCTTGAAAACTTGTTTATACCTTCTTGAAAAATTGTTTTCTACCTTGAAAATGTGTAAACTTGAATGTAAGTTAGTTGGTACTTATCTCCAAGGCTAGTACGTGTTTGCCTCACGGTGGTGTTTAGTGGTTCGGATTGAGGAATCGGAGAACCGAGTTCGAATTCCAATCGAATCCATTACGTGCAAATACCTTTGGGAAAGGTATGCATCCTCTTTTTCTCCACCAAGCTATGGGTAAATAGCAAGACGAACATACAGAATTCATTTCGTTTTTTGCTTTGAAAAAGTCTACATTAGACGAAACACGTTGGCCTACAGCTTTCCCATTGTTTTTCCTATATATATATATATATATATATATATATATATATATATATATATATATATATAGCCTAGGATGGCAACAGGTCTACCGCAGAAAGAAATGGCAACCTACTGCGGGAAAGATCTGCTTCGTCGGTCATATATCGAAAGATACATAATCGCCTACGTGTGTATAACGCATGGAATATAACTGACTGACTGACTTGAAAACTAATAAGTACCTCTCTTGAAAACTACGAGATTCCTGCCTTAAAACGTAGTACATACCTGCCTTCAAAACTAATTTGTTCCTGGCTTGAGAACTTGAAAATTCCTGGCTTGAAAACTAGCTTTAAAACCATACATACAAAAAATATGATGGGTTCAAAGCAAAACAGAAAATAACTTTGAAAATGATTCTAACATTCAAAGAATAGAGTATATTCAACTGTAATTGTTGAAAGATTAGCCAACCGAAACATAAGGGTATTAAAACTAGAGACTAAAACCATGGCTCTGAAAGAAAAACTTCCTTTAGAAAAGGTACGTTAGCAACAACCTCAAAAAAAAAAGCTTTACTTACTGTAGGCTCCTCCATAGACACTTTTCTTGCAATCGTCATAAAGGCTGTTCTTGCTGACACACACTTGTTGAGACTGGGAAAAAACTGTAGTAAAGCCGCAGCTCATGGGGAAAAGACGTGGGTTCGGATGTCTACAACTATAGAAGATACTGCAGTTATGTTGATCTCTGATGAAATTCGAACCAACGCGTACCTTAGAGTTCCTACAAAGGGCAATTAGATTTATTTGGCAAGAGACGACACCAAAAAATACAATCAGTAAAGCAGCTGCTACTCGGTACATCTTTGATTCTATCGTGACTTTGGTTCGTGTCGGCTCGTCTTTGAGTTACTTTCTTCAATGCCTATCTTTGACAACCGTCTTTCCTCTCACTTCTCAGCGAATGTTCCCAGACTGGCGGAGTATAAGACAATTTATACCCACTGGACATGATAGCGCCAGATTCCCATTTCCGTTTGTGGTTGATAGGCTTGTTTAAATTGTTTTAGTCATTATATTTTTTTTTACTTGCTTTTTGTTTTTAGTTTTTTTTTTTCGTTAATCTTATTATTTTTGTCAGGGTGTTGGACAGAGTATACAATTTATATTTGTATTTATTTATCCCGAGATTCAATGTTTTTCAAACGGGTTGGTGTTGACGTGAAATTGAGATAGATAGATAGATAGATAGATAGATACGGAAAATATTAAGATAGTTAAATTTTAAGATAGATAAGAAAATATTATGATAGATAGATAGATAAGAAAAAGATTAATCAAATATTGCTTTATTTCATTTTTGGTTTATTTTTCCCATTTACAGATGTAAATTTAGATAATTTCAGATATGTGTGTGTATTTGTGCACATGCTTTATTTTGCGTATGGGGGGAGAGATAGAAAGAAATCAAGAGATAGTGGAAAAAGGTAAGGAAAGAGGATAAAACTACAAAAACATTCAAAAATCAAGCCTTCAAACACAAATTCACAAATTACACACACACACACACACACACATATATATATATATATATGGAAAACCGCATGTATATATATATATATATTTTATGCGTGTTTCTATTTCTGTATATTGCAAAGTAGGCAGTGGCATTTCACATATTGGTCAAAAAGAGGCGTTTCACTTTGAAACAAGATTTGTGAGTCAGTGGGATTTTTGAACTTTCTTTTTTGATTTGTGGTTTACCGAGCAAAAAGGCGGATTGGAAGGCTGCAGGCTTTAGTTGAACGAGAAATCTTGCATGTTGAATTTCAGGGCGATAGGATCAACACGAAGCACATGAACCATGTTTGTTTTTCACAGATGCACTCCAGGCCATCCTTCGGCCTTTTCTTTCAAAATTCGGACAAAGATGAGGCCAATTAACATACGAATAATATGCATACCAAATATATATATATATATATATATATATATATATATATATATATATATATATATATATATATATATATATATATATATATGGCAGCTTTTTCTATCTATTACAACGCTCTACGTAAAAGTATGTATTTGTTTGTTTTTATTGTGAATCATGTATGTACTTTCTCGTCTAAAACACTTGCAGGGGCGTGAGTACGCACAAACATGATTGCATGCGTGAGTCTTTGTATTCATTTGTGTAAGTATGCGTAGGTAAAAGGTCAATATAATGTCGATTTTCGCAGGAAAATTACTTTGTATGCATATAATAGGTGTGTGAAAATTATTCTAGTAATAATCTATATATTCGGTTTCACTTTCTTGGAAAAATACCTATGGAAACTATTTTGCACTGCTTATATATAGATACATCTATATAAGATTTAAGATTTAAAAAACAGCAGATAATTTTATATATAATAATCAATATTAGAAATATTAGAAATATTAGAAATATAGTGTTAATATTATATAAAAAATTATTTAGCATATAAATATCAATTTTACCCCGACTTCGAAGTTTCCTGGTAAAATTTCTGTTTTTCAGTGACTTCGGTTTTAAATCGGAAAACATTGGAAATATCATTTTAAACCGAACCCCCTGAAGAACAGAAATCTTACCAGGAAACTTGGAATCGGGGTAAAACTGATATTTAAAAGTTAAGCAATCTTTTTTTTAAATATATAATGATACGTCTTTATATGTCATATGTATTTATGTATGCATGTACGATTTCTGTTATTATTACCTACCTAAATTTAATCTGTATATATTAAATATCACGTTGAATCATCGGTTCTCGTGACTGCTTGGGAATAGCAGGTGCTGTAAGTATCCATGTGCGGGTGGTGTAATGGATAACGGCTCGTAACTGGAAAGCAGAGATCCGCGTTTCAATTCCAGTCGGCTTAAATCAAATACCCTTAGAAAAAGTATGAAACAACTTCCTCTCTCTCTCTTATTATGAGTTAATTAGTAGAACATTTATCAGTAAAAATCACTATTATCTCCTTAAAATTCATACAATCATAAAATACGAAGAAGAACCCTGCAATATGAAAGGCCCACGTCTGGCGACTCGGCTTCAGTCACTTTCTAACCGCTGTAAGGTTTTCTCACTGTGTCTTTTCTACAAATACTTTTATGGTAATTGTTCGGATGAGATCTTCGCTTTATTGCGTAGAGTTTTTGAATTTAAGCGCAATACTAGACTGGCGTCGAGATCTCATCCATTTAAACTTGAGCTGGCTGAGATGCAACCGTAAATTCTATTGAATTAAATTGAATTTTTTTTCTCGCTTGTGGAACTCCCTTTCGGCTTGTTGCTTTCCGACCAACTGTAATCTGCAAGAATCTAAACGCAATTTCAATCAATATCTACAATTCTCTTGATTACTCTTTCCTCTTCCCGCTCATTATTAATGTTTCTGTTCCTAATTCTTACACGCTCAGAAACCCCCCTTGTTTCTTATTACCTTTAAAATCTTTCATGGGTTGAACTCAATTAATTTACATATATATATATATATATATATATATATATATATATATATATATATATAATATATAAAATTTAATGTTCGGAATTAGACTAGGAAGGTGTAGTTCTAAAAAGTGCTCAATACACATATAAAATCACCTGAAGGTACCGAAAGGTTGAAACCAAGGTAGAGGAATCAGCTGAACTTTATATATATATATATATATATATATATATATATATATATATATATATATATATATATATATATATATATACACTCATATGTGTGTGTGTGTGTATGTGTGTGTGTGCATATATATATATATTTAATATATATTAAAATAATAAAGAAGAAAATGAGATTTATAATTCAGGGTTCTTAGCATTTATTTTTATTTTTACAAAACTGTGCTCGATACAATAGTAGAGCAATATTAGAATTGTTTTTTTAAATATATTATCATCACCACACAGAAATTCTCATGTTTCAAAACTGAAACTTCAATTCAAATTTAATCATAAAAATTAAACTTAAAATACAAAGTTCCGTTCCATTATCAAGCGATGCTAAGAATAACTTTTTAGAAATTGATTTACTTAATTTATAACCCCAGGCAAACTTCATATTTTGAGATTTTGGGGTTAAGGAATATTAATCTTTTTTTTATTTTGGGTGTGTTAAGATTTAACTTATTTAGAAAAATCATCTATCTAATGTATTGAGGCTACCAAGTTGGTTAAGTCATGGTGGAACTGGGATATCTGTCTATTGAAAAAAACTTCCTTTTTTCGAGTAGAAATTTGTGGTAGTGTCTATGTTCCAACAAATCGTCTAGGTTATAATAGCAATACATTGGCATTTTTAATTTTTATTTTTTTTATATAAATTCCAATTACGATTTTTTCAAAAGGGGCATTCAAATATTATTAGTAACATTTTTAATATTTATATTTTTATTCGTACCGACTTAAGATATTATATTTAATTTATATACTAATTGAATACATAAATGGTAATGTTAAAATTAATATATTAGAATCTAATTATGTATTCATAAAATATTTTATTTATGATCAAATATAAATATGTTAGTTTCATTTTATAATCTCAGCTATTACTTCAGGAAAAAAAAATTGGCAAGTTCTAAAAAAAAACCGCTATTTCATTTCTTTAATTTAATAATTATTTTTCAGAAACTTAATAAAAATGAAAGTTATATACTATTAAGTTTCTGAAAAATAAGTTTATATTTCATCATAAATAAAATAGTTTTTGATTTTTTTTAATATATTTTTTATTATATTTTTGCCCTTGATCTTCTGGAGGAGGCTGCTTCTTTCGGAGAGAAAATATTATTGTTTGAAACCTAACTTTTTGAGAGATACATTCCTAGAAAGAAAGACACTTTATAAAACTCATAAATATCACTGTGAGAATTAAACATGGTTGGGCAAGTACAATGGTCTGTATTGGTTTTAACTCAACTTTTAAAATGACCTTCAATCTCTTAACTGGGGCAAGAAATAGCTCGTTAATTTTAATACCTCCAAAATGAAACTGCTTCCTTTTAATCATCTGAGAAATCCATTTTGCCCTCATTCAGCATGGGTAATGCTAACCTCCAGGGAAGGGACTTATTGCTCCTTTTCGGACTAATATTTTTCGCTGACGTGAAGAGGAAAGATGATATCGAATCACTGAATTTGTCTATCAAGCTTTAGATAAGAAAGGCGATGCTCGGTCTGTAGCTGTAGATATTTCAAAGGCGTTCGACAAGGTTTGCTATCTCTACATACTTAAGTGTTACGGTTTCAAGGGACGAAGATTTGGAATAATCCAATCAGTCCTAACAAATCCTTTAATGAAGGCTTTATTGAAGGGGCATGCTTTTAAATCATTTCATACTAACTCGGGGTGTCACCTAGTGCTCTATCCTTGGACCTAGGCTTTTTTCTGGTTTTCAACAATGATCTCGACGATGTCATAAGTTTACCAGGTATTTATGCCGATGACACAACTAGTTACTCCAGTCTTAGTAGCAAGTCCAACAATTCGACTGGCAGCTGTTCTCGAAAAGAACCTGGTTAACTGTCAAAAAAGAAAAAAGGCCTTCAAAACAATACCGCTTTAATTTCATCCCCACAGAGAATTTTTCTGTTTGCTATCAACTTGGTTGATGTTAGACTCAGGAGATCAGGTGACCAACACTCTACGTCTTCTTGTACTCAAGTTTTCCACAGACATGAAATGGAGCGACTACACTAAATTAATTGCTATATTAAATTAATTGCTACTGCAAGGGAATTTGATTCAATCTGTCATACCAGAAAAGTATTCCCGTTAAAATGCATCTTGTATATTTAAATGTCTACCATTCGTCCATTAATTAAATATTGCTGTCATATCTGGTCTGGTGGTCCTGCTGTTTATCTCGAGATTCTTGACAAAATTCAAAGATTCTACATTGTAATCTACGCTGGCATTTCGAATTCAGTTATTTTCTCATCGGCGTAACGTGGCTTCCCTCTGTCTTTTCTACAACTGATTTCATAGTAACTGTTTCGCTAAGCTTTTTCACTGATGCCTCGACCGCATAAATTTAAAAGTGCAACTTGATTGGCAGACTAAATTTCACCGTTTTACACTTGAACTAGCCAGATACAACTGCCACTTCTATTCAAACAGTTTGTTTTCTCGCACTTCTCACCTGTGGAACTTCCTTCCGATTCCTTGCTTCCCTGACATCTAAAAACTTCAAAAATTTAAATACAATGTCAATCACCATTTTCATTCTTCCGGAACCATGTCCCTTTCCTCAACCTTTGCTAGTCTGAGTCTTCTTATTCTCTTTTACTCCCTGTAGCCCCCGGCCATTGAAACGATTGAAAAATTGGTCTACTGCTAGGAAAGTTGTTTCACTGTGTCGTACTGTATATATATATATATATATATATATATATATATATATATATATATATATATATATTGAAAGAATCTATCTTAGACATTTATAAGACTAACATTCATTCATGTATTTTATATTGTTGCCGCATCTTGTATAATGCTTCTGCTATGTATTTAGAGATTCTTGATAAAGTACAAAGAAGAATATGCCATACTATTGGTTCTAACCTGGCATCTCGTCTTTAACCCCTTTACCACCTTTGCCTTTTCTATAAGTATTTTCAATGTAACTGCTTTGATGAACTTTCCTCTACTCCCTACAACAATTTGTACATAAGGGAACTCGCTAGGACTTCATAGAGATTTTGAGGCATTATGGTAACTTTATTAAGATTAGTCATTAAGAATGTGTTGTTTTGGCGTAAGGAATACTATGGTATGTTTTGGTCAGCAATTGTTGCTAGTTTAAGATAAGGCGTTGAATACCAACTTTCGCTTATACTCACTTTTGGCATTGTGCCACATATTTGGATTTTCAAAATAAATATCACTTTCTTCTCTTGTACCTAGACTTTATTAATTTAAGCGCAGGTCAAGATTGTCAATAAGGTGCCATCATTTTACAGTTGAAATGACTAGATATAAAAGTAACTCTTTTCCAGTTTCTTGCTTTTCAGTTAAGTTTGATCTTCAAAAATTTAAATGCAATGTCAATCGTTAACTACTGTCTTCTTAATTCCTATTCTTTTATTTTTCTCCCTCCTTCATGTTTCTCACTATATTCTCTCACACTCAGTAACCCCTTGCGTCTTAGAGGCTTTCACATCTTGCTCCGAGTGAAATGATTAAAAAAAGTCAATGTGTGTTCCTTTTGTAGAAATCATGCCAAGCGCACACCTAAGGTCTGCCTCTATTTGAATGTATATCTGTTATGGTAACGTTAAAATATGATTTGGTTTAGCACTTACTGTATAAAGTGTGTCAGGCTGTAATATTAGTGCAACAGAGAGAAACCTAGCGAAGTCTATAAAGTAATTATTTCCCTCAGCTGACAAGAAGATAAAGAAATAAAACCAAGAGGAATAACTATATATTCCTTAAAAAATAGATAAGACTAGAAAATGTCTTACATTATCTATCAGGCGAATAAAGAACAAAAGAAAATTGAGATCTACCTTTGAGATGCCAAATAAGAACTCCATACATTCACCGTTTATTCATTGCATACTGCAATGTAAATAATTACCGAGACATTTCAGCTTCCCAGACAAATGCGGCGTTTATCGAAGTAATATTGACATGCAACAGTTGATATTAGTCGAGAAGGTCGTGGTCAGGGTTTGCCTGTTTGCTTCCAGTAGAGTACGTCTCATGATATTCAGGAGGTTCCTTGTTTAAACATTATTTTGTAAGCCGCACAAACACACAACACACACACACACACACACACACACATATATATATATATATATATATATATATATATATATATATATATATATATATATATATATACAGGCGAGTGGAGCTGCAAAAAATATTTTGACACGACCACTTCCTAAAATCTAAAAACTTTAAATTTATGACGGAACCAATTCATGGAATGAACTTTTCAATTGACTGTTGTGTATATATAAGACGCCTATAATATGAAGCTCCCAGTTGCGATTTGGATCAGGTCCCAGGGCTTTGTTTGTTGTTTTACATATATATATATATATATATATATATATATATATATATATATATATATATATATATAAAGAGTGAATCCGTAAGAAGAGAGAAGCCGTAAAGTTTTTAGTTGTAATGTGCATTTTTAAAAAAATATATATCATATTGTATTTTGCACATGGAAAATGAAAAATATATATTTTTAAAAATCCACATTACAACCAAAACGTTTGCGGTTTCTCTCTTCTTTAAAATATACTCTCTTCTCTAGTTGGAACAGCTATAACCTCATCCTATATATATATATATATATATATATATATATATATATATATATATAAAACATTAGGCAGCATATGATTTACATACAAAAGAATAATCACACATAGAATTAATCAGAAGTATCAATGCGATTATTGGCGACATCCATCGCTAGAAAACATAATATATGCATTAAAATCCTGTTCATCCATAGTGCGAGTTTTGATCCTTGAAGAAAAAACTTGTTGTCTGTAGTTTTCAGTTTATTTAATGTTAAAATGCTAGTACTTACGGACAGTCTTCCATCCATCATCAGGCATGTTTTTTTCCTATAAAATCAAAAACTTGAGACGATATACCTGCATGTCGACCGAAAGATGTTTTTGAATATCTGCTATTATTGACGGTTGTAAGATATCGGAACGTGCAAAGACGCAACGCTAAGTTTTTCAAAATTTTAAGTGAGAATTTTATTTAAATATTTCTTGTGATGTGTTAAATCCACGTATTCTATTTTTTAAAAGTGTATTCAGTTTTTATGTCATGAACTAAGTATATAGTTCAATAATATAGTGTCATGTCATAGTAGTAATTTTTTATAGGAATTTTTTTATGTACTGCGATATTGATAGTTTTTAATAAACATAAAACATTAAGCAGCATATGATTTACATACAAAGAATAATCACACATAGAATTAATCAGAAGTATCAATGCGATTATTGGCGACATCCAATTATGTTTTCTAGCGATGGAATTTTGAAAAAATTAGCGTTGCGTCTTTGCACGTTCCGATATCTTACAACCGTCAATAATAGCAGATATTCAAAAAACATCTTTCGGTCGACATACAGGTATATCGTCTCAAGTTTTTGATTTTATAGGAAAAAAAAACACATGCCTGATGATGGATGGAAGACTATCCGTAAGTACTAGCATTTTAACATCAAATAAACTGAAAAACTACAGACAACAAGTTTTCTTCAAGGATCAAAACTCGCACTATGGATGAACAGGATTTTAATGCATATATTATGTTTCTAGCGATGGATGTCGCCAATAATCGCATTGATACTTCTGATTAATTCTATGTGATTATTCTTTGTATATATATATATATATATATATATATATATATATATATATATATGCGTAAACTTGCGAATAATTGTTCATGTATACATGTCACAATGGATATATAAGGAAATGTAATAAACAACTGTTACATTTAGATTATAATATAATTAAATAATTAATAGTTTTATATATTGCCGTCTTTTAAATTTTTTGTTCACTGATTTTTTTTTTTATGGTTTACCAACCTTTTGCATGTTATTTAAATCCAGAAAATATTTTTAGTTTGTAAGAAATCCTTGGAGATGATAATAAATTTATTGATAGA
Source organism: Acanthosepion pharaonis (assembly GCA_903632075.3). Taxonomy (NCBI): domain Eukaryota; kingdom Metazoa; phylum Mollusca; class Cephalopoda; order Sepiida; family Sepiidae; genus Acanthosepion; species Acanthosepion pharaonis. The sequence goes on along the minus strand of CAHIKZ030005170.1, from coordinate 3,670,216 downwards.
AATCCTATTGCCCCATAGCTGGGAAGAGAAGAGAAGAAATTCATAGCTTTTCCGCCTAAGTAAATATAACGAACTCGACTGGAATTCGAACTCGGCTCTCCGATTTCCAACTCTGAGCTGTTTTTTCTTTATAATAACCTGAACATCCAAACTCACCCATCTAGGTACTGATCAGTCTTGACGCTGGCAACATGGGTGATCCTACGAGAATTGGGGTATGACAATAATCCCTTAATTTGAAAGTATTGAACATGAAAATATACATGAATTAATACATTTTTTGTGTGACTGGTTATAACGAATAATCGACGTGGTGTCATGGATACAGGTTGAGAATGACGAAGTGGAGAGCGGAGTTTGAAATCCAGTCGGGTTACTTATATTCACTTACGCGCCAAAAGGAAAGGACTTACGCGCCAAAAGGAAAGGACTTACGCGCCAAACGGAAAGGCATTAATCCATATCTTCTCACCTTAGCTATAAGGTGGATAGCGGCACAGACTGGGTCCTATAGCCTTCGTTGGCAACCAGTCTACCACAGAAAGAAGTTCCAGCATGCTGCGAGCTATCTTCTTCATCCAAAGAGACAAGATATCTCAAACGTGTATTAATTATGGTAATTGTCTTTTTGTCAGTCATGTGCCATACGTGATACATGCGTAGGCGATCTTCATGTATATTTCAATACATGACTGACGAGGCAGATTTTTATTCCTACTATTTACCCATAGCTGGGGGAGAAGAAGAGAATTTATACCTTTCTCAAGGGTATTAGTACGAAAGTAAATGTAATGGATTCGAGTAATGCATATCGGCTCAATCCGTGATGCTATCCATTACTCCACCGTGTCTTTTTGTCACATGTTTATAATTTCCCTTTATATAAATAAAATAAGGAAAGATCAAGTAAAATGATGAAATTAGTGATTTGGTAGAATCGATTAAATATGAATAGCTTATTTAATATTATAACTTTTGTTTGAATTATGTTAAAAAAATGAGTAGCAGAATGCAATTAAATGTAAACACATATTATTAAGCAAAAAACTATGATGTTGAACATCAGTTATTTTATTTTGTTTATATTTGTAGTGATCTACAGATATATATATATATATATATATATATATATATATATATATATATATATATATATATACAGACATGACAGAATTGAATAGACGCTCACAGAAACCATTTATTTTATTAAACAAGTAATTTATACAAATGAAGTAATTATAAATGGTCATAAATTTAGTAACTAATACTTGGTTGACATCCCTTTTGCTTTTTTTAATGCAAGGACCCTTCTAGGCATGCTAGCGATGAGTTCACGAATATCATCTTGGGGGATTTCTTGCCATGTTTGACGCAATAATCCTAAAAGTTTAGGCTTAGAAGATGGCTTCCTGTTCTTTTTGCAGAGTTTTCAATCCGGGGACTGACTTGGCCATGGAAGTTGATTGATCCCATTTTGTCTCAACCAATGTTGCGTTGCTTGATCAGTGTTACATAGAGCTCCATCTTCCATAAATAGGGAGTCAACTTTGCTTATTCTACTACTTGAGAATATTGGAAGGAGCCCTTTCTTTAATATAGAAACATATTTGGTTGAATTAATGTTTCCTTCACACTCCACAAGCTCTGAGCGACCATCACTCCAAATTGCACCCCATACCATTACTGAAAGGCCCCCATGTTTCGCCGTTGACTGCAGTCTTTTTAAATCAAACTCTTGACTACAGAGTCGCCATAAACATACTCTTCCACTGTCGGAAAATAATGCGAATCTTGACTCATCAGAGAAAATGACAGTGGTCCAAAAGGTCACAGGTCTCTCCACCATCTCATGAGCCCAATCCTTTCTATGTTTGATATTGGCTGGACGGAGAAGTGGTTTCCTTCTCGCAGCTCTGCCATAGTAGCCCAGCTTGTGAAAATACCTGACAGCTGTTCTGGGACTGACATCAAATTGTGTTGCTATGTCAGAGGCCTTGCAACGTGGATCCTGTCCAACATTTCTTTCAACAAGACGCATGCTTCTTTCAGAGGGCCCAGGCCGGCCTGGATGAGGTTTTGTGCACTTCTTGCCCTCTCTGGTGAATTGTGCGATCACTCTATTATCAGTAGAAAGGGGTATTGAAAGATTTTCAGATATTTTTCTTTGACTAAGATCACCTTCATGTTGGCCTACAACACGTCCTCACTGAAATTCGGAGAGGTCTGATGCTCCTTTAGTTTGTGGCATGTTCCAGTTTTGTTATCTGCAATTTTAATCAAATAATCTAAGATAATTTATCTTGGTTATTAAAAAAATCAGAAATAAAATTTATCTTTCAATTCTGTCATGTCTGTATATATATATATATATATATATATATATATATATATATATATATATATATATATAAAAACGAAAAAAAGAATATTATTTTGCTGAAAATATACATGAATTAATATATTTTTTGTGTGCCTGGCTATAACGAATAATCGACGAGGTGTAATGAATGCAGGTTGAAAATGACGGAGCGGAGTTCGAAATCCAGTCAGGTTACTTATATTCACTTACGCGCCGAATATTAAGCTGAAAAGTTTTATGTTGAACATCAGTTATTTTATTTTGTTTATATTTGTAGCGGTCTACAGATATATATATATATATATATATATGAAAACGAAAAAAAGAATATTATTTTGCTTTTCAGTTTTCGAGACTTCACGAGATTGATTATTATAATTTCAAATTAGAAACAGAAATTTAAATTTAAAAACAGAATATGATTATTTGGCTTTTATTTGGCCAAGCATCTCGGCTTCAGTCACTTTCCCACCGAAAAACATAGATTCTCTTGCTTTTCTATAAATATTTCCATGCAATTTTATTCTGATGAACATTCCTCTATGATATCTACACTTTATGAATTTTAGCGCAGTACTAAATCGGCAGCATGCTCTCATCATCTGATTGCTGAAATAGCTTGATGTTACCTTATGTTTTTTTGCTAACAGTTTCTTCTTTCTAATTTCCAGCTTGTGGAACTCTCTTCCAGCTTCCTGGTTTTCAATCAATTTTGATGTTCAAAACTTTAAATGAAATGTGAATCGTTATCTGTATTTCTTTTTAATGTTCTTTTATTGTGTTCCCTCCGTGATAATGTTTTCTTTACCTCTGACACTCAGTAACCACATTGCATCTTAATGTTTTTATTGCCTTGCTTGTGGGTAAATGAGTATATATATATATATATATATATATATATATATATATAATGTAATGTCAATCGACTGTTGCCTTGATCTATCCACTATCCTTCTCCTCATCCTTTCCTCTATCACTCCTATATGATCTTTTCTGTAACCCCTTGCGTCCTAGTGGCTTCTCTCCTTGCTTGGGTGAAACGGGATATATATATATATATATATATATATATATATATATATATATATATATATATATATATAAGGTTAATGGTCAGAGTTGAATCTGATAAGGAACCAGTAGTATTAAAAAGTGCTCAATACACGTGTGAAAAAATAAAATAAAAGTAAAAATAACATGTAGAGCTTTTAACATTAAACATCGCGAGGTCAGTTGAATTCGCTACCTTGGTTTCAACCTTACGGTATCCTCAGTCAATTTTTATCAAATGACCGCTTAACGCTTTATTTTTTTTAAAAAAAAGCTAATGAATGCTATATTATTATTTTCAAAAATAAATAAACAAACGCACGACATTGGGAAAGGAGTGGAGGATGTGAAGAAAGAAAAAAGAAGAAGGGGGAAGAGAAAAAAAGCAAGGGTACTATAAATCTATCGGTGAGGGGTTAATTGAAATGTTCATTACGTTTTTATTTGATTTTTGAAGTATATATATATATATATATATATATATATATATATATATATATATATTGATGCATGTTTCATTAAATAATATAGACAAGTGTTTTCTATTTATTTTATTTTAAATTACATGCATCAATGAAAAATATATATATATATATATATATATATATATATATATATATATATATATATATATATATATATATATATATAAGCAAAATTGGTAGCCATCATATGTTACTCATTTTATCCGAATAATTTTCTCAAACTAATAATAGTTTTATTTATGGAAAGCTAATGAAGTACAATAAATGCCAGTTAAAATTCTACACTGAGAAATTAATGAATATAGAGATGATTGACTTTAGATTTAAATTCTTAATTATTTTGATTTTTAAATTCTTAATTATTTTTTGACTTTTCTAATGTATTTATACTATTCTATTTTATTACTATTCTAATTACTATTCTATTACTATATTCTATTCTTTCTATTAATTTTTTTTATTACTATTTTTCTATTACTTTTCTATTTTATTATATTCTTTTTTATTATATCTATTCTATTACTATTCTATTTTATTACTATTCTATTTTATTACTATTCTATTTTATTACTATTCTATTTTATTACTATTCTATTTTATTACTATTCTATTCTATTTTACTATTCTATTTTATTACTATTCTATTCTATTCTACTATTTACTATTTTATTCTATTCTATTCTTATTACTATTCTTTTATTCTATTTTATATTCTATTCTATTACTTTTCTATTAATATTCTATTCTATTACTATTCTATTTTATTACTATTCTATTCTATTACTATTCTATTCTATTACTATTCTATTTTATTACTATTCTATTCTATTACTATTCTATTTTATTACTATTCTATTCTATTACTATTTATTTTATTACTATTCTATTCTACTATTTCTATTTTATTACTATTCTATTTTATTACTATTCTATTCTATTTATTCTATTCTATTCTATTCTATTACTATTCTATTTTTTTTATTACTATTCTATTTTATTACTATTCTATTTTATTACTATTCTATTTTATTACTATTCTATTCTATTACTATTCTATTTTATTACTATTCTATTTTATTACTATTCTATTTTTTACTATTCTATTTTATTACTATTCTATTTTATTATTTTTCTATTACTATTCTATTTTATTACTATTTATATTTTATTACTATTCTATTCTATTTAAAACTATTCCCTATTTTATTACTACTGTATTATATAACGTTTCTATTACTTTTATATTTTCTATTACTTTTGTTTCTGTATTTATCACTATTATTTTAAAATACCCACTACTGTAATAGAAGTAATTTTTGGCCAAAAAAAATATGATCTATGATCCTGTACGTGAATTTACCGCGGAAGACTCGAGCACTTTCAATACATTTTCACCTAAATAAATTATTATTTCTTTTAATTGAAAAAGTTTTATTTTATCTCCCAATTATAATTTTAATTGGAAATTGCTTCTCTTGAAATTTTCATGTTCCGGCAGAGTTTCTGAATCTTCCACTATCATCCCAGTTAGATTAGAGTTGCGTTCCATACGAACGTTGTCTCTTTTTTTCTCAGAAATTCTGCTACTTTGAAATAAATTTAACAAAACAGATTAGTTTTAATAAAAGTTTTAAATATGAGTATTGTACTGACTTTTAAACCGCTGATAATTGAACATGCAGTCAACTATTCCGTGGATGGCCGTGTTCTACTGGGACTTAATGATTTTACAATGATGTAAATTTCGCGTTCGTACTTCTGAAATATATTTCTAAAATCTGTTTCTAACAAAAAAATTAATTAATCGATCTTTCCCCATTTATTTGATTAAAACCTTGACTCAGACTAACATGCTAATGCCACACTCTGAGATAAAAGGTTACATTTTAAATGTAATTAATATAAGAGATGTACTGAAATGCGCTAAAGGGTGCTACAGCAAATAATAATACTGATAATTGTTGCGACCTAGGAAAGGTTACTGAAGAGAATAATCACACGAAGATTAGTCAGCGGCGCGTAGAAGTAGTAGTCAACTGCTAGGTGTGAGTCAAGTGAATTCCACAATGAATCTCCAACTGCAGGATATCTACCAACCGCCCCACGCGGTCAGATGTGGCACAAGGCCTAATTCAATGTGGGGGTATCCGAGCTCGTTGGCTCGGCTCCAAATTCCCCGTAGACCCAGTATAAAACGGGGTCGGGTAGCTGTTTCCCGACACAAGACTCTGTCCTTCGACATAACCTCGTCTGGGGATCCTCTTTGACAAGAGGCAGAGAGATTGAACAGCAGAGCTGGAGTCGAATCTCCGACTACAGACCAACATACAGTATTTACTACTGTATTTATGTGAATGGGGACATATATAATTAAAATATAGATTAAAGGTATGCTATATTTATGCGCTGAAGTGCTCAATATAAGAGATAGAGCGTATGTAAAGGCAAAAGTGGACTTTGAAGTCAAAACCGAGTGCTGGCAGTCTGTTTCAGACTTAAACGCAATCTGTAGGCTTAAATATTGCGTTTAAGAATCAAATGCACCAACGCCGCTCGATGTTGACTTCAATGACCAGATTTTTTTCCTGTTGAAATCAATTATCCACACTTCGCTTGATTTCTAGATTTGTATTCCCTATCTTTTATATGTTTATGTTATATACTGTACCTATGAACACTAATGGGTACATCTCAATCCTCATAAATACTTCACACCGCTGGCGAGTATTGTGTTTTGTTGATGTTATAAATATTACCATTTCAATTTCCAACCTCCATTTTGGTTATTCCTCATTCAGTAACCCTTCCTTGGTTGCAAGAGTTTACATATATTAGCATTTCAAATGAAGAATGCAACAGTTTGGTGACGTCAGTGTGATACAGGTTTGATGCAAATCATTGCGAGCAAGATTGATGTAATCAAATATTAAATGTTATTTACTTTAAGGCTATCTTTTCTTCTATTTTTTCTCACCTAAAAATGGGGGTGATCTGATACAAAAGGTGGTATGTGCTAAGTTGTTTAACACATCTAAATGGAAATAATAGGAAATAAAAGCTGAAATTCTGAACACTTGTCTCTTATTTTGGCCTTGCCGTTCCAATACTTTTGGAAGGGACTATATATATATATATATATATATATATATATATATATATATATATATATATATATATGTGTGTGTGTGTGTGTGTGTGTGTGTGTGTGTGTGTGTGTGTGTGTGTGTGTGTAGATAGATAGATAGATAGATAGATAGATAGATAGATAGATAGATGGATAGATAGATAGACACAGACAGAAATGGGTGCTGAAAGGTATCTGTTTGATCAAAACGTGTTCTTTTGATCTGTATTTGGTAACACAAACGCGCACGCAGGGACACACATACACATACACACACATATATATATATATATATATATATATATATATATATATATAAAGAGAGAGAGAGAGAGAGAAAGAGAAAAGAGAGAGAGAGAGGCATTTATATGAGAGAGATTGACTACCTACGATATAATAACTATATCAGTATCCAGTCAGTATTACACATCATTTACGCAGAAAGTGTTCTTTATTTTGTCTTATGAATGCAGTTCTCTCATCACGTCGTGTCTCATCTGTATTTTCCCCGGGGCTGTAATGACTCAGAAAGACGAGGGTAAAGAAGGTCAACGGTAAAGGAAAAGTGTCCAAATAGCCTTCAGGTAAAATTCAATTAATTAAACTAAAGCACAGATCAAAGACGTAGTTGAACAACAAATGATGCGATGGGCAGAACACTGAAGTTAAAGAGATCGATGTACTAATATACATACATACATACATACACACACACATGCGCGGGCGTACCTACACACATATATATATATATATATATATATATATATATATATATATATATATATATATATATATATATATATATATGTATATATACACTGCGTGCCAAATTATTATTTTTTCTAATATTTCAAAAAACGTCCAATCAATTCACACATAATTTTCACACAATGTTGGCAACACTGACCTGCGCAATCACTGAAATGTTGTACTGATCTGCGCAATGTAAACAAACTGGTGCCATATTTGTCATCAGCACAGTGATTTGTGTGTGCCAAATTATTAGAAATAATTTGCTCGAAATAATTTTTGTATCAGTATCTGTCTATATTTCATAAACTTAAAGAATCAGCAAATATGCGAGGCCACAAGAATCTCCTGAGCCGACCAAGCATAGAAATGAATACAGTATGGGAACCAGTAGTAAGAGTGCCAGAGAAAAGCAATAACAACAATAAAAATTGCAATATGAGCTCCTGTAAAAACGTGAATGATAACAGCAAAAATTGCAATATGAGCACTGGTAAAAAATTTGGCTGAAGACATTAGGTTTATAATACCCAGAAATTTATAATCAGATGTCCTGAAGTACACATGGCACAGTGGATAAAAGCGTTAGGTAGTTCCAGTGACAAGACCCAAAGAGTGTGTGTTCAATAACTGGTTAAGGCGGTGGAGAACTGACATCCATTAGATGTGGCACGTGGAACTAGAACAGTCTACCCCAGTAAGCGAAACAAAGGGTTTAGTTCGACATTTCAACAAACTGAAGAAAGCATGTGCGTTAGCGGCCGAAACGTTTTAATAAATATGGCTACAAAGATGAGGACAATAGTCTGAATAATGTAAATAATTTTTGTCCTTTTGTTATTTCTACCAAGCCCTGTTCTGCCATATATTTGCTCAAGCCCATGTTACGCACTACTTTTCTTTGTCCCTCCTTTCCTCAATCTGCCATGCGATTATCAGATTTTCTAAGCCCTTCTTACTTATTACGTGCCCCAGAATTTTCAACAGCCTCTTTCTGATGTTAAGTTATAAGTTTCCGTTTTGTTTCAATCCTGTCCAAAACCTCGTCTTTGCTCATATCCTCCTGTAGAACCACATTTCCGTTTCTTCAAGTCTCTTCTTCATCTTTGAAAAGCTTATTCAGAATTTACTGCCATACAGGAGGACATATATCACGTAATAGTTCCGTAAGGACACAGTGGATAAAGGCGTTGGTTAGATTCAGTGATAGACCCAAAGAAGGTGAGTTCAATACCTGGTTAAGGCAGTAGAGAACTTTCAGAGGGAAAATTAGCAGGAGATAACTGATAACTGACATCCATCAAAAATGGCACGTGGAACTAGAACAGTCTACCCCAGTGATCGAAATAAAGGATTCAGTTCGAAATTCCAACCACCTGAAGAAGGCCGGAGCGTACAACGGCCGAAACGTTGTGACAAATATGGCGACAAAGATGAGGACAATAGTCCGACTAATGTAAATACTGTACATAATACCTCATCTCAGAAATATAGACAGACTCAGTATTCTTTTCTTTTCTTTTTTTTTTTTTTGTTTCCACCTAAATTTCCACCTTTATACTCTGCTTAGCTTTTGGATGCATCTTTGTCCATCCCGATAAGCCTTACTATGCCGAAAGTAACATTGGAGTTCGATTTCCGGTCACATCTGATATGTTCACTTTTACACTAACGCCTTTGATATTAATCCATCTTTTCTTCCCACAGCTGGGGATTAAATATTAAAATAAGACAGCTTTCTACCCTTAGGTAGCAATTAGTCTAGTCGAAGGACGACTCTGAATTCAAAACCCCAGGGATGGCAACTGTAACCCAGCCCTCTCTCTTTCCCAAGAGGTCATGGAAATTCTTAGATATATCCCTGGAGTGGCATTTAAATTAAATGGAACAAAATCAATGAAATAAAACGAGAATTGATTGCGGTTAATCGCTCACAGAAGTGTTAGGATAATTGTTGATGTCTTTCTGTATATGTACATTTAAAAGCCTGGTTTTCATTGTATGTCACTATGTGCTTCTTTGAGTGTGTGTATATATGTGTGTACATATCTGTGGCAGTTTACTGCGTTTTTCTAACCAGCGTGTATATCTGAGATTTAATATGAAAATGAGAAAAAGGATTTCACCTAGGCGTGTTTGTTCATCTATGTCATTCTTTGTATATTGGGGTTGTTTATCCACAAATTGTTTATTATGCTACTGGAGCACTGATTTTGTGTTACCACTTGTTGAAAAAAAATCAGTTCTATTTTTGGGGGGTGGATGGTGGATTTTTATATAATTTATTTCGTTGTTTTTTATCTAAAATTTATTATAGACGGTGGATGATAAAAAATTACACAGCTAATTTGTTAAAAGCGTTGCTTAAAAAGCAATTTCAACTCTTGAACGACCTTATCCTACGTGCAATGTGGGGGTGATAAAAGGGAAAAATAAGGAAAATACGAGAAAAATCACCGAGAACAATTTTTCGGGAGAAGAGAAGAAGAAGTTGGAGGAGGAGTTGATGGACGAAGAAAAAGGAGATGGAGGAGGTGGTGATAGAAGAAGAAAAAGGAGAAGGAGGAGGAGATGGAGGAGGAGGTGATAGAAGAAGAAAAAGGAGAAGGATGAGGAGGTGGAGGATGTGGTGATAGAAGAAGAAAAAGGAGAAGGAGGAGGAGATGGAGGAGGAGGTGATAGAAGAAGAAAAAGGAGAAGGAGGAGGAGATGGAGGAGGAGGTGATAGAAGAAGAAAAAGGAGAAGGATGAGGAGGTGGAGGATGTGGTGATAGAAGAAGAAAAAGGAGAAGGATGAGGAGATGGAGGATGTGGTGATAGAAGAAGAAAAAGGAGAAGGATGAGGAGGTGGAGGATGTGGTGATAGAAGAAGAAAAAGGAGAAGGATTAGGAGGTGGAGGAGCTGGTGATAGAAGAAGAAAAAGGAGAAGGATGAGGAGGTGGAGGATGTGGTGATAGAAGAAGAAAAAGGAGAAGGATGAGGAGGTGGAGGAGGTGGTGATAGAAGAAGAAAAAGGAGAAGGAGGAGGAGATGGAGGAGGAGGTGATAGAAGAAGAAAAAGGAGAAGGAGGAGGAGATGGAGGAGGAGGTGATAGAAGAAGAAAAAGGAGAAGGATGAGGAGGTGGAGGATGTGGTGATAGAAGAAGAAAAAGGAGAAGGATGAGGAGGTGGAGGAGGAGGTGATAGAAGAAGAAAAAGGAGAAGGATGAGGAGATGGAGGAGGTGGTGATAGAAGAAGAAAAAGGAGAAGGAGGAGGAGATGGAGGAGGAGGTGATAGAAGAAGAAAAAGGAGAAGGATGAGGAGGTGGAGGATGTGGTGATAGAAGAAGAAAAAGGAGAAGGAGGAGGAGATGGAGGAGGTGGTGATAGAAGAAGAAAAAAAGGAGAAGGAGGAGGAGATGGAGGAGGGAGGGAGGTGGAGGGATAGATAGAAGAAAAAGGAGAAGGATGAGGGAGGTGGAGGATGTGGTGATAGAAGAAGAAAAAGGAGAAGGATGAGGAGGTGGAGGATGTGGTGATAGAAGAAGAAAAAGGAGAAGGATTAGGAGGTGGAGGAGCTGGTGATAGAAGAAGAAAAAGGAGAAGGATGAGGAGGTGGAGGAGGTGGTGATAGAAGAAGAAAAGAAAATGAGAAGGGATGAGGAGATGGAGGATGTGGTGATAGAAGAAAAAGAAGGAGGATGAGGAGGTGGAGGATGTGGTGATAGAAGAAGAAAAAGGAGAAGGATTAGGAGGTGGAGGGAGGAGCTGGTGATAGAAGAAGAAAAAGGAGAAGGATGAGGAGGTGGAGGAGGTGGTGATAGAAGAAGAAAAAGGAGAAGGATGAGGAGGTGGAGGATGTGGTGATAGAAGAAGAAAAAGGAGAAGGATGAGGAGGTGGAGGAGGAGGTGATAGAAGAAGAAAAAGGAGAAGGATGAGGAGATGGAGGAGGTGGTGATAGAAGAAAAAAAAAGAGAAGGAGGAGGAGAGATGGAGGAGGAGGTGATAGAAGAAAAAAGGAGAAGGATGAGGAGGTGGAGGATGTGGTGATAGAAGAAGAAAAAAGGAGAAGGAGGAGGAGATGGAGGAGGTGGTGATAGAAGAAGAAAAGGAGAAGGAGGAGGAGATGGAGGAGGAGGTGATAGAAGAAGAAAAGGAGAAGGATGAGGGAGGTGGAGGATGTGGTGATAGAAGAAAAAAAGAGAAGGATGAGGAGGTGGAGGATGTGGTGATAGAAGAAGAAAAAGGAGAAGGATTAGGAGGTGGAGGAGCTGGTGATAGAAGAAGAAAAAGGAGAAGGATGAGGAGGTGGAGGATGTGGTGATAGAAGAAGAAAAAAGGAGAAGGATGAGGAGGTGGAGGAGGTGGTGATGAAGAAAAGAAAAAGGAGGAGGAGGAGGAGATGGAGGAGGAGGTGATAGAAGAAGAAAAAAGGAGAAGGATGAGGAGATGGAGGATGTGGTGATAGAAGAAGAAAAAGGAGAAGGATGAGGGAGGTGGAGGATGTGGTGATAGAAGAAGAAAAAGGAGAAGGATGAGGGAGGTGGGAGGGAGGAGGTGATAGAAGAAGAAAAAAAAAGGAGAAGGATGAGGAGATGGAGGATGTGGTGATAGAAGAAGAAAAGGAGAAGGATGAGGGAGGGTGGAGGATGTGGTGATAGAAGAAGAAAAAGGAGAAGGATGAGGAGGTGGAGGAGGTGGTGATAGAAGAAGAAAAAGGAGAAGGAGGAGGAGATGGAGGAGGAGGTGATAGAAGAAGAAAAAGGAGAAGGATGAGGAGATGGAGGATGTGGTGATAGAAGAAGAAAAAGGAGAAGGATGAGGAGGTGGAGGATGTGGTGATAGAAGAAAAAGGAAAGGAGAAGGATTAGGAGGTGGAGGAGCTGGAGGATAGAAGAAGAAAAAGGAGAAGGATGAGGAGGTGGAGGAGGTGGTGATAGAAGAAGAAAAAGGAGAAGGAGGGGGAGGTGGAGGAGGAGGTGATAGAAGAAGAAAAAGGAGAAGGATGAGGAGATGGAGGATGTGGTGATAGAAGAAGAAAAAGAAGAAGGATGGGGAGGTGGTGGAGGATGTGGTGATAGAAGAAGAAAAAGGAGAAGGATGAGGAAATGGAGGAGGAGGTGATAGACGAAGAGGGAGGAGGTGGAGCGGGAGCTTAATGAAAAGAAAGTGAAGGAAGAGAAGGGGTGAAAAGAAGTAAAAAAAGATGGAGGAGAAAGAAGCGATAGGAGTAGGAAGTGAAAGATGAAGAGAAGTAATAAAAGAAATAGGAGAGAAAAAAGATGAAGACGTGAAGGAAGATGACTATAAGAAGGTGGATAATAAGAAAAAATAAAAAGTGGAGGAGGGAAAGGAAGAGGAGGCTGAGAAGGATGGGGAGATGATTAGTAGAAGGTGGAGTAAGAGGTGACAGAGAAGAAGAAGAAGGTGGAAGATGAAATGAAGAAAAAAGAATGGGAGGAGGTGGTGTGGAGCAATTTAGAGATGATGAGGAAGAAGATGAGGAGGAAGACATACAGAAGTGGAAGAAGTTGGAGCAGAAGAAGAAAGAGGATTATGAAAGAAAGTGGAGCCACATCATGAGAAGGGAGAGTATGAGGAAGAGGAGGTGGATGAGGAGAAGCATAAGAAGGTGGAAGAGAAGGAGGGGGAATACCAAGAGGGTGAAGATCATCGTCAACAATAACAACGAACAAAGCTGCCAAAACCTGCAGAATAATAAACTGTAGCAAAAAAGAATTGCAAAAAACTTAAACAACAATAACAAAAACAAAGAGATGTGACTTATAATGCAGATTCGCCAATGCATTTTTAAAGTCGTCAGCATTCATGAGAATCTGGCCTGAGTGCATTTTTTACAGGCGCTGAATGCCTTCAATGTATCTCTAATTATGGCTATTGAAGATGATTAGAAATAAGAATGAAATCCACAGAATGCAATTGGCACTTGTCACGAAATGCTAACCCAAGATCTGAAAATAGGCCTGAAACTAATGGAATTTAATTGACCAGATTTACCTGCATACTCAGTAAAGCTTTCTCGATGTGGAAAATCAAAGTTGAGTCTGACGAGAAAAAAATGACAACAACCAATGGGATTTTTTTCTTTGCCTTTTTTTATATTGTCCAGAAATCTTTGTGGTGCTTACTTTTACTTCACAGGATAACTGTCCAATATTTTTTTTTCTTTATGATTTAACTGTGACTCAAGGCTAAATTCGTAGAGCACACAGAAAGAGACGAAGTCACTGTTATTGATTCACGAGACTGAGTCTTTCATCTTTTCATTATTGTGTGTGATGCGAATTTTCCGAAAAAGATTTAGAATCACCGTCGTTAAGGGATGCTAATCACTCGGTTCAGATATTCCATTTTGAAATATACGATTCACAGGATTCACGTCCAGAGAGAAAGCGTCCATTTTATTTGATAGGTTGAAGATGAAAGTTTTTCTGGATTACACTTATTATGGTGCAACATTTTTAACAGTTTGTCAATAAAATCCCGACATTTATTCATTCTCTTCCCTAAATATTTAGTTCTTTTATTTCCGGAGAATCAATAATTATGTTCTTCCATGTCGTTTATACACTACGATTTTACATTATCTATTAATGCTTTTTGTCCCTAAAATGAAACAGTGAACATTAATGTATTATAGTGGAATCCTATCATTAATATTAGATATGGCAGTGAATATTGGGCAATCTCCCCACAGATAACGAAAAAACTAGAAGCGGCAAAAATATGGTTCTACTGAAGGATACTGAGACTTCTATGGACGAAATGAATTCTCAAAGTTCTTAAAGAAAGGGGCAACCATAAAAACACATATACTCAGAATCAAGAAAAGACATCTGAGATTCCTTTGACACATAATCAGCAAGAAGGGCTTGGAAAACATAACCGTCACGGGGCATATTGATGGTAGCGAGTCACAAGCCTGTGGGAATGGATGGTGGAAACGTGGGTGGGGACGTAGCCTTAGCAAAGGGGAAAGAATTGCTAAGAGCCATACAAGATACGAAGTTGTGGAAAGCCAAGATCGGTTATGTCCGGAAGGGACGCCGCACATAGAAGGAATAATAATAATAATTGATTTTCTTTATAAACCTATAATTCATAAGAATAATTACAAACTTATAATTTATACCAGTTTTTTTTTTTTATAAAACTATGCAACAAATTAATACCAGTTTATTCTATAATGAAATAGGATTAATAACTGATTTTTTTAAATTTTTACAGAGATTAATAGGAAGGGAAGGTGATAGCTTCGTGGCTAGTCCATCGAATTTAAGTCTACCTAGATTATGGTTTGATCTCCAAAATCATGATTCTATCCTTCACTTATGTCGAAATTTTTAAATAATTCCTCCTGGTGTTGCTATTAGTAACAACCATAGCACTAAACAATCGCAAGGTAGAAAATAGATGCAATTTAGCATTGCACTTATTTTGATATTTTTCTTCTAAATATTAAAAAAAAACATTTACTTGGAAAGCTGCTCCAATTATTAGCTCCCTTAAAACGAATCTTTATTCAAAACAACTAAGTTATTTGCAAAATAACTAACCACACATTGCAGTGGCACTTTCATGAATAGAGTTTATAGCAGGGGTCGGCAACCTACGGCACGCGTGCAACACGTGGCACGCCAAGCAATTTCCAATGGCACGCAGCCGCAAATGACATCACGAAATTCGAACTAATAACTACGACAAGGCAAAGAATATATTCAGCTATTTCAAAACTGCTCCCACGTTGGACTTCCATTGATAATAAAATACAGTTTATTTATATTAATGTGGTTTATATATATAAAGAAAGTAAAGTAAGATATATTCACTGCTTGAAATCTTTTTCAAACAAAACTTTTAAATGAACATTTAATTCATGAATTGACTTGTTATAGTTAAGGAAAGTTTTACAAATAGATGCTAATTTGCTGAAGACCGAGTAAAATGGAAATTTCAAACACTTTTCTGCACTATATAAGACGATATTCCTAAACAGAACTATTTTTAATATGAAAATCAAAACAATCCTTGAATAAAAGAACAGTAATGAAGGATAGTTAATTAATGAGATAAACTTTTAAAAAATCAATATGCTAATTATTTAAGCCTGAAGAGGGATATTGCCTGGAAGTAGATAATATATAATACAGATATTGAGCTTTTGGCGTTTAAAGTACTATAACATATGCGTGTATTTTTTTTAATCTCAGAATTCATGGGAGAATTGAGCTCCAATTTCGCATTTATTCATATAGATTCCATAATATACGTTCTACGTAATTTGCTATTATGTCTCTCTAACTCTTCAAATATTGAATGCATAACGAATTCAAATTTCTATTTACCCATCTTTACACGACATTAATTTTATCTTATAAACTGTCTCCTCTTCTATCACCAATGAAATAAAAATAATTGTTTGTACGGAAAATAAGGATCTCTGTACATCAATTGGTGCTTAAATTAAATGGCAGCAGAAGAATTATCGTTGAACTTTTAAAAGGTAAGCTTAAACATTAATTCAATATTTAAATACAGCGATAAATTTTGAGTTCTTCTTTAGTTTGTTGATGGCCATTGCATCTACTCCTCCCTAGCTATTGTGATGATGGACAGACCAAGAGTCCTCCACAAGAACTAGCTTAAATTTAAGCTAGTTCTTATAATAAATCTTGTACTGAAATTTTAGATACAAAAGTAAAATAAGAGTTAATCCCCTTGAACCATGAAAGGAACGATAATGGCTAGTACAATATATTAATATATATTTTAACTTCGCATAATCTGGCAACCATGAATCTGGGCCCAACGAAAATCATTCCCTGCGCCTAACTTTTCTAGGGCTTTTGAATGAGCTATGAATCATTGTACTTTATATATAAGATTATTATATGAAATATATTGTAGAACCGGTATATTGACCATGACTTGTATAAAAATACGTATGCTGTTGGCACACTGAATGGTTTTAAAACCTTAAGTCGGGCTAACCAGCAAAAGGTTGCCGACCCTGGATATAATATTTATATTTTCATTCTGCATCGCAATTAATTTGGCTGATTCAGATAAAATACGACTTATCGAAACCTTTGTGGGTTAAAGCCGAAACATATTTAGGATTGTAAGAGGTCGCTTACTGAACCCGGTGTTCCCAACCGGCTCCCCATCTGACAAGGCTCGACACTGCTGAACTCCATTGATCGAAGGAGAACCG
This sequence comes from Acanthosepion pharaonis, assembly GCA_903632075.3. Lineage (NCBI taxonomy): Eukaryota > Metazoa > Mollusca > Cephalopoda > Sepiida > Sepiidae > Acanthosepion > Acanthosepion pharaonis. The sequence continues at coordinate 3,653,230 of CAHIKZ030005170.1, read as the reverse complement.
GTGTTTCCAGCGTGATTTCGCCTTAATTATATAGGATCGCTGACCAGTTCGCTCCACATATCTGGGGAGATATTAACTCGTGTTCAGAGCTTTGGGCAAGCCAACCCAAATCCGACACCCACCAATTTGAATTCTTGCCTTTCACTCACAGTGCGTTTTTCGTTTTTGGTTTTGAGCTGTCACATCCTCACACGTGAACCAGGCTGCTGAGAGATGAGTGTTTTTGGGGTTTTTTTTATTTTTTAACGAGTTAATATCATTAGTTAAAATCTCGGGGGATTCCTGTTGATTTCAGTCTAGGGAGCCCTTCACTCAACGACACCCTGTCATCACTGGCTGCTTGCATAGTTATGGAAACCAGTCTGTTCCATTGAGCCAGATGGACGCTGACTCGACAAGAAGGTTAATGCAGCCATTAGTAGATCTTGATTTTAATTGAGAGATGCGTATCCATTCTTCTCAAAATTGTAAAATTGCCTGATATAATATCGTAAAACTACCATAAGTAATTAAATGCAATATATATACAGTTAGTATATTTGGTTATATTGGCGCAACACGCACACAAAAGAAAATAAATGGAACAAAATATCGTTAAAAATCGAAAAATACAAGTTAATTTCAAACATTGGAATAAGCCTGAAAATTTGTTCAATTGCCTTTATTTTGACAACGTTGCAGGATTCTCACTTTTCATTGTTTCCTTTGAATTGACGCAAGCAGTATTTGTTTTTACATTTGAACATTTTAATTTTGAGAAAAGTATTTCAATGCACACATCAATGCCTTGAGAAAAAAATGTTATCTAGCCAATTTTCCCGAGAAAAGTATGTCGAAATTAAAATTTAGCGGACAGCGTCATGTAACATTTAAGAAAATAAATAAATCAAATCTCGAATTCAGAGAAAAATCAACAAATCGGGCACTTTGAAATGGTGTAATTGTTAGCAAGCTTATCTCGCTTTATCAGTTATGTAAGTTCGATCCTCACTGGGTAACCCATACTTTCGGTCTTATGCCACATCTAAACTACGCTTGGGAAATCATTTGCTGGCCGCGTTAGTAAATGCCTATAAATCATGACTGAATCAAATACACCGATTCACATGGAACAACCTTTCTTTTTAGCAATCATTTTCTGTCGATTAAATTCTATAAAACCCGAAGCTAAAATAAACAAGTAAAATTAGACCTTCCTGCATCTTAGTTTATTGACGAACAGAAAATACCAAACATCTATTTCATTGTTAATTATAAAGTTTCTTAAAGTAGAAAATAACCATACACTGAACATGTTCTATAAAAGCTCTCAAAAATTTGAGTTCTTTGACAGGCCTGGGGAAACTTCTCGTCAAAAGTTTTCAGTTGTGATGATCCAAACAATCAAAATATTAATTGGATTAAAAATCAAATTATACTCAGAAATGTGAATAAGCGTCAAAAGGAATTCTGCTGAGAAATCTTTTACTTTGATGAATCAAGGAAGTTTGTTTTAAAAAAATATGTTTTAATTGTAATTCTCCAGCATCTGCAGAAGAATGCTGATTAATTATGAAATAATCATAAAACCTTTAATAATTAATAGAAAAGACAAACTTTATACAAAATAATAGAAGAAAAGGAATTTAAATCTAAATCAGTGTTTTCCAGTTTATAAGCGTATGAAACACCACTTATAGACTAGTCGCCAAACAACGCCAAATGACTCAGTATTTCATGCTATTCAACCCATAACTGAGTGAGAAGAGATTCATACATTTCCCAAAAGTATTTGCGCATAAGTGAAACGTATTAAATATTATAGTAAAATTATATATATATATATATATATATATATATATATATAGATAACTATACTCGTTTCGAAAAACCCTCGAATTTTTTATTTGCAAAATCAAATCAATCTCGAGGGAAAAAAGGTTTTAAAAAAAGAAAGAGCTAGAAACATGAAAGTCTGTCGAAAAAAATCGCACAGATGCAGGTTTGAAGCCCAAAGAAAAAAGCCCGATACGAGCAAACAACTCCTTTCCCTGACAATCCATTTAGGTGAAACCTGGGTAGGTTTGTCTGGCTCACTAGGTTTATCTATCTATCTATCTATCTATCTATATATATATATATATATATATATATATATATATATATATAAACTAAAGAAGTAAATAGTCAGAGTTGAATTAGACCAGGAGTCGGTAGTATTTAAAAAGTTCTCAATACAAATATAAAAAGATATAAATTTAACATGTAGAGATTTTAAGTGTACAAAATTAGCCGATTTCGCTACCTTGGTTTCCACCTTCCGATATCTTCAAACGATTTCAGTCAATTGATTCCCTAACCTTTTATTTTTTTTTTTAAATAAAAATAAATTATGAACGCTATATTTAAAAAAATAAATGAATAAGCACATGATGTGAGGGTGTGGTAGAAGGTGAGAGGTAGCGGATAAAAAATCAAATATATTTGAAATGTATCGGTGGGAATCAAATGAAATATACATACGTTCTTTTTATCCTACTTTAGATGAACTGAAAAGGAACTTTTTAGCATTAAAACGCAGGGCATAATTTTCGATTTCTGGTTTAAATTTTTTTTTAGTCTGGAAATGTTATTATAGCTAATTTCTCTTGTTGACGAAGATTGCAGATGTTGCTAAGATTTTTAAATGGATTAGCTTTTTTAAAAAATGTCCATATTACTATCGGATCATTTTCATTTTTCCCCTTTAAGTTTTCAAGTTTTAGTTTAGAAGAATTTCTAGTTTAAAAGATGACTTATGATTGTCCCACCTCTTTTTAAAGTCTCCCTCAGTACACGCTATGTATATTTCTGACCATTTGTATCTATAACTGTTGCTTTGTAAATTAATGCTTCAGTTTTGTAAAATCCATCTAATGGACATTTGCTTTTATTTCTACAATTGCATATATTGCTGTTAACAGTGATTTGCTGCACGTTAGTTTTGAAATTTTTGTTGTTTTTCGTTTTTTATTGCGGTTTCTAAATTACTAGTACATCTGCAGCTTAATTTAACTGTGTTTTTATTAAATATTTTATGTAATTCGGAATTTTTGGGGAAGTGTTTATTAAGTGATTTGAAAAATACTTTCCCTATTTTAGACTTGACCAATAAGTTAAAGGGGGTGGCTAAACTGAATTTTTTTCCTCGAATTTTTTTTCATCTGTTGTTTTATTTGAGGTTCAAATTCAAGTTTGGTCATATGCCTTCTTCTTTTAAATCCTTTCATATTCTTTCTTTTTATCTTCAAAAATTATTTTACTAGAAGAATTCTATATATATATATATATATATATATATATATATATATATATATATAGGTATATATATAGTGTGTGTATATATATATATATATATATATATATATATATTTTAGCTATGTATAGATGCATGTATAAACACACACACACATATGTATATATATATATATATATATATATATATATATATATATATATATACATATACATGGATTGATGTGAGTTTGTGACCCTGGGTTTTACGCTATTTGCGATCTTCAGAAAAACTGATTAATTTTTAAATTTTGGATTTATATATGGTTGCGTATATCGGTTTTTTTATGGCAGTGGAAGGAAAAATTGTTGTCGCGATGCCACTCATACTTACGAAACATACATACACGCATGTACACTCATCGATGTACGCAGACACACAAACACAAAGCACCTGCCTACAACAACATTACAAAAAAATGCCTACTTTGCCTATACGGAAAGGTAGCAATAATTTCTCATTTTCGTGTAGGCAATGTAGGCATTTTTTAATGTTGTTGTAGACAGGTGCCTTTTTTCAGTATTTTCTAGCTTATTCTTGGTGTAATATTTCTGTCTTCTTGATGTCATATGTATGTGGATAATGTGGTGCTGTTTGAGTATTTTCTGTTGGAGAATGAAAGGTCGTGGTTGTTTTTTCTCTTCTTGAAGTGTCCCTCAGTGGCACCGATGTAGTACATTGTGATGTTGTAACAATAATTTCTAATACCCAACAAAAGAATTTACTAAACATAAGATCAGAAATAATTTCCAAATGCAGGCATGAAAATAAATACCTATTATCAGAAATTATGCCAAACGAATAAAAAAATACCAACACTACTACATAAACCACCATTGACCCTATAATCATGAAAAGAGAAACCACTGACATCATAATACCATCAATTATTTTCTAGTTCAAACTTCCATCATAATAATTACAATTATTGCTATTACCATTCCACCACTATTACTACAATCACTTCTACCATTTTACAATAAGTATTTGCGGCTACAATTGATATTATCATCATCCGCTCCTCCCACCATTACTACCACATCACAATTGCCATTGTCGTATTAGTTCACAATTACCATTACCGTATCAGTCTACAATTATACTTACTTCTCCCTCCCCCAGCAAAATTAATACCACTGATAACTACTAATAAGTATTACAAATTGGAATTTCTACCATTTGCATATGCACAATCTCCAAAAAGAAGCAAATAACCGGCTTTAAAATAATAACAAAACTGCCTTAAAAAATTTAAAATAATAGCAATTTTTACCTATCATAGTCTTACACAGACCCCATCATACGTATATGCGTGCGTGCGTGCGAGTAAATATTATTCAGAGAACAAAAATAGAAAAATGGTATGCACGTTGACAGCGCAACGGGCAAGGAAATATTTGCTACACAGTCAAACATTGAATACAGCGACCAAATGCATACGTGTGTGCGCAACGACACATATATGAGCATATATGCCCAATTCCACACTGTTCAAATACGTTTATATTTGTGTGAACTCCGGTGAGTGAGCGTGTGTGTGTGTGTGTGTGTGTGTGTCTGCGTACATCGATGAGTCTACGTGCGTGTATGTATGTTCGCGTAAGTATGAGTTGCGTTCCGACGACAATTTTTCCTCCCACTACCATAAAAACACCGATATACGCAGCCAAATATAAATCCAAAATTTTAAAAAAATCAATCAGTTTGTCTGACGGTCGCAAATAGCGTGAAACCCACATCAATACAACTGATTTTGAGCGCTTTCCAATAAGTACTGCGTATATATAATATACTAGCAGTAGAGCCCGGCGTTGCCCGGGGATATAACAGTAAGAGATAGATCAAGTATCCACCATCATAAAGACTGAAAAATAAAATTGACAAAGATTATTGTTTAAGGTTGACGGACACGCATGTCTTAATCAGTTTTTTTTTTTTTTAACGAATTGGTCAAACCCAAACAAAAACATTTTTTTCAATCGTTATGAGTCTACTGATTGAATAGAATTTTATTATAAACAATTGTCTTGTAAATGGAATTTTTAAAGCATTCTGAATGTAAAAATAAAGAAAAAAGTGTGCAAGACAATAAGAAACACTACATGCCAAAAGAAAAAAGTGAAGTTTTGTTGAAATCGGTTGAAAAATGTAGGTAGCCTTTCTGTAATCTTTTAGTTTTACAATTTATGATTTTTACTTATTGAATACAGTAAAAGAATTGCATATTTTGCTTGTGGTGATTCATAATTAGAATTCTGATTTGAATATATTTTTCACTCGTTGTTTCTAATATAAAAAATATTAACTTTATTTGGGTTTATCAATTATGATCTAACAAATCTTATTCATTTAGTAGCCTTCTCTGTAATATATAATAAACTTTTACAATTTATGATTTTTACTTATTGAATACAGTAAAAAAAGTTAGACACCATGTGTATTTAAAGTAGTTTCCCGTTCCGGTTATTATTTTTAGTTAGGACTTGTGTATGTTTAGATTTCATTATCTTTCCCTAAAGATAAAGAATTTATCCGATGTTTGTATTCGTACAATCAGTAGAGATCGTTAGATTATTGTTTAAGGTTGACGGACACGCATGTCTTAATTAGGTTTGTTTTTTTTTACGAATTGGTCAAACCCAAACTCAAACAAAAACATTGTTTTCAATCGTTATGAGTCTACTGATTGAATAGAATTTTATTATAAATAATTGTCTTGTAAATAGAATTTTTAAAGCATTCTGAATGTTAAAAATAAAGAAAAAAGTGTGCAAGAGAATAAGAAACACTACCTACCAAAAAAAAGAGTGAAGTTTTGTTTTATCGGCTGAAAAATATAGGAAATCCGCTCCCATATTTAAAGTAACCCACACACAAACAAACCGATGTGAGTTGTCCTCCTTCCATTTTCACGATGTCTCTTAATCGTGTTTTCAAATTGATTTTGTGCTAAAACAATTATATTTTTCCCATTTTTGGCGCTGTTAGAACCACCACAAGGTAATTTTATGTAGTCCTGTGAAGTTTTGTTGAAATCGGTTGAAAAATGTAGGAAATCCGATCCAATATATAAACGTTACAGACACACACACACACACAATCTGCATTTTATAATAAGTAAGATAATATATATAAAAATTTATATATATATATATATATATATATATATATTGGCTAATATAATGGTTAAATATATAAATACATATACATGTATATAAACAGTGACCTATTGTGAAATGTCGTATTCTAAAATTGGATGATGTGGTGAAGACCCGTGTATTTGATATCGGGAACAAAAAGTATCAGTTCTGCTAGGAGAAGTTGCTAATAATGGAGCATCCAGTTCCAACAGAAGCTGCTAAATGGAAGATCGGAGGTAATAATGACGGGCACGCATGCCAGAAAGTTCCCCACCACGTGCAAACTTAGAGCCCGGCTAGGAATGTTTGTGTTAATTGTGAATTGTTTTCCTATCTCTTACCGTTTTTCTTCTTCCTTTCGTCAACGGCATCTTTATATTTGAGTGTCTTGGGACAGAAAATTCACTTACTGCCTGACGATACCGAAATGCGGTAGCAGGAAATTTGGCTTTCTCATAAAATTTATATCCTAAATAAAATTCCACATTTCATCTTTATATAGCGTTTTTCACTGATTTCACCAAACTTTGACAAATATTGCATTTTGTCAAGATTTTATTTTGCAATTAAGTATATATATATATATATATATATATATATATATATATATATATATATATATATATATATATATATATATATATATTAAAAAGAAGAGAGAGAGGTGCCGCAAACGTTTTTGGTTGTAATGTGGATTTATTTAGAAAAAAATATTATGCTTTGTTTTACATAATTTTACGACACGTGTTTCTGGTCTCGCGACCGTCTTCAGGTAAAAGTGGAATTTCTACATACTATTAAAAATAATTAATTTTTCTTCATGTTCAATGTGAAATATTCTCGATATGAGACATTCTCTGTTTGTGTGTTGGTAAACCGAATTTCTTTCTAGAATTGTCAATGAAGAGTTCTGCGCGAAGGGTCATAAAACAATTATGGTTGGTCCAGCGAGTAGTTATCGGCATTTTATCTTTTAAAGTTTTAGTGACCCCTATGTGCTCTTGGATCTGTTTCCATTTTGGTGTGTTCCTGTCAGCATGCGTGTATATATGCGTGCGTATATTTCCCCTCCATACATATACTGTCTTACTACGAGGAATTCGTAAACTTATTTGTAACTATACACGCATACGCAGACATACGCACATACACACTATCCCACCATGTATAGTACACACACACACACACACACACACACATAGACACACATTTCCTGTTACATGGAATTAGAACACACACACACACACACACACACTGGTTCCATGTAGCTTTGGGAAATATGTGTATGTGTGTGTGTGTGTGTGTGTGTGTACTGATTACTTGTGGTGGATAGTGTATGTATGTGTGTGTATGCGTATAGGTACAAATAAGTTTACGAATTCTCGTAGTAATACAGTATATGTATGGAGGGGAAATATACGCACGCATATATACACGCATGCTGACAGGAACACACCAAATGACAATTTAGAAAGAAATTCGATTACTAACACACAAACAGAGAATGTCTCATATCGAGAATATTTCACATTGAACATGAAGAAAAAAAATTATTTTTAATAATATGTAGAAATTCCACTTTTACCTGAAGACGGTCGCGAGACCAGAAACACGTGTCGTAAAATTATGTAAAACAAAGCATAATATTTTTTCTAAATAAATCCACATTACAACCAAAAACGTTTGCGGCACCTCTCTTCTTTTTTTAATATACATATTTTCTCTCGTTGAACCTCTACAACATATTTCTTTTATATATATATATATATATATATATATATATATATATATATATATATATATATATATATATAAAATATATATATATATATATATATTAAAAATATCCATGGTTAATTAATACAAGTGAATCCTATTATTATAATATTTTAAAATCTATTTTAACCTGACTTAATGTGCTTGAGCAGGTTTTACTTTTACGTATGCATATAGCATTTAATTCAGTTCTTTTGTTCAGTAAGTTAGGGTTACTTAAGTGTTTAAGATAATAAGTTTTTCTAACATCTGTCTCCCTTTCCATAGTATAGTTTCACTTTCGCGAGTATCTCCCGGCTAATGATTCTTATAGTTGTTTCTTAATCAACAAAAATACTTTGAATGTCTTGGACAGTTTTTGTATTTAATATTGTTTAACTTCATTTGGTAATGGTAAAACGCAATTTCTATTTATTCTCGGTGGAAACAAAGTAATATTTAACATCGTATTCTGAATTTATCTTAACTCAGTAGAGTATGCTTTCGGTTATGCAGTGGCCATTTAGTAGGTAGGTTACTTTTTACGGCAGTTGCATTGACTCTTAATAGGATTAATATTTATTGTTTTGTTTGCTTGTTTAGTATATTATTATATTGCGATATATAATTATCGACGTCTTTAGTACAGCTATAGCTTACCTTATTACTATTTTTGTTGAAAATCTTTTTAAGTGTTGGAGAATGACAAAAGTGTTGGTGAATTAAATTTAGAAAACTTCTACCTACATTAGCGTGAACAATACTATTGTAAGGTGGGTTGAACCACGTGATGTTGCGTTTGTGTTGTTTTAGCTTACTTTTATCTTTATTGTTGTTACTTTCTACATAATCTAATTTCACTTTGTCGTTACTCTTTTTCTAGTGCTTTAGTATATTTAAATATTGAAATATTACACTTAGTTGAACCATATAGTGTTACGTTTTTCGTTGTTTTAGCTTACTATTATCTTTTTTAGTTTTATTATCGTCAAATATTTCTTTTTTACTGGAGTTGATCGATAACCTAAATTGTACTGATTTGTGTAAGTTGTCAAGGATCGTTTTATGGTGGTTGAGGTTTCTGTTGATGTATCTGTGGTTGTATGAATCTTTAGAGTATTGTTTATAAAGACCCTTACTGAGGTCTAATGTAAACTTCTAGAAAATTTATCACTTTAGCGTTAGTGGTAATATTCAGTTTATGGTCTTTAAAGAATTTACTTAGGTCCTTTCTCATCGGGTTTGCTTGTCTTGGTTTCAATTTTCGAAAGAGAACTATCCCGCCATCTCTGTATATTCCGTTGTTTTTATGTATAAGATAAATCTGAGTCTCTGTAGTAACAGTATCCCTACAAGTTCGCATGTTTCCGCAGAATTATGGATACGCAAAAGTCTGGGTTATTTCTTTTAGTCCATAAACTTCCGTCGTGGAATAGTATCGGTTTCTGTCCCTGTCATTATTTTTTACTTCCTGCTCAAAAATATGACAGTAGATTTTTGCTAAATTCATAGCGGCCATCTTGATTTTCCGTGATGGATGAATAGAAGTCACAGATATCAAACGGCAAATATGTGCATTTTTCTTTCTTATCTATATTACTGAACCATCTTTTTTTCGCCACTGGTTGATACCTAAAGGATTTTTAGTATTTTTGCATGCACTTTCCATGTTATTTTGCTGATAATACTGATCTTATTTTTGGATGGATTGAGCAGTCGGTATTGGGTGTTATTTAGAAAATTCTCCTTGTGGTCTTTAATTCTAACGAATGCCTGCCTGTGTAATTTTAGTATTCTATCGTCTATCTTCAGCTTGGTTGCTATTGCTATATCACGGTTATTAGTTTTATCCCAGTTGCCATCCGTTTTTTTTATCAAATTTATTAACTTCTTTGTTGATGCATTTGTAGTATAATTCTGCGTCCATGTAATAATGGCTTCCATTTCATAATTATCGTATCAGATTTCTTGATCTTATCAATGTGTTTTCGCATTTTATGTTGTAGGTCGTTAGTGTGGCTATGAAATTTAATATTATTTATCTTTGAGAATAATTCTTTTTTCGAATTCCGATAGTAGCATAGCGAAATCTTTGGAACTTGAAACCATAAATTTCTTTTTTCGTAATACTTGGAAGTTTTCTTGTATCGGTTTAGAAAAGAATAGCTTCCAGATCATTCTATTTATAACGCTCTCGACCATATTTAATAGGTTCAGTTTGTATTGTCTATTACCGGTGACCCGGAATAGTCCAGATTAATTATCTCCATATTTCGGTGACGATTAGGGTATTAGGTATTGATATGTTCCGGAAAGGGTTATATTTGTTCGAAGTAACAAAGTGGTTGTTGACTATTGTGACCAGGTATGACAATCTAGCAGGTAACCGTAATGGACTGGTCCTAGTCGTAGTGGTAGGCAATAGGCGTAGGCAATAAGCGAAGACAATAAGCGTAGACAATAGGTGTAGTCCATGTACCTACACATAAGTCAGTATTTATGTCTGACACCAGCCAATCATATTACTGTAAGGGGGAACCTAATACCCTAATCGTCACCGGAATATGGAGATAATTAACCTAGACTATTCCGGGTCACCGGTAATAGACATTACATCAGGTATAAATTTGGAAATCAAACTATAATAGTGCTCAACTAGGAAGGAGTTGAATGTAGATATTATTTATTACAATTAACGACGGCTTTTATGCAAAAGGGAGTTATCCCCCTTGATACATAGCGTATTTTTTTGTAAATTCGATGTTTTTTTTTTATTATTTAAAATAACTTTTTTTAATTTTCCGTCTTTCGAACTTAAGAATAGGACCGATATAAATTCTAAATAATTCAAATATTATAGACAGCGATAAAAAAAAACGAACAAGTCTTGACACAATTTTAAATCGGCACCAGCTTAACGCGAATTTCGTAATGCTTAACTGTCTGTAAGTATCCTGCACCGGAGATTGCGTATTTGCATGAATACCTGAGTCGTGTTATCTACGTAGGATATTATGTATATTCACTAATATATATATATATATATATATATATATATATATATATATATATATATATATATATATATATATATATATATATATAATATATACATATGTATGTATGAATAAAGACAAAAGGAAAACTTATCTTAACTGACATGTTTCGTCCTTTGAGATATTTTATCAAGGCCAATTCAAGGATTTTATTTGGTAACAAATATTTATATACACGTGCAAAAATGTTATTGGTTTTTCAAAAAACTTAATTTTCGGAATGCTCATAGATATTTATAAAGTTAACTGAAAAGTCAAGGCAAGCAATGGCGAACACGACGTGACACAATTCAATGTCTAAAAAAACGAAGGTGTGTAAGTGATGTATTTATGGCCGGGAGGACAACGGCCGAAATGTCGTGAATATGACAACAAAGATGAGGACAATAGGCCGAACAGTGTAAATAGTGTAAACAGTTATAATACCTCACCTCAGAAATATAGACAAATATTACGCATTTATATATTCCATTATTATTTTAACAAGTTCATAATAAATTGCGCTCAATTATCTTGAATCTGTTTAAAAATATAATTACTATAATAATTATTATAAATATAAAATAATAATTATTATAAATATAAAATAATAATTATTATAAATATAAAATCAATGGAATATTGAAAATGTTGCTTCGTTTAATAGAATAAAATAGATTTTATTTTTTTTTACAAAGAATTAGCGGGTTAGGGAGGACGGTGGATATTGAGAAATCGGAGAGCCGAGTTCGAATTCCAGTCAGATCCATTACATTCACTTACGTGGTAACAGAAAGATATGGATTCTCTTCTTATCCCCCAGCTATGGGTAAATAGCAGGACAGACTGAGATCTATAGCCTTGGATGGCAAATAATCTACCGCAGAAAGAAATGGCAGCCGACTGCGGGGAAAAATTGCCTCGTCAGTCATGTATCGAAAACGTGTATCACGCATGACACATAACTGACTGAACGGGTTGGAAAATATGTTAAAGTTACGTAATTTAAAGATATAATTGCCCTATGCACTAACAATAATGGAAAACCTTAGAAAACATGAAAAAAGTGTTTCAAAAATTAATTTCGTTTAGTCATAAAATTTCCCTTGAGAATTTCAGAAGGCACTGTATTTTTTGGGTGAGCAAAGTGCCACTTTGCTTTCTAATTATTGTTCAGGGAGTATCCATAAATTCGAACGACATACACGCCAAAACAACAAACCAGTAATGGCTGTGACACGAACAGTTTTATTCCGATTCCTTTGGTGTCTCGTTGAATGTGCTTGTGGTGCAAACGTTTGGCTGTTCGGAAACTGGAATCGGCAAGCAGTGTTCGTTACGTTCACTGTCACACAAACGCTCTTGAAAAAATATATCTTTTCTCTCTCCAGCTATAGGTTAAATAACAGAACAAATCATATTTACTAGCCTTGGTTGGCAACCAACTTAGGAGAAGGACAACTCTGAATTCAAAACCGTTTGGTATGCTAATGGGCAGAGAGAAGCTCCTCGGCCTTGGTTATTAATCTAACTGAAGATATTGACTCGATAAAAAAAAGAACAAAGAGATTTCTCCCAGCAGCCTGGGTGAATTGTAAAGATATGACGTGAGATACGTAGTTTGTTTTAGACAGAGATAACTTCTTCCTTTTGTCTTCTTATGGTTTATCATGACTTATTTTCAACATAAAATTAAAGTCAACAACTTTTAAGTCGTTTTTCTAAGATAATTCGTCTTCTTGTGGTTCGTTTTATGCTATATTTCAAGCAATAATAGGCTTAAAAGCCATTCTACGTAGAAGGGTACTGTTAAAATGGTTATAATGAATGAGATCCGTGTGTCGTTTTTACTCTTGTGGTTACAGTTTTTCTTCATTATGTTTTTTAAATATTTTACCATCTAAGCAATGTGATAAACTGAATCTCATGGTACCCGTTAATTTAGTCACGTCTGTATTATAAATGATTACGTCAGACATTCTCCGAATAAAAGATATGACTCATATCCCTTAATGGGTAAAAAGAAAACTGTAAAAGAAACAAAATATACTGAAACACACGTCTTAGAAGGTCTTATTACCTTCCAAAATGAATCAGTTGTCTAGACTTCTGAATTTGTGTGAGCAGACAATTATCGCCGGAAAGCACATTAACAATGGTTACCTACTTTGTTTTGTTTTGTGTTGTTTTTTTTTTTACATGGAATATCTGCAAACGGATTTAAATGTTCATGCATTCCAAAGGAGAATAGACGAAGAAAAAAAACGAATGGATCACAGATGAGATTCTCGACATGATGCAAACGAGACAGACAACGTTGCCAAGATACGAAAAGGAATACAGAGAAGTACACAACGAAATAAGGACCAAATGCAGGCAGGCTAAAGAAGAGTGGCTAAACAAAAATGTGCAGAGATAGAGAGATTGAGTACCACAGGCAAACTAGCTATGCATAAACAAATAAAGGAACTAACAGGAAAAAGGATATGCTCGACAACAGGTTGCATAGAATCCAAGGAGGGAATACTCATATTAGAGAAGGAAAGAAATTCTTCAGCGCTGATACGAATATATTGGAAAATTCATCCACGACGAAAGAGAACAACCGGCAATACACAGAATTACTGACGGACCTGAAATTCTAAAAATCGAAGCATTGACCAAAATGAACAGGAACAAGTCGGCAGGGCCAGACGGAATTGTAACAGAGATGCTGAAAGCCTTAGTGATTTTGGCATAGACAGGATTACAGAAATAATAAATGAAACCTACAACAATGGCGATATACTGGAAGATCTCAGAAGATCTATTGCCATAGCACTGCCTATTGAAACCAGGCACAAACGAATGTGAATTCCCCCGAACAATCAGCCTAATGAGCCACGTAACAAAACTCATCCTCCGTATTTTGATAAACAGAGCGCGCAGCAAAATCAGGCCACAAATAGGACAAGAACAGTGCGGGTTCGTTAAAAACACCGGAACAAGGAATGCGATATTCATGCTCAGAATTCATATCAGAAAGAGTAATACAAATGCAGAAGCACGTGCACCTGTGTTTTATAGACTATGCAAAGGCGTTCTCAGCAGCTTTGAACTATTCGAGAAAGACGTTAGAATAATCAAAAACCTCTACTGGCAGCAAACCGCCTGAATAAAGATAAAAAAAATGAGTTCAGCAGATATACAAAAATAGAAAGTGGCGTAAGCCAAGAATGTGTCTTCTCACCGGACCTATTCAACCTATACAGCGAGGCAGTTCTGAAAGAACTGGAAATCCTACCAGGATTCATCATTGGGGGTTACAACCTTAAGAGAATAAGATACGCAGATAACATAGTGTTGATAGCAGACACGGAAAGGAATCTACAAAACATTCTACAGAAGACAGCAAAGAAGAGCGAAAAGAAGGGACTAAGCATAAACGACAAAAAGAGAATATGCATGGTCATCATCAAAAAGATGAGCCCGAAATGCGATTTGCAGCTCGGGGACGCTAAAATCAAGCAGGTGTGGAAATTTAAATATCTGGGAACTGTTCTGACAGAGGACGGTAAGTGCGACGCTGGGATCTAAAGACGTATTAGGATGGCCAAAAGCTAGGCAGAGTATTATGAGACAGAAGGATTTCGTTGATAATAAAGAAAAGAGTTCTGAACTCTTCCGTGACGTCTATCCTCCAGCGAATGTTATATAATCTTCTCAAAGATGAAGAGACTCGAGGCAACAGAGGTGTGGTTCTACAGAAGGATTCTAAGGATACCATGGACCAAACATATGAGCAACAATGAGGTTTTGGAGAGGATGCAAACAGAGAGAAAACTTATACTTAACATCAGGAAGAGGCAGCTGAAATTTCTGGGACACGTAATGAGAAAGGAGGGCTTGGAAAATCTGATACTCACAGGGCGGATAGAGGGAAAGAGGTACAAGTGAAAGCAACTCGTGACATACTTAACAGGCTTAAGGAAATGGATCGCAGAACAGGGTGTGGGAAAAATAACAAAAAGTCAAAACTTATTGAGAGCGACAAGGGACAGGAGGAAGTGGAGAGCCATAATCGCCTACGTTCCTAAGGGACACGGCACATAAAAGATGACTCACAATCAAGCACATATACATCTATATATAAAATTCTGTGACTTCCGTTATTTCGTCTGCCCTTCACCCCCTCTAAAATAGCTATACATTGACTGATCGAAACCAAGTTTTGGGGGAAGTGAAAACAGGTAAGTAGGGTACAAAGTACAATATTAATTTTTTTTTTATATAACTTTACGCAAGCTACCTAAACTATCTGAAATTAGCTGGTTTCGAGTGATTTTGACTAATTTTTAGGTGTTTCCATAACTTTACAAAGACCATTTTTTTAACGAGAATCCAGTTTCCACTTCTCCCCGCGTTTGCGAGAACTATAAACAAATAACAAGGCCAGACGCTTCAAAAAGTTGGAATTTACGCATGGCCAGTTGTATGTTGCATGCTCAAGAGTAAGAAATCTTACGAATATATTCTTCGCTGTTAAAAAAGAAAAAGGAAAAAAAATATTCTTAACGATGAAGTCCTATAAAATTAAATTAAATTAAAGAAACTATTAAAATGCGATGTAGAGTTTTCGTCAAAGTATTTTTCAAACAAATCAGCTTATTTAAATTTCATCGATTGGTTTGCTAAATTGAACGAAATGTAGATTTTGTAAATCTCGACAAAAATGTTAGCGATAACTTCAAGAATATTAAATCCTGTGAGAATTTCAACATGCGTCAGAGTGTTGTAAAAATATTCTAGTATATATAAAAACGAGGCTGAAAATTGCCTTCAAATATAAGAAAAAACACACAGTCTTTGTACGTGAGTATGTGGGTATGCACACATGATGCGCGTGTCCGAGTTAGAATGTTCGCTTTCCAACATGGCCGATTTTTCAGGCAGGCGACTTCTTGATCTTATCGGCCTGGGGGAGACGATCCCAGCGTTCTACACCTTTGTAAAGTGTCTGTAAAACATACAACGCGTTGAACAGAACATTATGACTGAAATAGGTGAAACGGAACTGTTCGAAGACTCTCCAAGGTTGTTCCCGCAAGAAGTTACACGTCATCATGATCGAGTTTTTGAGCATACTTGCCGGGATCACACCAGATGATGTGCTCTCTCCCAGAAACTGTAACTAAGGTCCGCTCAGCATAGTTGCAGTATAATCCACAGGTGGGCTCTGTGTGTTGAAAAAGAACAATTTTACCTGAGCAGGCGTCTGCTACAAGGATTGGGTAATTGCCGTAGCTGACGAGTGTGCTCGGAAACGAATACTTGGCCATTATATTTTGCACCCAAAGAAACATATTTTTAAATATTATAATACACTTCATGATGAATCAATGTTTCTTCCATATCTATATGTCTACAATTCGTCAATGCGTCGAATATTGCGGTACTCGTGCTATATATTTAGAGAGTCTTAATAAAACCCAAAGAACAATAGGCAATATTATTGGTCCTAACCTGGCATCTCAGCTCCAGTCACTTTCCCATAAACAAGCAAACAAGGTTATTTGAATTGGCTAGATGTAAGTTCAATGCTGTTTCTTTTCTCGCACTTCCTGCTTGTGGAACGATGCTAGCTTCTTGTTTTCCAGTTAAGTTTTATCTTCAAAAATGCAATGTCAATCGTTATCTGCCGTCTTCCTGATTACTGTTCTATTATTCTCGCTACTTGTAATGTTTCTCTTCGAATTCTTTCAAAGCGAGTAACCCCTTTGTGTCTTAGTGACTTTACTGCCTTGCTTGGAGTGAATTCGATTTAAAAAATATAACAAGTGTAGAATAATTGTAAAAATAATTGAAAAATACGAATTTGTAAAATGAATGAAATCCTTATGAAATATTAACAGACGATAAAAGTAATCAATCAATGTACATGGACAAAAAAAATAAATACTAATACAAAAATCCCCGTAACTGGAAAATTTGAAATAAATAATAATAAACAATACATATATAAATTCAAATAAATATTAGAATCATAATATATATATATATATATATATATATATATATATATATATATATATATATATATATATATATATAATGAAATAAAATAAATAATATATAAACAAAAAATAAAATTATAAACTATAAAATAATAAATATTAATATATTATTAATTATTAATTAATTATTATTAATTAATTATTATTAATTAATTATTAATATATTATTAAAAATCAGGCCACAAACAGCAGGGCAGTAATTAGTAAATAAATTTAATAAATAATAATAATAATAATAATAATAATAATAATAATAATAAAAATGGAAATTGAAATAGAAAAAAATGTGAAATTGAAAACAAGAATAATACCAGTGGTAATAGGTGCACTTGGAATTATAAAAATGGAACAAAAACAACACATTGAAAGAATCCCTGAAACCCCAGCTTAAGAGACATACAGAAAATTGTCTTATTAAGTACAGCACACACACTAAGGAGAACTTTGTCTATGTAACGCTAGCAACTTCATCGGAGATAAAAAAAAAAAAAAAAAAAAATTAACATGAAATGTGGCCATAACAACACACCACGACCTGCCTTAGGTCTTTCCGCAGACTTGGTAGGTAGTGTGTCCATAGCAGAAATCGAATGATGATGATGATAATAATAATAATAATAAACATAAAATAATAATAAAATAAAATAACAAAAATAAATAAAATATAATAATATAATATAGAATGAAATAAAATAAATAATAATTGCAAATTATATTAAATTATATTAAATTATTTTATTACTTTTAAGCAATAGTTATGTTCTTCGATTGAAATTAATATTGGTTAATTTTTTTGAGCTTCAACAAAATGCGTCCTCTTTCTTTGAGTTCAGAATGCAGGAGGTACTAAAATGGGGATGATATCCATGCGGTATATATCGGGTTTGCTGGTCTGCCTAAAGACGTTCATGAGGACTGCTCCGAGACCATTTTCAACCATCTATGACTACATGTTCCTCCAAAACGATGTGTTATCCCAGTAAGAAAATACAGCGTGTCATCGGGCCAAAGTTACCAAGAATTCGTTTGAGGCACATTCTGAAGAATTCCAACGAATGGTAAAGCAACCACATATATCTTAATTCTTGCACACACACATCACAGAGATAGAGAGAGAGAGAGAAAGGAGAGAGAGAGAGAGATATATATATATATATATATATATATATATATATATATATATATATACAAATGTAAAAGAACGAAAATATAAATTCAAACGTTTATAACATTAATTTTAAAAAGGGTTCAATACACGAAGTAAACCAATAAATATTTTTATAAACACTTACAATGGAACATGCAAGTTACCACGACAAAAATGCAGATTTGTATCGACGTCCCAAAAACGTCTCGTCGGGCGATTAACAATGCTTAAATGCTAATCGCCCGACGAGACGTCTTTGGACGTCGAAACAAATATGCATTTTTTTTTTTTTTGCATGCTCCATTGTAACAGTTTATTATTATTATTATTATTATTATTATTTATTATTATTATCATTATTATATATATATATATATATATATATATATATATATATATATATATATATATATAACGAGGTGGAGAAAAAGAGACAGGAATAAAACTTGTTATACACTGTATCTTATTTTGACGAGTTTTCTCGTGACTCTTGGTTGTTCTAAATCCTATCTCCTGTCTATCACCCATAGAATCCCAAGCGTCGCCACTGTTTCCTTATGAAGATCAGTCTTTATTGAGGCTTTATACAAACCTGATATTTTATTGAATGTTTTCTTTTTTAATGATGTTATTCTTGTATTCATCCTCATGATTTTGTACTTGAAACCAAATGATCCGAAAATAATGGTGGCCTATTTTATTTTATAATACTTGTTTCCAAATCACTAGTTTCTTGGCTGACAACTTTATGCCAAATTAAAATGCATTTCTCCGTAAATACCCCATTTTTAATTAGCTAAAACTCATTCCAAGTGAACAGAGTGAGTAGAGCGCCAAAAAAAAAACAAGGTCATCTTAGAATAATTCGTGAACAAAACGGATTCTACCTTTGCAAAAAAATTGAAAGAATTCCAAGTCTAATTAGAAAAATGCTCAGGTGAAAATACAAAAATGTTAGCCTTTCTTCTATGTAACGAGTCCCTTCAAGACGTGGGCGATCGTGGAACTCCACAACTTCCTATACGTCGCAGCCCCCTAGTAATATTTTTCCCCTTACTATACTTCCCAGCCCCTGTTCTGCCATTCATTTACATAAGATCATTAAGCAGGTTAATCATGACACTCCCCAACTTCCTCCTACTCTTTGTAGCATCCTAGTTATGTATGTCTCTTTACTATCCTTCCTAGTCCCTGATCTATCACCCATTTACACAAGTACATTAAATAGTTTAATCATGACTCTCCACAACTTCCTCTATCATTTTAGCTCCCTAGTAATGTTTGTTCCCTTACTATCCTACTCAGTCCCAGTTCTGCCATGCACTTGCATAATATTCCCAGTCCTTGTTCTATCATCCATTTACACAAGCTCATTAAGTAGGTTGATCATGACTCTCCACAACTTTCTTCTCTCCTTTGTAGCTCTAAGCAATATTTATCCCCTTACTAACCCTACCAGTCACTGTTCTGTCATACATTTACACACGCTCGCTATTCGCAGTTTCCTTCAAACCCTCTCGTCCTCACCATGTCACGTGAGTGTCAAAATCTCCAGGCCCTTTTTTCTCATTATATGTGTCAGAATTTCAACTGTCCCTTTCTGGTTTTAAGTACAAGTATTATTTTCCTTAAAATCTTAAATTCTTGTGAAAGCAACGCATTGCGGATTTTATTCTGATAGGCCAAATGTAGTGGAAGCGAGTTTATCACAGGAAGGAAGACGAGACAAGAAGATTGTTTTTCTAATACAGACACAGGAAACATGACTACATTTATGCCTGTAGAAAGAGATAGCTACTAAAAGTGATCAGAGATAATAAAAACTGGAGTATTTGAATGCATCTGGTTTCCTTGAAAAACGCCAGAAGACTATATGGAATATTATTGAAAACTATGGAAATGTCACTCTTTTCAAGCAAGAAACTTTTCCAAACATTCTCATTTCTCAAGAAACCGACATAAAGTCAGGCAATGGCGACTCCTTTTCACTGAATAAAATATATACTGATGCTTCGTGATTAATTTTATTATGATATGGCGTCTTCAAATGAGGCTACGAAAGATAATGTCTTCATAAACCAGTCTTAAAGGAAAGATTGAAAGATTGAAGTTATTGATAGTTTGTGTGTCTGACTCTTTTCTTTTAACGAGTGATTTCAAAATATGGTGAGGTGAGTGTGAAGCGAAAATACTTGGCATGATAGATAGATACGAACAGACTTGGATAGATAGATAGATAGATAGATAGATAGATAGATAGATAGATAGATAGAAAAGACTAAAGTAGAAAAGACTGAGATAGATAGATAGATAGATAGATAGATAGATAGATAGATAGATAGATAGATGAACAGGGGAACCTCGGTTCACGAATTTAATTCGTCCCTGAAGGCCATTCGTAACCCGAAATGTTCGTAAACCGAAAGTATTTTTCCAATAGGAATCAATGTAGAGGAAAAAAAAGTCACAGTACAATAAAATGGGAAAAGAAAAGCACGGCACAACAGACGAATGTATACAAAATGGCGGTCGACTCAAAAATCATTCCGTTCGGGTTAACTTGGTTCGGCAATATTGCTCAAGAACCGAATTTTTTGTTTGATAACCTATCATCTCGAATTTTCATCACGTATATATATATATATATATATATATATATATATATATATATATATATATATATATATATGCATATATTATATATATATATATATATATATATATATATATATATATATATATATATATATATATATATATAGATAGACAAATGGGAAATGGTTGAATTATATAAACAGTGACCAGACTGACCAAGGCAATATCCCTATGGCAAAAGTGTTTCCAGTATGTCATCTTTCTCCAGGGTATGCATAGCATACTTTGAAATCTTTCATTTCTCACCTGTGTCTTGTCCTGTAATGTGCGGCTTTCTTTGAACTTCCTGAGAATACCTCCCACTCAATTTCTATGACACTTGGAAACGTTTTGATAACTTTGCATATCGATCTCCTGGCGAGAGTGTTAATAAGTTCAAGCACATTAAAATACAACAGAGGTTTGTGTTATGTCTAAACAAAACAGAGATTTCTTTAAATTGGGTTAAATAATATTAATCCTGGTAGATTTTTGTTTGTTTGAACTAATTGTATTATGACGTACAAATAAAAATGATTTTATTATTTCTAAAGAAAACAAATATATGTAGTAATGATGTGTCACAAATAACTTGTCCTGATAAAAAGCATTAGGGTATTTGTTTTAAAATTCAGTTATTTATGAAGACTATTTCTATCATAGCCCAAATTTCCACTGCGGTTTATCAATTAACAAAAATAATCTCATTACACCATACATAGCTAGAAATGCAGTATTAAATCAACTCACGAACTAATAAAATCTTAAAAAACAAAACCTAATAATGAAACCGCAGCCTCACTTTGAAAATATATTTACCAATGTCCCAGTTAGAGAAAAAAATTGATATAATTATAAAGAATATTTACAACAATCCATCTCTCCCTCCACTAAAAATAAAACCTAACGCAAATAAATATGTTAGCTATATCACTGATATTGAGCCCTTTCCAATAAGTATCGCGCATATAGAATATATAATATATGAAGGAATTGCATATATATATATATGTGTGTGTGTGCGTGTGTATTATACATATAGATACATACACACACACACTCACATAGATAGATAGATAGATAGATAGATAGATAGATAGATAGATAGATAGATAGATAGATATTACTTACAGTATTTACATTATTTGGACTGTTATCCTCATCTTCATTGCTATATTCACAACGTTTCTGCCGTTCTAAGTTCCAGCCTTCTTCAGGTGATTAGAATTTCGAACCGAACGCCTGTGAAGGAAATAAAGAGTTCTGTTCGAAATTCCAATCACCTGAAGAAGGCTGGAGCATACAACGACCGAAACTTTGTGAATAGGGCAATGAAGATGCGGATAACAGTCCGAATAATCTAAATACTGTAGTAATCATAATACATGATCTCATATATATATATATATATATATATATATATATATATATATATATCTATATATATATATATATATATATATATATATATATATATATATATATATATGGAATGAGTATTGGTTGTGATCGTGTTTTATAAAAGTCATCAACTATGTATAAAAGAAAAGTATTTAATTTTAAATATTATCTATATTTTAGGCAATTATTATTAATATTAATATTAAACATTATTTCGCATATTTTTACATGCATTTGTCTTCATTATCGTTACTTTTAGGAACATTTTAACCAATACGCTCTCCGGACTTCCTCAGCAGCTAATAGCAACATGAGATTAGAAATTGTTGCGTGTATTTATTTGCTTCTCAAGAAGAAAAGCACAATGTCAATTGTTCTCGGAATAAAGTAACAAATGTGTTTTGCTAACTTGAGAATTTCTCAAGTGACACTAAAATAGACTTCCATATTTTGAAGGATTCATTCCTAAAGAACAGTTCCTTAAAAAGAACAGGCAATATTATTGTAGTCGACGGAAAGTTCACTTACAGTCACGAAATCTGTGTAGCACAACTACAGCTTTGTTACCAATTTTATGGTGCTTGGAGAAAGAAAAATGCACTGAAACGAGCACTGGATGAAATACAACCCCGAGGAAGTTCTAAGAATATATATCAGCCGTAATGTTGACTCGAAAACAACATCAATAAAGATATAAGTTCGAAAAACATGTAACTTTATTTTTAGTCGATAGAAAACAATGGACTACAATTTTTAAACTTACATATATTTCTTTTCAAATAGAAATCTCCCATGACACATCAATTCTGTTGCGATCTTTATGGTTAAAATATTTTTGTATTTTACACACACACACACATATATATATATATATATATATATATATATATATATATATATTATATATATATATATATATATATTAATCAAGGCGACAATGCCATTAGAATGCATTGGGGTCACAGGGAGTGAAAAGAAATCAGAACGAAAAGATTGAAAATGAGTAGGATTGATGAAAGGACCAAAAAAGAAAAGAAAAGGTTTCTAGAAAAAATAGTGATGACGTTACCAATCTAGTAGCACATTTAATTCATATTTCAAGAATATCCTTCAAATAACCTGATCAAAAGTGGATTCCAGAAGGAATTCCTGGTGTCTGGAAATTTGCTCAGATTTCTGAAAAGAAGTTAGGCTTAGAACTTTTCTCGTACTCGTATTTTCTTCTGTTCATTTGAATTAAAAAATTGCAGTTATATAAAAAGCAAAAAAAATTATGTTTTCTATCTTTAAAAAGATATGGTTTTAAAATTCTGACTTTAGCTGTTTATTGAGATATAACAAAAATAATCAACCTTCTCATGTTTAGCTAAACGTACAGGCAAAGTCCTTTGGCAGATTGGATCTAGAATTGGTTAATTAACGTTATCTGATCAAAGAGAAATGAGAATGCTTCCTGTAATTTTTCATCATCTTTTACTGCCGGTGTTCACATAGTATTATTAATTTCTCATAAATACAGATTTCCTTGAGCTTTTCACGGAGTAAGATAAGAAATAGCATCCGTTAATGATATGAAAGACAATGAATTTTACGCGCCGGTTTTCATCATATAGGAACATGATGAGATTATAACAAATGAGTAGGAACGAAGAGTCTGTTAATGAAACGTTCTTCGCCCAAACCAGGAGTCCTTCCAGACAAAGATCTCCTTCTCGGTCTGATTAAATGAGCGACCATCATCTTCTTTAAGTCTCCTTGGATGGTCCGACAATCTCTATATCTATGGAGAAAAGGATATTTTCTAAGATTTAGAGGACATCCATTGCAGGAAAGATTAGCTTGCTTACTATAGTACTGCCATAGACACAATATGTGTGGGGGTCTATGCGTGATTGCATGCGTAATGCGTGTAATTACGCACACAAATAAATAACACTCACATACACACACTTACACACACACATATACATATATATATATATAGAGAGAGAGAGAGTGAGGGGAGGAAGGGGAGAGAGAGAAAGCTAAAGAGAGAAAGTGAAAGAGGGGTGAAAAGGAAAATCAAACCTAAATGATGGCACAATTTTCAGGCCACGAGCGATTTTCAGGGCGTATTTAAAATTTGCTACATTTATACACTCATACTCTAAGACATGTTCTACGAATATCGTCACACATATATATATATATATATATATATATATATATATATATATATATATATATATATATATATATATATGTGTGTGTGTGTGTGTGTGTGTGTGTGTGTGTGAATATAAATAAATAAATAAATATATATATGTATAATTATTTATATATTATATGCAGTAGTTATTAGAAAGCGCTCAATATCAGAGATAGAGCTAACATATTTGAGGATAGATGTGAGTTTGTGACCCTGGGTTTCACGCTTTAGCGATTTGTCTGACGATCGCAAGGCGTGAAACCCAGGTCACAAAACTCACATCTATCCAACCATATATATATATATATATATATATATATATATATATATATATATATATATATATTAAGCAATGTACATAATATCTTACTTACAACTCGGAGTTTTATGCCGAAGCAATTTTCAAGTGTTGAATTATAATGTTTATTTTTATTTCTAATTGTATGTTGGTGTCTACCCAACATATAAATGGAAATAAATAATAAACATTATTTTTATATAGCAATATTATATAGTAGTATTTCATTATAGTTTTAATTTTAATTGTTTTTTTATTATTCAATATTAATATTTAATTATATTTAATTATATTGAGATTATTTAATAATATAATATTATTTTTATTTTAATAATAGAATATTTCATATTATATAATAATTATATATGATTTTTATTCAGTTGTTATATCTTTTCCTTTTATTGCTTTCTTTATGTAATTATTAATTATCAGTTAAGTCTTATTACTTTTCAATTATAATTTTTATTTTTATTTTATTATTTAACCTGACTATAATAGTTTTCTCTATTTATATATTCTAATTTATATACATAATTTTAAGTGTAGATTTTACATCTACTTTTCATTTACTCTTCCTCTGTTACTGATTTCGTTTTTAAAATATAAAATCTCCTCTGATTCTTAATTTCCGTATACATAGTAATAGTTTAATATGTTAATATTTGTTCTTTTTTCGTTTAATTTTAAATGAAAATTTAAATGATATATATATATATATATATATATATATATATATATATATATATATATATATATGTATGTATGT
>CAHIKZ030005170.1:3620000-3625000 GCA_903632075.3 Acanthosepion pharaonis | reverse complement strand
GGAAAGATTGCAAAAGATAAAAGTCGCTTAATGCATAGGAAGTTGTGAAGAGCTATGATCGCTAACGTACTGAAGGCACACTGTAAAAAGATGAAGATGATGAAGAAGCAGCAGAGGACAAGAACAAGAAAAGAATTCATTCGTTTAACAAAGAAATTCAATAAAAAAAGGTAAATTTTCAGTCACTCGAAGCAAATTATTTCTTTATTCTTCTCTTTTCCAATGTCATTAATTTCTATTTTAGTCTCGAACATTTTTTGTCGTTTGCACTCAACTGATCTAAGTCGCAAAACGAGAAAATAATTTTCTAACGCTTGAAAAACTTATCCAACAAACGGAAAAAAGTATTTTAACTATCAAAGAGAGATGATGATTCAGTGTATATTAGAACAATACGACCATAAAACGAACAATAAATCGTAATATAAGACGACTCCTGCAACAGTGTTAATCAGCTGCGTATAATATGTAGGTATTGTCAAATTTACTACACTGGGTTCCTATATTATATGCAATTGAATAAAAGGATAATGATTATAAAACAAATTGTTCTAGAATCCTCAAATCTCGGTCAGACGTACACTTCAAAATATTGCATAAAACTATGATATTATTAACATACTGAAATTCTTTTTTTAATCATTTCAGTCCAAGCAAGGCAATAAAGTCACTAAGACACAATGACTTGTTAAGTGCGAAAGAATTTGAGAATATAGAGATATTAAGGAGAGGAGAAGAATAAAAGAACAGGTATTAAGAAGACAAACTATAGCTATTGACATTGCACATAATTTTTTAAAGATCAACTTGAAATGCAAAACAAGAAAGAGAAAGAGAGGTCTACAAGCGAAAGGCGTGAGAGAAGAAAGTGTTAGAATAAAATAACGGTTGCATCTAACCACTTCAACTGTAAATTGATGAGACCTAGCTGCCAATCTAGCACTGCTCTAAAATACGTAAAGTTAAGATACCAATGAGAAAAGCAAATCAGAACAATTATCATGAAAATATTTATTTGATTATTTTATGTTTGTTTTTTCTTCGCTTTTTTAAGCTTTTCACCCCAAGAAAAGGCAGGAGCGACACTAGCACGTAAAGGGATACAGAGAGTGGAAACAAGAATAAAGAGGCGTGATAGAGGAAAGGGTGAAGAAAAGGACGGAGAATTAGATCAAGGCATCTGAAGATGTCGATTGACATTGCATTTGAATAATTGAAGATTATACCTATCAGGGAAGCAAGTAACAGAAAGGGACTTCCACAGAAAGGAAGTGCGAGACATGAACTATTGGAGTAGAAGAAACGGCTATATTTAACAACTTCGACAGTGAAAGGGTGGGACTTAAATTCATGCAGTTTGGGAACCAGCGATAGTAGCTCGTCGAAGCAGTTATCCTGACAGTATTTGTAGAAAAGACAGAGGGAAGTAACAGCACGTCTGTGAGAAATGACTGTAGATGGGATGCCAGATCAGGGCCAATTACATTGCATATCCGTATCTGGATTTTGTTTATATTTGAATTGTCTGGAGAATAAAAACGTCAACAATTATTTCTTCTAAGAAATCACAATGTATAGCAAATTTGTTTGAATAATACTGTAAAAAAGCAATATTATTTGACCATATAATTCCCCTTTTTTCTAATGAATTCTCTTCGTAAAAGATTAATTCAGAAATTCTCCAGGTATGATGGATTTACTCACAGTTGATATTACTTCCGAATGATCGATGTTTGATTCAAAATGCTTGCAGTCCGTATAAAATACGCCTTTTGAGGATTTTCAATAGAGTTAAGATCTCGCACACTCGTAGACTTCTCCTTAAGTTGATCATTTAAAAATTCTAATTCAGCTAAGTATTTAATGGTTTGGAACAATTTCATATCGCCTCGCTGACCAGGATAAAATTCCGTGTTACTGAATTCTTCATCCCCGCATGGAAAGAGCTACAACCTGATTGAGATTGATTCCTTCTCAAAAGATAATTCCTCTTCTTCCTCGCTGACATCACACTAGCGCAGACATTGTCACTCGTCAAGACCAACCAGCGAACGACAACGTTCTAGTTCATACAGTTTTACTATCTTCTGTGTGCTATTAGGACATGGACATGGTTCTCCAAAACTTCCAATCTCTTGTGGATTTTAGCAGTTTTTCTTCCTTTGCTACGGCTTCCCCCACTTTCGGCCACCCATTTACACAGGGTTCGCCGTTTAAGTGCTTTGTTGCTCTCACCTATCTCCCTTGCCCTTCTATATAACCTATGTTGGTTTTCTTTAAGTATTACAATATCTGTTTCGCTAGTCCAATGTACGTTCGGATTTCGGTGTCGTATTTTTCATTCTTTATTAAAACACTTCTCAAATATATAAATTTCTAACCTGCTTGATGTTGACATTTTCAACTTGTAACTCAGATGCTCAGCTGTTTGCATACTTTGCTAAATTATTATTCGTAACATATCAAACAAGAAATTAACACTCTTCCTTTTTATTCTTTAGCTTGCCTCATATTTTGAACTCTCATTTGGTGGTTGAAAGTCATACGTCAGAAATAAAACGAAAGACGCATTTGAAAATTATTACCATACGGTAACGAAAAATTCATTAAAAACAAAATATTCCGAGAGTCTAAAGAAAGATATTTTTCTTTTTTTTTATGAACATATTTGCCATAACTATCCTCGTATATAAATTTAAATATAAATTTAAATATAAATTTATATCCATGGATTATTAACAGAAATTAGATAGTTCTTAAATTAGAATTCAAAAAAGGTTATTGAATTTTAGGCACTATTTTGTCTTTTATTTCTAGGTCATGGCACTTTATATCTAAAGGAGATTCACAATATAAGGCGAGGTAATAAAATCTAAGAATAATTTAAAGGAATTAATGCAATGATTTCTAGAGAGAAATTTGTTTCAAATAATTAAAATAAAATTAGCCCAGAATCTTTGAACGCATTTAAATGCAAGCGTCAAGCAATTTTCATCTAAAAATCATCATTGGGAAGCAATTTGAACAGTTTGTGAAAAAAAGATTGACTTTAACTTTTATAAAGAAGCAAAGTAAGTAGTTTTAATCTCTGCTATTTTCAGCATTCTTCTATAGAAAGACATTTTGGTCACCGCAAGTCTCTTCTTCATCTGGAATATCAGGCGCAGTAAGCTTCCATGTGCGAATGGTAAAATGAATAATGTCTTAGAATCAGAAATCGGAAAACTAGATTCTAATTTCAGTCAGCTTCGTTATATTGATTTACGCGCCGATAGTGTTGGGGGAGTTATGGATCCGCTTGTTCTCTCCCCAGCTATGGATTAATTAGTAGGAATTTTATCAGTAAAACCATTATAGATGGAACATATACAAATCTACTTAGAAAACTCCAAAGCATCAGTTGTAGATGCCATGCAACGCTTAACACAATTTAAGGAAAACTGAGACCAATCTGTGTTAAGCTCAAACAAAAATGATTACAGTTTGCCGGACACTGTCACCTAGCGGAGAGGGAAATCGTCTCATCCTTACCCCTATGGCAGAAGTATCTTCTCACGGAAATTGACTTTACCATAGCCCGGGATTCAAGGTTGGACATTGGGGACCTAGAGACAGCAATGCAAGACCAGTTTGGAAATTTATTGTCAATGATGTTCGGACGAATCATAGGGAGGTCGAATGATGATGATGATGATGATGATGATGATGATGATGATGATGATGATGATGATGCAAATCATTATCTCCCAAAAATTCTTACAGCCAAAGAATATTTCATGGTTTTAAATAATCTGCAAAAGGTCGATAAACCGTAAAAAAAAAAACTCTCATTCTCTTTTTCATCGGTGAAGAGATTTTCCAGGATTTTGAAATTATAAAAGTAATATTTCTTTCTTTTGTATGTTATTCTAGCATGTGTGTTGCTTATGTAAATCTCTTATTCTTGTGCTTAATAATGTTCGTTTAATCTTAACGATCCTATCACATCAAAGTGATTCTCATTTCTTCGTCTTTGTGGTTGACAAATTATTTTTCACCCTCCAACCTCATTCTCGCAGACGGGATATTGCAAGCCTCTCGCTGCTCCATAGCTACTTCTATGGAAAATGCTCGAACGAACTGCATTCCTAAGTTCAGCCACTTCTAACCTTCACGGCTAGAATTCGCTATGCAACACAAATTGGAGCAAACCACACTCATTCCTTTCGTATTCCACAAGAGAGAAGTTCAACTCGAGCAGCTTCTTCCCGGGAACAATTGCTCTGTGGAACCGTCTCGCAATCACTACAATCTTAACCTGTTCAAATCTAGGATTAACCGTTATCTTCCCCACTTACCCACATATCCTCTTGCTCTGTAAACACTCTAACTAGAATAGACCCTGAGCCTTATGCCGGAAGAATCTCACTGTAAATAAAAGTTACAAATAAACTGGAAAGGCTTAAATATCATTTATTTTTTTTTATATTGCAGCATAAATTAATTCATATATTATAAGGTCTTGGATTTTGTAATATTCTTCATGAATCTTAGGCGTACGTGGGATGGGCATTTGGTCATTTTAGGCCCATTAGTTTTGCATTTATTATTATTTTATTGATTGGCATATAATGTGGGAACGCACTACACTGAGTGATTGTCAAATTTGGGGCATATTTAATAGGGTGTGTTTACTGATCGCGATAGATATGACTGTTTCTATAATGACCAAACGAAAAACATTTCTCGAACAACGACAATTGGGATCTCAAACGGGATCCTTACGCGTTTCAACTTCCAAGCAGACATATATCTGTAGATTGTTACATGCATCTATAAGTGTCGAAGAGAAAACATTGATCTAGATACAAGCAAAATGAGGTTTACGTGTGTGTTTATTTGATAGAAATATATATAGATGTGAATTCAGACCATTATCTGTCTCGGTCAGAAATCACACCCGAAGATTGCATTAACTGCATGAAACTCCGAGTAGTGTTAGCGACATCAGATATTATCTA
>CAHIKZ030005170.1:3615000-3617500 GCA_903632075.3 Acanthosepion pharaonis | reverse complement strand
TTTTAAAAATTATTTCATCCCAAGCAAGGCAGTAAAGCCACTAAGACGCAATGGGTTACTGGGTGTTAGCGAGTATGAGAAAAATACTATTAAGGAGAGAGAACAAAAAAGAAGCAAGGTCTCATCATATTACAGTTGAAAAGGATAAATGTAACCGTAAGTTCTATGTTAACTGTTTCTTCTATCGCACTTCTGCTTGTAGAACTCCCTTCCGGAATTTTGCTTGCCAGTCAACTTTGAACTTTGAAAATTTAAACGCAATGTCAATCGTTATTGTCTGTCTTCTAAACTCTTCTTCTTTTATTGTCCTCTCTCCTTAATATTAGTTTTTTTTTTCATATTCTTTAACACTCAGTAACCCCTTGCTTTTTAGTGACTTTATTGCCTTGCTCGGGGTGAAATGGTTAAAAATAATTAAGAAGACAAAAGATAACGATTGTCATTGCACTGTTAACTGAGAAGCAAGAAGCTGGAAGAGACAAGAAGTGCAATAGAAGAATCTATCAGCATCGAACTTACGCTTATATCTTGCCATTTCAACTGTAAAATGATGAGACCTTACCACCAATCTAGTACTGCATTTAAATTCATAAAGTCTACGTACTATAGAGGAAAGTTATTCGGAAGAATTACCATGAAAGTATTTCTAGAAAAGGCACAGTGAAGATACGTTACAGCCGTGGGAAATTGACCGTAGGCTAGATGCCAGGTCAAGACCAATAACATTGGAGATATTTTTTGGATTTTATGAAGAATTCCTAAATGTATATCAGGATATGTGGCAGCAATATTCGCAGCATGGTCGAATATAAATCAGATTCTGGCGGGGAAAATTGCCCAGCATGACAGAGTGAACCAACTGTCCGAGCAGCAGGCTCAATTGAATCGATATAGTCTTTCCACTTCATGTCAGCGGAAAACTAGTCAGTTTCCTGGAGGTTAACATTAGCCATACAGATGACAGGCAGAAAATGGTCTCTCAGATGATTGATAGAGAACGTTTTGGAATTTATTTTAAAAATCATTTCCTAAAATCTAAGAAATAAAGCAACGTATATCTGGCTATATTCATAGGTAGATTCGCATGTATTTCTACACACACACACACACACATATATATATATATATATATATATATATATATATATATATATATATATATATATATATATATATTAGTGGTCAATATATATAAATTACCAAGAGGATAGAATGCAGTTCGAACTCAATGTCCAGGACAGAATAAGAATATTTTACGATTTCTTTTTGAATTTGTAGGTTTGATGAATTGGATCGTGATTACGATTCCAATTTAATAAATTATAGCCATGGAATATATATATATATATATATATATATATATATATATATATATATATATATATATATATATATACACACATGTGATAAAGTAATTCATCGAGTCCACAAGAAACTTCAGCAGAAAGCACTGGAGGGCCGTTTCGTCCTATATTTGGGACTCATCCACTACCAAGAATTGGAACCCAGACAGTTACGTTATCAGGCAAACGTCATACCATCTGTTCCAACGGGCCTCTGTGATGAAGCCGTAACGAATCAGACTCGATATAGCACCGCTCGATCACATATTATCAAGACTGGATGAATTACACACACACACACACACACATACATATATATATATATATATATATATATATATATATATATATATATATATATATATATATATATATATATATATATATATATTCTGACTGATGCCAAATTGGTCGGATTTCGATCCCAGCATGAAACAATCGGGTAACTAGCCATACTGATGAACTTTAATTTTAAGATTCGCAGGATTTTTCAAAACTGTTATCAGTTTGTAGTGTACTGTTTATTTGGACATGCCAAATTTTACTCCAAATAAACAGTACACTACAAACTGATAACAGAAACTGAAAAATCCCTAAAATTAAATTCGTAGGTGAAAATTGTCATTTACTAATGGTATCTTAATTCCAATTGTAAAGAAAATTTGTTTTGGGTAATGAAAGTAAACATGGAACGGTCTTTTGTAAATCAGTTTTAACATATTTCAAATTCTATGTTTTGTTAATAGGACTCGCTTGGATTATACCAACAGATTACTACATATATATATATATATATATATATATATATATATATATTTTTATATTAGGACTAAACATATATATATATATATATATATATATATATATATATATATATATATATATATATATATATATTCTGTTAGGACTAAACATGATTTAAATTGTATTCCGCCTTTATTATTATTAATTAAAAACTGATCCACAAAAAGAGCTCAAAATAAGCCCATTTCCCATATGAGGTTGTTTTTGATTTAATTGTGTACTATATATATATATATATATATATATACACGTACATATATGTATGTTTTTACCTGCAGCCGATCTAACCCAAGTCTTTCACGCCTACGCTAAATATCCCCCCAATCAACATACGAACACTACCAGGCTGGAAC
>CAHIKZ030005170.1:3522500-3610000 GCA_903632075.3 Acanthosepion pharaonis | reverse complement strand
CATCTTTGTCGCCATATTTATCACAACGTTTCGGCCGTTGTATGCTCCGGCCTTCTTCAGGTGGTTGGAATTTCGAACTGAACCCTTTATTTCGCTCACTGGGGTAAACGTTGTGATAAATATGGCGACCAAAATGAGGACAATAGTCCGAATAATCAAATAATATACATAATACCTCATCTCAGAAATATACACACACACACACATATATATATATATATATATATATATATATATATATATATATATCAAATATGTGGTGCAGTTCAATTTATATTACAATGACTCATTCATACAAAAGGTAGATTAGTAAAGTTAATGATATAAAATGGTGGAAACTCTTCGCAAACGAAATTTTAAAGTTGCATTAACCTACGAACCACTCGGTGAATGTTATGATCCTTGTTTTTAATAACTACAATCGGTATAAGGTCTTTCTTTAATCTGCAAGTACTTTCAACTATACATACAGTCATCCTCAGGCATGGAAATTATTTTGTTTTTAGTAAATCCAGGTAGCATCGGAGACGAAAGATTAAATGCGAATCGAAATATGTTTTTGTAGAAATGTGTTATTGCACATTGTGGTGGTGTTAGGAGGTACGGTGGATAGCTGCTTGGATTGAGGACTCGGAGAGCCGAGTTCGAATTCCAGTCGAATCCATTACATTCACTTACGTGCTAATACCCTTGGAAAAGATGTGAATCTTCTTCTTCTCCCTCCAGCTATGGGTAAATAGCAGGACAGACTGGGTTCTATAGCCTTGGATGACAACTGGTCTAGGAAAAGGACAACTCTGAATTCAAACCCGGAGGGGAGCTCCTAAGGCGGATGGACGTCACTTTGTGCTACCTTCCGGCAACTCCTGCAGCCGCGCTGGTACTAAATTGTATTGGTTTATCCTCTCCTTTGTAATCTGCTAACAAGGCCAAGAGGGGAAATTAGACGTCTGGGAATCCCTAGTTCTTCATATATCACGTCCAGGCTCGTAGCGCACCGCGCTACTCTATCGTCTCTCGAGACGGACGGATGCCCACGACGACGACGACGGTGGTGTTCGTAGTTAATGTTATTGTGTGTTAACTTTTTCTTTTTTATCATTAAGGCTACAATTATTTTTAATCTTTTTTTTTTTATGTGGATGGGGTTATTATGCTCGTATTTTCTACTAGTATGTTTCGGATGGAGTCTGGTATGATTTTGTGCGTGTTTAAATGAGTTTTAATGGAGTTGTCGTCAGATAAATGTAACGTAAATTGTCTGGATAGGCATGTAGAAGTGCGATAGATGTAATTATTTAAACTCACACACAAACCTACCAGACCCCATCCGAAACCTACTCATAGAAAATACAAGCATACATGATAAAAATATAGTTTTAACTAATGCTATATTTATAGGCTAAAGTGCTCAATATCTGTGATAGAGCATATGCAAATATAAAAGTGACATTGTAGTCAACATCCAGTCTCTTTCATACTAAAACGCAATCGCCAGGCCGTGTGTGTGTGTGTGTGTGTGTGTGTGTGTGTGTGTGTGTGTGTGTGTGTGTGTGTGTGTGATTTGGTTAAGTGATTGTATTTAATTTTTCATGTCATAGAACTGAAGGGAAAATAATTTATATAATTTTAATCAAAATTTGTCAATTTAAAAAGTATTGATGAATTTTCTTAAATCAGATAATTTACATTATTCTGGGTTCATTCATGCAAACAAAGAAATCATTTTAAATTCTAATGTCAGAATTTCTTTGCAAATATTGAACGTCCTATCAACTTAATTTTATATAAACGAAGCATTTTATCATATTCTTCGTTTGACCTGCTTACAAAGTTCTGATAAATTTAAACCCTCATCAAAAGTCAGTGATTTTGTCCTGAATATTTTAGATTGAATCTAAAGGCGACATGATTCTGTTATAAATTTTTAAAGATGTCATCTTTGCATGTGAAAAAAAAAATCTTACCGCTGTCAGCCATCTTATTGGGTCGATTGGCGCAGTTAACTCTGGTAGGCCACATGCAGATGCGTTGTGTAGCGTTGTACAGCAAACCTTTCGGACACCATTTCACTGACATGGATGTGCCTTCCCAGCATTCCACAAATCTCGCACAGTCTGTTGGCTCCGGGTTACTTCCGTTTTTATGGATGCAACGAGGATCGTTTTCAATATCTGAAAAGATAATCACGCTAAATTAACAAATTAGCATATTTCCATGCAACTTTTTTTCAAGAGAAGAAATAACCGTATCTTATTCCAGTGAAGTTGTCATAGATACTGATTTAGCTGACCCAAATTCACAAGAAATAAAGTACCCAGGATGGATTATACACACCATTTAATATTTATGATAACTAGATAATTCTTTCATCACTCAACGAAGATGCACTTTTTAGGCCGAAAGGTGATTTTGAAAAGAAGCAAGTTATCTAAACTGAGTCGAGAACATTGTACGGAAATCCAGTCTACAGTTTTTGTAACTTAATAAAAACTAGCAAAGTAAAACTGTTTTCACAATATTTCGATATCTGTCTATATTTCTGAGATGAGGTATTATGTACACTATTTACATTGTTCGGACTATCGTTATCATAAATAAAGGGTTCAGTTCAATATACCAACCACTTGAAGAAGGCCAAGGCGTACAGAGCCCGAAACGTTGTGATAAATATGGCAACAGAGATCTGGATGACTTCGATATGTAATGTTTCTATTTCAATTAAAGAAGAAGCATTAACAAAGGGACATTATAAAAACTAAGTAATGAAAAAGGTAACTGGATATATAGATAATAACGAACACGAGAAATTCAGTAAAGGGATGGGTACTTATCTACACGGCCAAATGAGTATCTTGGGGAACACGGCTGAGTTTAAATTGGATCTCTGACATGGGACCAGAGTCCAAAAGTCGACTAATCTCCTTGACCCTTCCCCTTTAAGGAATGCCTCAGGCATTGTGTAACAATCCTATCATATCCAGAGGGAGAGGTAGTGCCTGGGCAGAGGATCCCCGCAAGGGACTCGAGGTAAGGAGTTTATTTGCGCTTTTCAGTGCAACATGTCAAGAAACGAAAGATCCAGTAAACGAAATGCGTTTTTAGG
Organism: Acanthosepion pharaonis; assembly: GCA_903632075.3. NCBI lineage: Eukaryota > Metazoa > Mollusca > Cephalopoda > Sepiida > Sepiidae > Acanthosepion > Acanthosepion pharaonis. The sequence continues at coordinate 3,606,894 of CAHIKZ030005170.1, read as the reverse complement.
TGGACTTCTTGCATGAGCCAAGTCCCTTCCAAACACCCGCGATCATGGCTCTCCACAACGTCCTATCCCTTGTATCTCTTAGTAATGTTTTTCTTCTTTTTTACCATCCCTCCTAATGTCTGTTTTTCTAAACATTTATACATGTTCGTTAGGTAGGTTATTGTCGGCTTTCATCTGTCCTACTTGACGTGAACATGCCCTGAGAGTGTTAAATTTTCCAAGCCTTCTTTCCTTATTTACGTAACCTAGAAATTTCAACTCTCTCTTTTGGTTTCTAAGTATAAGTGTCCTTTTTGTTTCTATTTTCTTTAAAATTTTGTCGCTTCTTACGCGGTTAGTCCATGGTATTCTCAGCATCCTTCTGTAGAACCACATCTCTGTTGCCTCAGTTTCTTAATCTGTGATGTTATTGTCCCACATTCACTACCATATAGGAGGATCGATATTACATAACAATCCAGTATATATATATATATCAGAGTAAGTCAAATATTATCCACATTTACTCTATAAGATATATTATATTTGTGAAATCTATTCTTTCATAGGAAAAATATCAGCATTTTATTATTATATAATATATTCTCCAGGAACGTTCTGGCAGCTGAATTGTTATCAATACAGAATGGGGAGTCGGTTACCAGAGTAAAAAATCTGGCCTGTTGCATTCACTTTCACACAGTTACACTTGGAAGAATCATGAATGCATCTCTTCCCTCACACCTCAGTAATGGGGGACATATTAGGTTAGACTGGGCACTCTGGCTTTGAGTGGCAACTAGTCTAAGAGAAGAATGACTCTGACTTTAAAACCATAGAGAATACAACGGAAAAACCCTCCATATTTACCAATAAACCCTATCAGTTTACAGATAATAAAAGAAAAAGAGAAGACATAATTGCATAAATCCGTATTCATTCCGTACTAAGGGAATAAATACATAATACAAGGTGGATAACAGAAGAAGAGTTTATTATAAACAGCCAGTACAATATGAAATACGGTATAGTTATACACACAGGTCAATCTAGTAGTGAGTACCACTAATTGGAAGGACGGACGTGCTTGCGTTTTCTCGCTCTCACTCTTCAGTCTCTCGTAGACAGTTGACTTTATAGGTACTTACTATCTATAGTGTAATCATACATGGGGGTGACTGATTATTCCATTACATCATATATATATATATATATATATATATATATAGATAGATAGATAGATAGATAGTACACAATTAAATCAAAAATAACCTCATATGGGAAATGGGCTTATTTTGAGCCTTTTTTGTGGATCAGTTTTGATATTTTATATTACTAGGATCCACTTGGATTATATACCAACGGATTTATTACCTTTATAATATCTATCTATCTATCTATCTATCTATCTATCTCAATCTCTCTCTCTCTCTATATATATATATATATATATATATATATATATATATATATATATATATATATATATATATGGGTACGATGGATAAATTGTCGTCCAAATTATGCAAAAATGAAAATTATATTGACATCTCATTTTAACAGATATACCTTAAGAAAATTGCACAAAAATATCTTGATATAGTAAAAAATAAATGTATTCAATAAAACTGCTATTCGCTTCAACCTCCGCCTCCAGACGACTTTGGAATCTTCTGCAACTGTCTGGGCGGTCTTCTTGTTTAAGTTGATGTAATCCTTGCCTTCAGTTCATCTTTGGTGTTACAATGAGTTTTGTTGTCCTCTCGCTCAACTGCGCCCCACACATAATAATCAAGGTGGGTGCGATTTGGGGAGTTAGGTGGCAAGATGTAAGGGCGGATGTGGTCGAAGAAATTTGTCTGACAGCCATGACTGAGATCCCCTGCTCGTGTGGCATACTGCAATGTCCTTTTACCAGACATAGGGACTTCCATAAGCCACCTCTTGAGCCGGGGCAGCACTAAGTCCTAATGGCACTTGATGTTGGCTTCTGTGTTGATTCTTCGGCCCTATAGGATGATGAATAGAGGCATAACACCGCCATCATTAGTGGTTACCTAGATTTTGACTGGATGTATCATCCAACTCTTTCCGAATCCTCTGCATTGTCCTCAGATTGACACCTAAACTTTCTGAAATTGAATTCGAATTGAGTATCCGATGCGAATGACAATCAGTACAGCATGCTGTTTCCAAATTTCTGGTGGAGTAAATTGCGTCATAATGCTCGTTTTCTCACAGACGAGGCCCAAATGACACGGCTATACTGTGCAGTCGACAAAAACAAAAGCAATCAACGCGCATGCACGAAATTAAAAATATAAAATGGCGACAGTTTACGCATCACACATATATATATATATATATATATATATATATATATATATATATATATATATATATAAACTAAAATAATTCTAAAGTGCCAGACAAACCTACCTAGGTCTCACTAAACGGATCTTCAGGGTAAAACTCGCTAAAAAGGAAAATAACGGAACAGTATTTATTGAGAAAAATCAAATAAAAACTATAACCATGTTATCGCTCTACTTAACGTACTGAGCACCCTAGGTTTTAGTCTTTTTACTCGCTTGTTTTTGGGGGTTTTTTTCTTTGGACTTGGAGCTTAAGCACTTGACGATTGGTTTCGTATTGTGTTAATGTTCTTGGTTCTTTCTTTTTTTATTTTCAATATTTTCCTCGCGTACCGATTTGTTCTATTAAAATTTGAACTATCCGAGGTTTTCCAAACGAGTTATTATTTATATATATATATATATATATATATATATATATATATATATATATATATATATATATATGCATGTATATATTATAATTGTTTTTATTTAATATATTATCATTGCAACACTGAAATCCCATGTTTCAAAAATGAAACTTCAATTCAAATTTAATCATAAAAATTAAACTTAAAATAGAAAGTTCCGTTCCATTATCAAGCGATAAGGAACTTTGTATTTTAACTTTAATTTTCATGATTGGATTTGAAATGAAGTTTCAGTTTTGTAACATGGTAATTTCGGTGTTGCGATGATAATATATTAAAAAAAAAAACTATTACATTATGCTCTACTATTGTATCGACAACTGTTTTTTTTTTTAAAATAAATGCTAAGAAATCTCAATTATAAATCTCATTCTTCTTTCATATTATATATATATATATATATATATATATATATATATATATATATATATATATATATAATATGATTCGAATACATGCGGATAAAAATTAAATTTCTGAGTAGTATAATTCACAAACTTACTAACTTTATTTAACAATGAAGTACTGAAAAGTTCTCTGTTTCAACCAAGGAAAACTTCCTCCCTCTCCTAAATCTCTTCTTTGGTATCATTTCTTTCAGGATCCTTTGTATGGCAAGATTGTGTAGCGCCTATCTTCGAAACGAGAATTCAATCAAATCTGATCTTTCATTATCTTTTTGAGTTGAATATTTATTTTTTCAACAGGGTACCCTGCCACAGGACGATGTTTGCTCTCTAGCAAGACGTTACACGTCTGTTTGTTTCTCACTAGGTATTCTACAAATGTCGCCTTGTATGAAACTGGTCAGGGTTTCGCAAATTTGTTTACTGCGATGAGAGTGAGGCCTTCTTTTCTCATTTTGTCGTTGAAAACAAGTGTCACGTGAAAAAAATCAGTGATAAAAAGAAAGCAATTCAATTTGTCACTCCGACTAATCATGAAAATGTCTTTCTATGATATTAACACGAGTTCGCTGATTGTAACAAAAATCCAGTTATCGGTGTATTACCCTATGCATCATCGCTAATTAAACGATAATTATTTCAAATTAATGAAGAAATCATTCTTTTGTACAACTAGTTACGAAGATAGATACAATTAAGATAAAGATAGATGAGAGTATTTGCGAATCGAGAGCATTTGAACGCCTAGATGTTTCCTATTTTGTGCTGATAAAAATGTTCATGTTGTAGCATACCTACGGACGACAATAAGCATGTCCCCATTCATATAAATACAGTATTAAATATTGTATGTTGGTCTACAGTTGGAGATTCGTCTACAGCTGTGCTGGTCAAACTCTTTGCCTCCGGGCAGGAAGGATTCCCAGACGAGGCTATGTCGAAAGTCAGAATGTCAGCTACCTAACCCCGTTTTATTCGGGGTCTACGGGGAAGTTTTGGTCTAGCCTACGGGCTCGGATACCCCACATTAAATTCGGCTTTCTGCCGTATCTGACCGCGTGGGGCGGTTGGTAGATATCCTGCAGTTGGAAATTCATTGTGGAATTCACTTGACTCACTTCTAGCAGTTGACTATTCTTCTATGCACCGCTGTGTTGTTCGTGTCCTAAGTATTATCGTTCATTACCAACCTTCGTGTGATTATTCTATTCTGTAACGTTCTCTAGGTTACAATAATTCAATACACAGAAGGATTTATGTTATTTTAGTTATCGTTACATAACATCTACGAATAATTCCTTATTCCGTTTACATTTTTCCTTTGAATATTTCAAAATATGCCCAGCAGGTATCAATTATAACTGACGCCATCTTTCTTTTCCTATGTTCTGATCATTTGGCTTAAAGTTCATATTCTCTCGATTTCAGTCAGAAACTTGGAAAATTATATCTGTCTCAAGTTTTGGGTTGAAAAGTTATTACATTATTTACATGCTAATTATTGTCCTCATCTGATGAAAGCCGGGGGAAGCAATGACTGAAACGTTGTGATAACAACGACAAAGACGAAGACAATACCCCGCATTTAAATAATATAAATATTGGGAAATTATAATTTACTAGCAGCCATACCCAGCTGGTCAATCAGAAAAAGTATTCAGTTAGAATTGAGCAAAAACAGCAACATGTTTAGATGTAACAGAGTCTAATTACTTTAAAGTACTTTCATTAAAAAACATTTTGAATTAATGGAGTTAATGATATAATAGAAGTAGTCTGTATATATTCGATTGAAGTTAGCTGAGGACATGAAGGGGTAAAACAGACAATATGAAAACGCAATCTAGACCAGAATTATTTTGGAGTTTTTGAAATTCAGTTTGTCAGTGCGCTACCAGGGATGTAAAAGAGGATACTTTTATAAAGTTTGACGAAAATTGGTTGAAAGATCAAAGAAAAATAAAAAAGAAACCAGTAAAAATTACCATTTTTCATAGGATTTTGTGTTGAAATCAATTTTTCGTTTTTCGCGGTTTTTCGCTAAACGCAGTGGCGTAGAAATTAAAATGGGGTATCGTTGAGCTCGTCATGATGTAAGTAACCTACATACCGAGTTTGAACGAAATCGGAGAAAAAAGTTAAATTTATAGATTTTTAATCGGCTTTATCGATTATTAATTTTTAAAAAATATCGAACCTATCTTTTACATTGTATACAATATATGTGCCAGGTTTGGTCAAAATCAGTTGGATGGATATCGAGTGAGAAGATATCACACAGACACGCACAGATTCTTTTGTTTTATAGAATTTATAATTACACTTTCAATATACCGAAAAAAACGTCAGTTTAAACTGATTACATGAGAATATGGATTTAGGAATAAGAGAAAATAGATGACTATAAATTTTCATAATTTTAACAAACATAGAAAAATTTGTAATATTATAAGTGAGACTTGAATTTATAAAAAGAAAGATGCATTGATAACAATGATTTCTTTAATCCAATACACTTTATGGAAGGCAGTAAAGACATCTAGACACAACGGGTTACTGAGTGTGAAAGAATTAGAAAACAGACAGTTTACGAAGGAGCAAGAATAATAGAAAAGTAATCAGGAAGACAGCAGATAACGATTGAAATTGCATTTAAAGTTTTGAAGATCAAAGATGGCTGGAAAACATGGAGCCGAAAGAGAATTTCACAAGCGACAAGTGCAAAAAAAAAAGCTGTGAGCATAGAATTTAAATCTAGCCAATTTAACTATCAAACTGTTTAGGCAAAAAAGAAGGAAACGAATGTTTTACGTTAGTAAACTCTATTTGTCGATGTCAAAATATTATGGATCTACTGTTTTATATTTCATAAGGGCATTCACTTGAAAGTTAAAATGGACTGTTGGATTGGATCAAACATTAGAGAAGATTTCAAAAGCTAAGACAAAATAAAAACATCACCATTTCATTTTTTGTAATTAATGTCACGTTAGCTCTGTTACTCTAAGATCTACAAGTACAGAGATCGATCTTTTGTTTAAAATTGGTATTCGTGATTTTAGCTTTAAATTGGTATTGCGAAAGACGCCTTCCAAAAGATAAGCAAAGTATTAAGAAACAGAAAAATTTCGTTAGAAACAGAGAAAAGAACACTAGAAGGTTACATAATATCAGTCCTCCTATATCATAGATGAAGAGGCATGAGTCAACAGAAATGTGATTTAATAGAAGGATGCTGAGAATACCATGGAGCGAACACGTGAACAAAGACCAAGTTTTAGAGAAAATTGAAACAAAGTGGGCACATATTTAACATTAGGAAGAGTAGTGATAGCCAGGGCCAACAGTACATACGCCAATTTTATATTTTGTGTATGAAGCGACCCCCTTAAAATTAACTTCAAAATAAGTTTTTCGAATATCGCATGATACACAAGTGTATATGGTATATAATAAATACACTTATTTAGCCATAATTTCATAAGCCTTTTATTCAAACAGGCAATTGTTTTCATTTCGAACACTCACAAATAATAAATACGGTTAATCGTGCACATGTTCTTTGCTTTCCTAATACGTTAATCTGTCTCAGTTCAGTAAAAAGATCATTCTCTTAATTCTTCTTTCTTTTCTTTTTTCCCCCGGTAAATAAAGACGTTATCCCACGTTTGCCGCTAAATGAAATGAGTTGTATTTGATAAAGATCCCGTACCTAATATTATGTTTCTAGGGATTTTTTTCTTCTGTTTTTGGCAGAAATATAAAAATAAAAAATATGAACTCAAGAAATCGAATTAAAAAACCCAAATACATGTATGAATAAAATATTCGTATATATGAATAATTTCACATACAAAAGAAATAAAACTGAGTTGCTTTTTCTAATAGGCTTTATTTAACATGAAAATACATCGTCAAGGGATCGGCAAGCCATCGCACTATTTTGCCTTGAATGCCACCGTGAACCACAATTATGGCAAAAATAGTGGGGTGGTAGCCACAACTGCGCAAAATGTGCTAACTGAATAGATGAAAAACGAAGTAAAAAGTCTTTGGTTTTATTTAAAAAATAAAAAAAAAAGTAAAAAAAAAGATATTTTATTTTTATTTTCTATATCAATTTTATTTTTAAAATAATTACGAAATATTTTAATGTGTTGCTACGTGTGGTCTATCAGGTCATTTACAGTTTAGCGGGCAGTCTTTTACAATTCAGTGTGCATCCTGCCTCCACAAAAAGAATTTTATACTGCAGGATGAATAAAGTTGAATAATGATTTATCATTAATGACATACAATTAATCATACAAAATCATAATCATCAAAATCGTAATAGTAAAAAAAAGTCTAAATAGTACATTTGTAGTGGGCCGGTGTATGTACGCGTCGTGAAATAAACACATGTGATCCTCTGAAATAGCGCACTATAAAACATGGCAGACTCTCGGGGCGTGAGCCCGCCAAAAAAATGTAAAAGGAAAAATGTGAAGAAACAACAAATACCGGTATATATATATATATATATATATATATATATATATATATATATATATCTTCACGAGAGATTACATTGTTGTAGCGTCCACTGAAAAGTGAAAAGAGAAAAAGAGAACGAGACAAATTTCGCCGAGTATATATATAGTATATGAAGATCGTCCCTTACGTGACATCTGTCCTACTTTACGGCAGCGAATATGTTGGACGATTTCCTCAAAAAATGAAGAAGAGACTCGAGGCGACGGAGATGTGACTCTACAGAAGGATGCTAAGGATATCATGGACCGAGCGTGTGAGCAACGATGAGGTCTTAGAGAGGATGCAAACAAGGAGGAGGCTTATACTTAACATCAGGAAGAGGAAGCTGAAGTTTCTGGGACACATAATGAAGAAGGATGGCCTGGAGAATCTGATACTCACAGGTCGAAGGTCGAATAGATGGAAAGAGAGACAAGAGAAAACAACGCATGAAATACCTAGCGGCCTTAAGCAAGTGGATGACAGAACGTGGTCTTGGGAAGGTGGCAGAGGGAAGGAACTTGTTGAAAGCTGCAAGAGATAGAGGAGAAACGGCACATAGGAAGAATAAGAAAGAGCGAGACACATTAATGGCCATCATTATGATGGAATTCATTGGTGTTAACTGATTAAAACAATTTACACTTAATCATTTTAATCAATGATTCACATTTCATAGATCATTTAGGAATACCAAAATGCTTCATTTTTTTCTTTAAAATCCTTATTTTGTCATTTTATATTGATCTGCTAGGAGCACTTAGGTCAAAAGGCGAACAAATGTCATGCATATGTAAAAAAAATTATAACATGCAATGAAGGCCGCACACTAAAGTTCATTTCACGGACACTGCAGTAGACCACATCCTAAAGTAGTACCTTTTAATTTATATGAATGGTTTTCGTACCATAAATACAATTCATTTGCTTCAAATTCCAGTGCTATTCGGTGAGAGTTGTGGAGATTGGTTTTGTTTGATTGTTTGGGGTGAGATTATTGCACTAAACTTTGTCGTTTTCACAACATTTTGGCCTCTTCAGAAAATTTGGAACTGAACACTTTATTTAATCATAAATGAAGAGTTCAGTTTCAAATTCACTGTAAAGCACTCGATGAAGCCCGTAAGGTCAATCAGTTATGTGTCATACGTGATACACACTTGGGCGATCATGTATCTTTCGATTTATGACTGACGCGTCAGATTTTTTTTTCTTGACATTTCTTTCTGCGGTAGAATGATTGTCAACCAAGGCTAAAGAACCCAGTCTGTCCTGCTATTAAACCCACAGCTGGGGGAGGTGGGGTAAGAAGAGATGAATTTATACGTTTCTGAAAAAAAATTTCTGCATAAGTGAATCTAACGAACTCAACTGGAATTCGAACTCGGCTCTGCGAATTATCACTCTGAGCCGATATCCGAGCCGCTGGGATAACACGCGCGATAAGGGAGCAACTTTAACGTTTTATTACATTATCTTTTGCTATTTTTTAAGCAACATCATCATTCGATCCCCTTCAAATTTTTCATCTTTCTGAGCAAAGAACTACACACCGTGTCTTTTGTTCTACTTACATCATTAAAATAATTCGGCAAAGACTGGAATCAATGCGAGTCGGAAGTTACAATTTCTACTAAATTCCGTACGAGTGAAAACTTCTAAGTTAAACAATTTTTGCTTGATCATCGAGCAAACATAGGGTCTATCCGAATGGAAGATTACGCTCATTCTGTCAACTAATTCCAAGTTTTTCGTTGATTTGTTTTTTAATTGGAAGTAGTAGTACAGTAGCTTGTTTGTTAAAAAGAGCTGTCAGTAAAATTATCTCTTGCAGTCCCAACATACCGGGTGTAACAGCAAAATTGTTCAAATCGAATAACAGCAAAATTGTCGAATAGTTGATTAAGCTCTGAACAGTTGTATCTTAGAAATGATTAAATATATCTTACTGGAATTCTCCGAGGTTTTTATAACACTACTGGACTCTACTTTGAGCAATAAGAATAAATAATTACTATCCAAGCTTAACGGAAGTATAGTGATGATATCGGTTATAAACGAAATTGAGATGTTCGCCAATAATTAATCATAGCTAAGAATCGGAAACTCATGATGGACTGAAATGAAGTTCAAATACACACACACACACACACACACACACAGATATATATATATATATATATATATATATATATATATATATATATATATATATATATATATATTCTAGGATCATTTTCCAACTTATTCAAGATGATTTTCGTCCTCTCTAACTTTTCTGACTTTCTGTCCTAGAGTAACAAGATGCCTCTTAGGTTTCAGGTACAATTTCAAGTCTTTTTTCACTGCTTTTTGGACAGTCATAACTGAAACTTCTCTCTCATGTGCCAAAAGTTTTATGAGTTGGATATTTTCTAATTCCTCTTTTTAGCACTAATTGAAATAATGATCCCTCTTCCTGTTGTGACCTCTTGATCCAGTTTTCCTCTCTACTAATCCCTCTTTTTTAAACTTATTCAGCCTTATTGATGGCTCTTAAATGAATTTGAAGATGGAAGCCGGAGTATGAGTGCTGGTACTTTTACTGAATAATCTTTTTTCCTCTCACCATTGCTCAGTTGGGAAGACAGTGGGTCTGACACAAAACAATTTCTATTTTTTAGCTGAATAACTCAAAGGTTTTTTTCAGTGATTCTTACGAAAAAATGGTGTCAAGATAGCTAAATGTCTTATCAGAAAACCTGAGGAAAAAAAACTCAATTAGTTTAGTGCCCTCAATGTTTATTTTCATTAAGCAGAGCTTTTTTTTTACAATTGGAATTAAGATAGCTTTAGTTAATGACCATTTTTACCTAAGAATTTTAACTTTAAAATTCGCAAGATTTTTAAAATGTTTATGTTAACATGCGTTGGTGAAAGTCGTCATTTACTAAAAGTATCTTAATTTCAATTGTAAAAATATATATATATATATATATATATATATATATATATATATATATATATATATATATATATATATATCTGTGTGTGTGGAGATAGAATGAGATTGTATTTGATTTAGTAGCAACTTGTTCAGGACTGGGCGGAATTACCACATAGATCTTTTCATCGACGCAATTCAAATCTAGTTATGTAATGAGCGCCAACTCTGACAAATGAAGATGAAAGTAACGTGTTAAAAAATAACTCGATATATCATTGAATTAACAATAGTTGTTTAGTAAGCTTAGCTCATTATCTCCCAGGCCAGATGTGTGGGTCCCCCATTTAAAATCAAACACAAGAAAAAGTTATTGATCTGCAGGTATGAATATCATTTAATGGCTGGCTCAACATTTTTCTCGACCTTGCTTTGATTGGAAAATAACTTTATTAATACAGCAATTCATATATATATATATATATATATATATATATATACGATTGCACCAGCATGAAACAGCCTGTCGCCTCTGAGTGTTGACTTCAATGTTTACTTTTATATTTAAATTTACATACGCTCTATCTCTGATATTGAGCACTTAGCCCATAAATATATCACACCTTAAAACTATATTTCTTCATATATATATATATATATATATATATATATATATATATATATATATATATATATAAAACATTAAATATAATAAATAATAATCATCTCAATCATCTCTCTTTTTATATATATATATATATATATATATATATGAATAATATTACACAACAATAATTGTTTTACAATTCATTTTACAAAATCTCTAAAAGGTTTTGAAATCGTTAGGACGCTCTAATGTTAGGTTAGTTTCGATATGATCTGAAGATTTTGTTGGAAATTTTCAACAAACCCGCGAAAACGAGAATGATGTCAAACTGAAAATATTTTCTTCCATTAACTTGACTTTTGTGTGAATCCGTCTTTTACTCATGCAGTTTACGGTGACCGATATGAACTTACAATACTAGCACATACGAATGGTAATAAGCGTGACGAATGAATATAATTGTGTGCTTGTAAAATCAACACAAGTCATATGATAAATATTCATAGATGGCCCCGGGTACCTGATGCATATTTAGAGATTTTTATTTAAATCAAAAGAATAATCAGCAATATCATTGGTTCTAGCCTGGCATCTCGGCTTTATTCACTTTCTCATTGCCGTAAAGTTGCTTTCCTGTGCCTTTTCTATAAATACATTCATGGCAATTGTTCAAATGAACCCTTTGCTATGGTACATAGACTTTATGAATTTAAGCAAAGTATTACATTAGTGACTAGGTCACATCAATTTACAGTTGAATTGGCTACATGTAACCGTAAGTTCTATGCTAACAATTTCATCTATCACACTTCTCGTTTGAGGAACTCTTTTCCGGCTCCATTCTTTCCAGCTAATTTTTATTTTCAAAATTTTAAATGCAATGTCAATCGTTATCAAGTTCCTTGAATACGCTGCCATTCTTCTCACTCGCTAATTTTTTTTTTTTTTTGCTTTGTTTTGTTTTTACTTCACTCTGTAACCCTTTGTGTCTTAGTGGCTTTACTGCCTTGCATGAGGTAATATAATTTTGAAAAAAAAAAGAAAAGAATATTTCATATTCGTTGTTCATGCCATGCTTAGGATGACAAAGAAAATCCAGCAATAAATGCATGTACTCTAGATTTAAGCACGAAATTATTACTTCGGAACTATTCAGTTAGTTATGTACCATGCGTGACACACGCTTAGGCAATCATGTATATTTTAACGAGGCAGATTTTTTTCCTGCAATAGGTTGCTATTTTTTCTGCGGCAGACCATTTGCCATCCAAAGCTATCAAACCCGATCTATCCTGCTATTTGCTGGAGGAGAAGAAGAGGATTCATAACTTTCGCAAAAGTATTAACATGTAAATGAATGTAATGGATTCGACTGGAATTCGAACTCGGCTCTCCGATTCCTCAATCCGAACCTTTATCCATTACTCCAGCATGCCTCCCCCTGAACTATTAGGTTACCTTAAACCTTCATTTTATCTTTATGATTTTCCTGCCATGTCCCTTCAGGATACAGGTAGTGAATACTCTTCACAAGACCCTGAACTTTCATTCATTATAATGTATGAATGGTCTCTCAATGAGGCCCATTGCCTTGATTGGGACCCATGATCTCCCCACTTCCTCTGCTATACTCAATAACTTTGTCATGAGTTCGATTTTAAATAGGAAACACATATAGTTGGCTTGGGCTAGACTGAGCTAAGCTTGCTAAACAATTGTTTTTGGTGCAATGATATATAGAGTTATTTTATGACACGTTAATTTCAAAGTCATTTGTCGGAGTTCACGCTTATTCCATTACTAGATTTGAATTGCGTCGATGAAAAGAGCTATCACTCATTCTATTCTTGCTTCTTATTTTATAAAAGATTGACAGAACTTTTTAAGCCATAAATTGTCTTTAATTCCCATGGATATGATGGATTTTACAAATCGCTAACTGTAACACAGAATACCTCGTTTTCAGCAAAAGACGCAACACTGGATGTGAGCTACGCATTTCGAGTGACAAAAGCCATCAGACAGAAATGTAACTATCTAGGCAGTTTAGTAATTAGAAATATGACAATGAAACTAAGCAAAATATAAAGAGATAGTAAAATGTCCATAGAAACAAAAAAGTTTTTAACTGCTATTTAATATGCAATCTTCTCTATGGCTGTAAAGGCTGGACAGTCTCCTCGCGAATGATGACGAAGCTTAAAGCGGCAGAGATGTAATTCTACCGATAAATTCTAAGAACATGTGAGGAAACTTTAAGGGAAATAAGAACTACAAATAACCGGATATCGACAGTCAGCAGAAATTTCTGGTACACATAATAAGGAAAGAGGGAATAGAGAATTTAACACTCACAGGGCATATGTAATCAAGACAAAGCAGTAGTAAGCATCGAGAAAGTTAAAGTGTTTGAGTGAATGAGTAACAAAAAAGTATAGGGCTAGTATATGGAGCAAGAGTTACTTGGAATTATAAAAGGTAGAGAGTTGTGGAGAGCTGTGATCGCCTACGTCCTAAAATGCTATTTATAAAAGAAGCGACAGAAAAATATACCTCTTAATTTGAATTCATAAAATTTGCTTTTGTTTAAAGTGTTAAAGATCGTCAGATAAATTATAACAAAAGTAGGGTTATTTGGTCAAAATGAATTACAGCCGAATACTCGGCTATTCAAAATTTATTTTTAGCTCTTCACGTAATAACCATCTTTCAATTTGGCTCTAATTTTGCTGCTCGGCGATAAACACTTCTCACCCCCTAACTATGGGTTAAATAGTATAACTTTTATCCAGAGAAATTGCTATCACAAAAAAAAAAACTCTTAATGCAATATTCACTTTCAAAAATGCTTAAAACAAAAACGTACTCACTTATTTTCATGAGGTCCTTACAGTTGTTCCAGTCGTACTCAGAAGGTGCAACCTGGCACAAAGCCATGCTACCCCCGGCTACATATCCGGGACCGCAATAAAAAGACCCTGAATAGTTGCCCTGGATACACCAATGGTTGAGACTGCAGTTTCGTGTGTCCCTTATCCACATGGTCCCTTTCGGAGGGCAGGTAAATTCACTGGTGGCCAATCCCGCCAAAACACTTATGAGACATATTGCGATAAGCGCCTTCAAGAACATTATGACTCTTGACGTGTATGAATGTACAATTCTAAGACGATCAAGTGGAATTAGAGGGCCGACGGGTCTGACCAATTGAGAGAGTGACAAACGGAAATTCTTTCCACCTGGTGAACAGATTTTGAAAGAAATAATGACTCCTCTGCTTTCTAATGATGTACACCACTCTGGTCTCACCAATGCCACTCATCCTTATATATGTGTGTACATATATTTGGCGCCTCCGTTTTGTGTTAGGTCGAAAGCCACTTTAATCGTGAAGAGTGGGGCGGTTTTCCACGTTGTCTCTTTTTACCAAGCACAAATAATACGATCATTGTCATTTATGGTGGTAACTGCGGTACAAAGACCCACGCCATACACGTTTACCTACCTACCTAGCATATGTACGTATACATTTGTTGAGATATACACGCCAAATATCTACAGTCTTAGAGAATCAACAAAAAAAGTCATATTACCAAAAATGGCGATGACAAGTTGTGTTTTCTTATGTGTCGTTCTGTTATCTTACTTCTGACTTTTATTTAAATATAGCGATATATACACATCTGTGTATGCGGTGTGCGTCGGGGGTTGTGTGTGTGTGTATAAATGTTTTTTGTGTGCTCGTGAGTATTTATGTGTGGATATATTCATGTAAGTCTCTCTGAATTAGCTCTTTGGTATATATATATATATATATATATATATATATATATATATATATATATATATATATATATATATAAATATACGTGTGTGTATGTGTGTCTGTGTGTTGATGGATAAACGTAATAGTATATCAAATTAGATATATATATGTATGTACACAAGTAAGCTTGTTATTTGTGGCAAGTCAAGCAGAGCTGTAAATGGATTAATTGGGTAACATGTCTCCTCTTAAATAAACAACTTCATTTAATTTTGCTGATAGAAAATACTTAATGATTGCAAGGATATAGAAGAAGAAGAAGAAGAAGAAGAAGAAGAAGAAGAAGAAGAAGAAAGACATGAAGAAGAAGAAGAAAGAAGAAGAAGACGAAGAAAGAAGAAGAAAGAAGAAGAAGAAGAAGAAAGAAGAAGAAGAAAGAAGAAGAAGAAGAAGAAGGAAGACATGAAGAAGAAGAAGGCAGAATAGAAGGATGAGAAGAAGGAGGAGGACAAGAAGAAGAAGAAGGAAGACAAGAAGGAGGAGGAGAAGAAGAAATAAATCAAGAAGAAGAAGAAGAAGATGGAGGAGAAGGAGGAAGACAAGATGAAGAAGAAAAAGAAGGTGGTGGTGGAAGAGAAGAAGGAAGAGAAGAAGAAGAAAATGTGGAGGAGGAGGAGGAGGAGGAGAAGAAGAGAAGGAAGACAAGCAGAAAGAGGAGGAGGAGAAGAAGAGGATGAAGGAAAGAAGAAGTGGGAAGAGGGCAAGAAGAACTCTAAAGCCAAAAGAAGAAGAAATACGGAAAGATTAAAAGATTAAACGACTAACTCAATCATGTCTCCACTGAAGATAAAGAAAAGAGAAAATGGAAATGAAGAAGAAAAACAAACGGAATCAGTGAAAAAAAAAAAGGAAAATTCTTAAAAAGAAATAGAAATGACAAAGAGAGAGAGAGAGAGAGAGAGAATGAGAGAGAGAGAGATAAATGTGAAGGGCGAGAAAAAGCGAGAAAATACGAGAAAGAATGTCTTGATTGGGAATTGAACGTATCATTGAATTATTATAAATTAAATGCTAATGAAGAAGAAAACTTGGACCAGAGAGACGAGATGAAGGATAAAAAAGGGAAAGAAAAGTGTAAATGAAAATATGAATGCTTTTAATGAGATATTTGTGGAAGAAAGAAAAACTAAATACAATAGATAATAATATTTTTAAAAATACTAAAAGGAAGACGAACGGAAAAGAATTTGAAGGAAGGATGGAAAAAGGAAGAAAAGAAGAATAAAATGAGGAAAGCTTGAAAAAGAAAGAAGAAATGATAAAGAAGGAAAAGCAAAAAAAAACTGGAGATTGGTTCAAAAATAGTGGATGACTGAATGAAAAAAATTGCGAAAGAAATCGCAATAAAAATATGTCGGCAACAGTGAAAAGAAAGTCGAATACAAAGAATGAAGGTATCCAATTTAGACTAAAGAAAATAAAAAGAAATGGAAGAACGAAAAAAGAAAAATTAAAATGCGGACAAGTTTTCTATGTTTAAAATCAGATGTCGATTTGATGGCGTCCTCATATTGAGGTTTTCTTGGACAAACTTATGCCGTTTGTCCAAGGAGTGTTTCCTTTCATTGACGATTTAATTACTTGCAAACACGGAAACAGGAGGTTTAGACATTATTATTATTATTATTATTATTATTATTATTATTATTATTATTATAGTTGCTGTTTTTGTTGTAGCAATCAATATCTTTCAGTTGCGAGCTTCTGAACCAAAAATGGGTATAAAGAGCAATAAGAAACCAGAATCACTATAAATGAATTCAGAATTGGCATTCCTGCATCTTTACTTTACGATATTCCTTCTTTCCTTCATCTAATTCACATTCATCTTTCTTTTTTCTTACTTTCTCTCTCTCTTTCTTTCTCTCTCTCTCTCTCTCTATCTATCTATCTATTTATCTGATTTTGTATTTTGTCGTGTAATTTATACTGTCTGTTATAATAAATATATTATGAGTTCTTTTCGTGGGTCAGTTTTAATATTTTATATTACTAGGATCCACTTATTATACACCAACGGATTTTCTCCGTATTATATAGATAGATAGATAGATAGATAGATAGATAGATAGATAGATAGATAGATCATTCAGATGGCGTGGAGACTGCGTCAAGCATAAAACAGACTGTCACCACTCGGCATTGAACTCAGTGTCCACTTTAAAATATTTTCACTGACATGAAGTGCAAAGATTACATTGAATAAATTTCTGCTTGGAAATTTGTTTCCCTTTGTCGTGTGAGATAATTTTTCTCTCCCTAATCTTACATATTTATAAGTCTATTCGACCATGAATATTTCTGCCACATACGGTCTGATGTTCGTACAATACATCTAGACATTCTTGATGAAATACAAAGAAGAATCTGCAATGTTATTTTTCCTGACCTGGCTTCTCGGCTCCAGTCACTTTCTCACTGCCGTAATTAAGCTTACCTATGCCTTTTCTGTAAATACTTTCATAATTGTTCTGACGATCTTTTCTCTATGACACCAAGATTCAGGAATTTAAGCGCAGTACTAGATTAGCGGCAAGGTCTCACCATTTTACAGATGTAACCGTAAGTTCTATGCTAACAGTTTCTTCTATCGGATTCTCGCTTGCGAATCTCTCTTCTCGTTTCTTCTTTCCCAGGCAACTTTTCTCTTCCAAAACGTAAATGCAATGTCAATCGTTATCTTCTGTCTTCTTATTCTTTTACTGTTCTCTCTCATTAATAGTATTTTTCTCATACTCTCTAACACTCAGTAACCCATTGCGTCTTAGTGGCTTTACTACCTTGCTTGGGATGAAATATTTTTTTTTAAATCTAATATCATTGCATGGAAAAATAGACACAATTTCAGACAAAAAATGTTCTGTTCAATAATAAATAATTATGTATTCTTATGCCTAGAAAAGAGACTTTATGTTTCTTGGTTCTGAAGAAAATAATGATTTTATTCTATCACTCCATTCTGTCATTATCTCTTTCTCATAGATTTCAGTTTAGATCAAAAATGGAGTTTATATAGTCTTGCAGTGGTGTTGGGGGGGATCTAAATTATCTTCCACCTTACATCCTCTTTCCCCACAGTCGCAGCGTCGCAAAACAATCGCTATTCTGTCGATATTTACAAGACAAATGTTCAGATGAGCGCCTTAATTCCACCAGTTCAAATAAAAAGATAAGAAATTTGAGCGGAAAACTACGGAAGAATTTAAAAGTCTTCATTCGACAACGGAGTGAAGGCATTTAAGTTCTTGCGTTGCCTCTGATTGAGTGTTCCAGTCAGCGTTCTCATCTTCATATACATACATATATATATATATATATATATATATATATATATAAAGAAAGAACAGTAAGATATATAATCCAGTGTTCTTATAGATATTTTTATTTTTACAAAATAGTGCTCAATGTAAATTTACAGAGGATTAATATTATAAATTAATTGATTTAAATATATATATCTTATGCAGTGTTACATTAGAACATGCACATATCCACTACAAAATTGTACTTTTTTTTTCAACGTCAAAAAAGAAGAAAACCTTTTTTTAGACATCTCATCAGGTGGGGAATCACAGTGTTACGAAACAAATTTATTCAGAAATACAGTTACCGAAGTTTTTTGATGTTGAAACAAAAATGTACAATTTTGTAGTGGATATGTGTATGTTCTAATGTAACACTGCATAAGATAAAAAAATATTTATGGCTCTGCTTTATTTATTGAGCACTATTTTTAAATTAATGTTTTGAACGCTGTAATCCTACTGTTCGTTCTCCTACAC
This sequence comes from Acanthosepion pharaonis, assembly GCA_903632075.3. Taxonomy (NCBI): domain Eukaryota; kingdom Metazoa; phylum Mollusca; class Cephalopoda; order Sepiida; family Sepiidae; genus Acanthosepion; species Acanthosepion pharaonis. The sequence continues at coordinate 3,588,067 of CAHIKZ030005170.1, read as the reverse complement.
TTTGACATATATATATATATATATATATATATATATATATATATAATGTCTGTCCCATGTTCAGACCAAGCTTTTATATTGCCATATAATATGCAAAACGTTTTTGAATTGACTCCCTCTATTACTGATCGAAAACGAGGAATTGTTATATGGAGCAATTGTTAAAACTAATTTCTTCCAATTAATAAAATGATACGAAAGATGAGGCAAACACCGGGTTTTATAAAATCAAAATGAAGAAAAAGTAGTAGAAAAAGAAAAAAAAAGCTCTTTTTCACTCTGCGAGAGAGAAACCTACAGCCCTTGAAAATACAGAAGGGCCAGACATATTAAAATCTGAACTAAGATCAACACTGGGAACGGCGAACAGGAAGACAATAGCTGGGTCTGATGCCATCGTAACAGACATGTTCTCAGCCATAGACGATTTCGACATTAACAATCTCACAGAATTAATAAATGAAATATACAACAGTGGTCACATACCTAAGTACATCTAAATCTATGTTTTTTTTTTTCAAATTACCCATAGATTCCCAATCTATGCGGACGACACTACAATTTACTCCTGCCTCAAAAATAAATCTAGTGTCGCTGACAAAACTAACCTGGCCGTTCGTCTCGAAAAGGACCTCCAATCAGTTGTGAACTGGGGCAGGAATTGGCTGGTTAACTTTAACGCCTCAAAAACAAAACTGCTCTCTATTAATCACCACACAGATCCTTCCCTGCCCTCCATTAGAATATCTGACGCTCAACTTCTCGAGATCAAATCTCTGCGGCTGCTCGGTTTCACGTTGTCTACTGACCTGAGATGGAACAAATACATTGAGTCAATTGCTTCGTCCACCGCAACGAAATTTGACTCCCTGTGACGCGCCAGGAAATTTTTCTCCCCGGAATCGATCTTTCAAATCTACAAATCAACCATTCGCCCTTGCATGGAGTATTGCTGCCATATATGGTCTGGAGCCATTTCTGTTTGTCTCGGGGTTCTTGATAAAATCCAAAGACGGATATGCAATGTAATTGACCCTGATCTGGCATCTAGTCTGCAGTCTCTCTCTCACAGACGTGCCGTCGCCTCTCTCTGTCTTTTTACAAATACTTTCATGGTAATTGCTCCGATGAGCTGCTTTCGCTGGTTCCCAGGTTTCATGAATTCAAGCGCCCTACGAGGCTGGCATCTGGCTCTCACCCTTTCACTGTCGAAACTGTTAAATGTAGGCGTCTCTTCTACTCCAGTAGCTTCATATCTCGCACCTCTCGCCTGTGGAACTCCCTTCCCTTTTCCTGTTTCTCTGATAGCTATAATCTCCAACTATTCAAATGTAATGTCAATAGACATCTCCAGTTGCCTTGATCTATCCACTATCCTTCTCCTCATCCTGTCACTCCTATCTGCTCTCGCTCCAAATCCTATGTAACCCCTTGCGTGCTAGTGGCTTCCAGCCTTGCTTGGGGTGAAATGCTTATAAAAAAATAGGTACAAATTAATACGAGCTCAATCGAATAGTCAGTTTAATAAGCTATATAATAAAACTAATGGTGCAAATCCTGATGAATAGAGCGCAAAGCAGAACCGGAATCTGTCCGGAAATGGAACAAGAGCTGTTTGGCTTTGTCAAGGACTCTGAGCCAAGAAATGCGATATTCATTATCAGAATTATACTAGAGAGAGCAAAACAAATTAACAAGAGCGTATACTTATGCTTTATACATTACAGAAAAGCATCTGACAAAGTACAGCGCAAGGAACTGTTTGAGTAGCAAGGAAAACTAGATCTATATTAGAATAATCCTGAACTTATACTATATGCGGATAGAAAATAAATTCATTAGCTACACAAAAATCGAAACATGCTCAAGACAATGATGTGTCTTTTCTATAGATTTATTCAACCTCTAGAGCGGAACCTTTTCCTTTTTTAGAGATCCTACCAGGATTTATTATAGGTGGGTTTAATTTTAACAATATAAGATACGCAGATAACACTTGTAACACTACACATTTCCACTCTCACCAGACACACAATATCAGCTTCGTCGGATGCAAACCAGCATTTGGAGTTGTTGACGATGGCTCATTTCTTTTTCTCCAGCAAATCTTTTGCTCCACTTTCTTGCAAACAATACATTTTCATCTGTTGTGATAGTTATTTTTAAAAATTGTTTTTGTCGTCTCTTAACACAGAATCACAGATTTCAAATACGTTACAATATGAGATATGTGGAGTATCACTTCAATGTCTCGTGTCACGTAACCTGGATTATTTTTAATCATCATTTCAACGTAGAGCTAAAGTGATCAATTAGAAAAGATCCAACTCAATCTATAAAAGGTTTGACAGGAGAGAGAGAGAGAGAGAGAGAGAGAGAAGTCCAGATCATAAGGATATGTAGGTTATATAACGTTTGACCATAACCTTGAATACATTATTATCAGAAAGAAAGAAAGAAAGAAAGAAAGAAAGAAAGAAAGAAAGAAAGAGGGACAGACTTAGCTAGATAAAATAAAGAGAAAGTAAACGAGACACTTAAGGTAGAAGGTCACTAATTGAAGTTGCTGTATGACCGTAAAAGAATGAAGCGCAGTTTATGAGGATATGTAGGATATATAGCGTTTGATCATAACCTTGAATAGATTATTATCATAGTGCTAGAGGAGGCATTCAAAGTTTAAAGCAAGGTCTGTAATATTATCTGCCTTGGCATCTCGACTATAGTCACGTTCCTTCTGCCGTGATGTGGCTTCCCTCTGTCTCTTCTAAAGATATTTTTCATGGCAATTTCTCTGATGCTAGATAGATACTCTTAAGGTAGGGAGTTACTGAATGAGGTTATTGTATAACGGGAAGAATTAATTGGCTTCCCTTTGTATTTTTTATAGATATTTTCCTGGCATTTTCTCTGATGAAACTTAGATAGATAGATAGATAGATAGATAATGTATAATATTTAGATAGATAGAAACAGACTGCAATATATAGAGAGTTCTTAGCTGTGAAGGTCTGAACTGGGGAAACTAATGAATATAGATCATGAAAACATTTGCCAATGGTATAGCGATAGATTAACGAGAGGATGGCGACGTTTGGGCTGTGTGAAAGTAACTCTAAGTTTGAAAATAATTCATCAACCACAAGTTTTCGTAAATGCTTTTGAACTCCGTTAAGACTGAAAAGAGATGAATGGACAGCTATATGACAGCAATACTTCATTTTTGGTCTGATTTGACTTTCCTTTAGATAAAGAGAGGGTGACGTTGTGTGTGTGAGAAAGAGAGAGAGATGAACAAACTTATACAGATAGATAGATAGATAATGAACAGAATATAATAGATAGTCATAGATAGATAGATAGATAGATAGATAATGAACAGAATATAATAGATAGATAGATAGATAATGAACAGAATATAATAGATAGATAGATAGATAGATAATGAACAGAATATAATAGATAGATAGATAGATAGATAGATAGATAGATAGATAGATAGATAGATAGATAGATAGATAATGAACAGAATGTAATAGATAGATAGTCATAATAGATAGAATGTAATAATGAACAGATATGTAATAGATAGATAGATAGATAGATAGATAGATAGATAGATAGATAATGAACAGAATATAATAGATAGATAGTCATAGATAGATAGATAGATAATGAACAGAATGAAATAGATAGATAGATAGATAGATAGATAGATAGATAGATAGATAATGAACAGAATATAATAGATAGATAGTCATAGATAGATAGATAGATAGATAGATAATGAACAGAATGTAATAGATAGATAGTCATAGATAGATAGATAGATAGATAATGAACAGAATGTAATAGATAGATAGATAGATAGATAGATAGATAGATAGATAGATAGATAGATAGATAGATAATGAACAAATAGATAATGAACAGAATATAATAGATAGATAGTCATAGATAGATAGATAATGAACAGAATGTAATAGATAGATAGATAGATAGATAGATAGATAGATAATGAACAGAATATAATAGATAGATAGTCATAGATAGATAGATAGATAGATAGATAATGAACAGAATGAAATAGATAGATAGTCATAGATAGATAGATAGATAGATAGATAATGAACAGAATGTAATAGATAGATAGATAGATAGATAGATAATGAACAGAATATAATAGATAGATAGATAGATAGATAGATAGATAATGAACAGAATGAAATAGATAGATAGATAGATAGATAAATAGATAGATAGATAGATAATGAACAGAATGAAATAGATAGATAGATAGATAGATAGATAGATACATAAATAGATAGATAGATAATGAACAGAATATAATAGATAGATAGTCATAGATAGATAAATAATGAACAGAATGTAATAGATAGTCATAGATAGATAGATAGATAGATAATGAATAGAATGTAATAGATAGATAGATTTTATCTAAATTAAATCTGGACATATTAATCAATATAGAGTAAGAAAGTCTTGCAAAGTTGATTCCTAAGTGCTGAGACAGATAAAAAAATCACAGGCATCTATTATAATGAACATCTCTTTTGTACATGTTATCTACGACACTTGCGAGCTCATGCATGCGTCGTCGCGCGTGCGTCTGTCTATTTTCGTCTGTCGTTAAATCTTCCTTTGTATTTACTGCATTGTAACTACGTAAACGCCCAGTCTGCAATCTGCGTTGCCCATCTTAGACGATTGAAGTGACCACAGAATACACTTGAAACCGTGAGAAGCACTTGAAACTCGTGTCAAGGTGAATGTGACTCGAGTGATCAGTCTCCAAACAACACGTCACCACTTTAGATACGAAACAAAGAAATTGCTGATACAGCAAGGGTAACGTGAGGTCAAACTTGATGTATATATATATATATATATATATATATATATATATATATATATATATATATACGGGGGTTTATTTTAAAATAGGCACTGATGTCTTAAATTCTGATAAAATACTATGCTCGTTTTGTGTATTAGTTAAACTAGTATACTCATGTCCATTGTTATTGTTGAGACGACAATGTTTCGGCGTATATGTATTTGGGTGCTCTGTGTCTGTATCTAACAATGTGCTCTAGTGAAAACACTGAGGAAGGTTTCGGGAAATGAATGAAATTTGGCAATGATTATTTCTAGTAACAAAAATATTGAGGAATTCTTATTTACAATCTCTCTTTATATCTCAGCCAGAATTCATCAGGACGTATGTAATTCTTACTACGCAAAACCATTTTGTAATATATAAGCATGGCTTTGATTGTATTTTTGAAAATGCTTGAAAACAATACCACGGGCTGACCCAAGCTTTGTGAGTGAAATTGGGTAGATGGAACCCTTAGGATCTTCGATAGCTGTGCTAGCATGAAGTCACCAGCCACCCTGGCTGAGGCTTTGATCGTGCTGGCCTTGTTCAAATTTTTGATCATGCCAAATAACGCGCTCTTTCCCAGAAACTGTAACTAAGGTCTGCTCAGCATAGTTGCAATATAAACCACAGTTTAGCTCTGTAGGTGTTGAATAAACATAAATGCTCCTGAGCCAGCGTCTGCAATAGGGATTAGTTAGCCGCCCTAGTAGACCTGTATCCTTGAATACGAGTGACCATCTATACATGTGACGGCCCTACAATGCCCATAGGCTATGAGGGTTGTGTTCATTATTATTAAATATATATATATATATATATATATATATATATATATATATATATATATATATATATATATATACGCACATACCCTGTCTTTCTTTCTTTCTTTCTTTCTTTCTTTCTTTGCTTGTTTCTTTCTTTCCAGATTTGTCTGTTTTTTTCTTTTTTTCTCACTTTGTTCTCCTCTTTGAATGTTTCTTTCTTTCTTTTTTTTTCTTTCCTAATGTCTTCCTTTCTTTCATTCTCCTCGGTTATTCAATTCTCATTTTGCAGTCTCCATGCTCTTCAATATGAAGATATTTGTGACTAAATCCATCTTGAGATGATTATATTCCAAACTTGACTAACAATTAGCAATCAGATGTTTAAAAGTAATTACTTGGTGGAATAAAATCATTAATAGATCGTTGAGTAGTAAGATACCTTCTGACGACAGATTCAGTATGTTTTGGAGGTACATAAAAGCGTTAAATAACTATAGGTTGAAGTGTTAACAAATAGTATAAATAGTTATCATCTATATTTAATAATATACATTCTATCTGAACAACAGACATATATAAATAAGCTCGGATAGACATAATCCGTCGTTATCACATATACTACAAATACTGCAATGCAGACAACCAAGGAAACTGTTTTTACAGCTGGTTTTTTTTTCCCCTCCCTTGAATATTTCCATTCAAAATCTTGCTTTTCACCTGGATTCATAATCGAGGTTGTCATGTGATCATGTGATCAACAATGGCGGATGATGAGTCTGTTTTTCCGAGGTACTCATCTTGGGGATCATGAAATTCACTATTTTCGTGTCATGAAAAAAAAAGAAAAACCAGAAAATTGAATCGCAAAACTCAGCAATGGGAGAGAAATTCGTCATGCATCTTCGCCATTTTTTTTTTTTTTTTTGCTTCCGTAGTTTTTTTTGAAAAAATGTTGAAATGAAAATTGATAGACAAAAGTAAACAAAAACGTGGCCAATTGCAAAAAACTAACCGGAAAAAAGTGAATGAGGAAAAAATTGTCGCTTGCATAAAACAGGTAATACGCAAGATTCATATTAGCAATGATTCCCTGGAGTGAAATATATGCTGTAGAAATTCAAGTTGGCATATATGTCCTGTAGCCCCCACTGTTCATCTCAAGGTCCTCGGCAAAATCCAGAGACGGATATGCAATGTGATTGGTCTTGATCTGGTATTTCGTCTAGTCACTTTCTCACAGACGTGCCGTCGCCTCCCTATGTCTTTTCTACAAATAGTTTCATGTTAGCTGCTCCAACAAGCTACTTACGCTAGTTCCCAAACTGCATGAATTAAAGCGTGTTACCTGTTTGACAGCTCAGTACCACCCTTTCATCACTGTCGAAACTGTTAAATGTAGCCGTTTCTTCGACTCCATTAGCTTCATGTCTCGCCTGTGTATATCCCTTCCTCTTACTTGCTTCCCTGATAACTATAATCTTCAAATATTAAAATGCAATGTCAATCGACATCTTCAGATGCCTTGATCTATTCCCTGTCCTTCTCTTCATCCTTTCCTCTATCACACCTCTTTACTTTTGCTCTCACTCTCTGTAACCCCTTGCGTGTTAGTGGCACTCCCGCCTTGCTTGAGGTGACATGCTTAAAAAAAAAAACTATAAAAGTCTAAACGAAAGCTACGAATTCATTCCCTATTAAAACATATATGAAATGAAAAAATAGATGCACGCCTACAAACGTAATTATTGGAATTCTTAATCTCTTTAATTATATTAGTAAATCGTATTCTTTTTTCTTTTTCTTTTTTTTGTCTTTTTCCTGTATATCCGATCAATATTTATCAATGACGAAGCTGGCATTTGTTGAAAAGATTACATTTTTTAAAAAATATTTACTATGTTTCTACTTCATTGTCGTTTCTCTTCAGGACGTGGGCGTTCATCAACAACTTTCTACCGTTTGTAGTTCTTAATTCGTTTTCATATTCTTCTTCCCAATCCCTATTTTACCATTCAATTACGCAAGCTGTTTGCTTATTGTTCCACTTTGTCCCTTTTGCATTTAATATATCTTGTGAGTGTCAAACTCTCCAAGCCTTAAGATTAAATTAAATCGCTCAGTTGTAGATGCATCCATACAATAGACCTTTCACTCATCACACACACACACACACACAGACACGTGCGCACGTACGTATATTTATTTTTGCTATCTCGCCCTCCCTTTTCTGTGATCAATTTACACAAAGTTCTTAGGTAGGCTACTCCATGTTTTTTTCTCTATCTCGCTTGCTTTCGAAATCTTTTTACAATGCTTCTTTTCTCGCCAGGACTGGTACGGTTGAAGACTCAGACTCGACGTAGAATCAAAAGCCTAACTTTTATGTAACAAAATACTTCAATTATTGCCAGTTTTTCTTTAATATTCATAGTTATATTGAGAATTACGACCGTTTTGTACAAAATACAAGTGCCGTCTCGAATAGTTCTTCAGGTGGAATCATTTCAATTTAAAACTATTAAATCGTTGATTCTTGAATTTCGGGACAGAGTAATTGAGAGTTCAAACCCTACACCATGGAAACGGAGCAAGCAATAACTGAGCAGGACTATAAATAAGATCTACACAGTGTAATCGATTTCTATTTTTTCCTCATTAGTGTGCAATAATATGAATCTAAAGGGTGTTCCAATAACTTGGATCGATTTTAAATGTGAATTAAGTTTAAGCGTCTCGTGATTTTTTTCTTTTACTTTCAGATTTGGCTAACATTTGGGCGATATTATTTTTCACACATAATTGCCATGACGTAAGTAACATGATCCAATAGACAGATAAATAAATTTCTACTAATAACACTGATTTATTTAATGCTGACTTTGATCCTTCTTAATGAAACACCCTTTTATTTTCGGGATGTATGATTTGTTCGGCCTTAAAAAATATTACGTCATCCCTGCTTGCATCAAATTTTTTTCACGCGCAGACACTCGAGTGTCGATTAGCTGTCCTACGGTCATTGTCTGTGATGGATGTTACTCCAAGGAAGTGTACGAAAATTGTAACGTTGCACGAACACACTGGCAAGCCTTACCAGTGAGCAAATATTAGCACTATAGATTCTGCCGGTAACTTTCCTGATTTAAATCTATTCCAGAATCTGTAGTCAATCTGCTCGGAACGACTTTGTGGAATGGATATACGAAGTGCTAACATGTGCAATGGGCCATGTTTCATTGGGAAAATACGAACAAAAAGTAAATGATAACCGAATTATTCGTTTTGTTCCAGTTAATTTGCACATGGCTGTAAACGAGATAACCCTCTACATGTCCAGTTTAACGAGAACAATCTACCCTCTTGGATTAAATAAAGGGTTTAGTTCGGTACTCGCTGTAGGTTAGCTGGATCGATATGCACCTGATGAACTCTGGAGTAGACAAAGGACGAAACGTCGTGATAACAACAAAATTGTGAATAATATTCGGCATGTAAACAGTGTCAATAAATATAACATATAATAGAATATATATAGATGTTTAACCAGCTGGAAGAAAATTATTTGATAAATAATAAAGGTGCAGCAAGAAATAATGTGGGTGAATTTATGCAAATAATTTAATTAGCTGGTATTTTATTCCGTGTGCAAGATTATTCTACTCGAAATTACATCTTATATGATAAATAAGGAAGAAAATTTCATTATAAACAAAGGAAAGGCTACTGATGTAATCTCAGTCCTTCTCTCACCGACCTGATTTATATCCCCTTAATCACTCCCAAGGCTAGATTCCGCCCTAATTTATATCTGATCTCCTTAATGACTCACCTGGATAATTTCCGATCAGATTTATATCTGACGTCCTTAATCTCTGACAAGACTAATTTCCGACCTGATTTTTTTTTTCTGATCTTAATCTCTCACCTGGTTAATTTTCGAACTGATTAATATCTGATCTGCTTAATCCTTCCCAAAGCTAGTTTCCGACCTGATTTATATCTGATCTCCTTAATCTCTCACAAGGATAATTTCTGACCTGATTCTTTATCTGATCTCCTTAATCTCACACCTAGATAATTTTCGAATTGATTAAAAACTGATCTACTTAATTCCTCACAATCCTAATTTTCAACCTGATTTATATCTGATCTCCTTAATCTCTCGCGATGCTAATTTCTGACCTGATTTTATACCTAATCTTAATCTCTCACCATGCCATTTTCCGATCTGTTTTATATCTGATCCCTTTGATCTCTCACCAGGCTAATTACCGAACAGATTTATATATAATTCCTTTAATCTCTCACCAGGTTATTTTCCGACCTGATTTATATCTAATCTCCTTAATCACTCGCGAAACTAATTTCCGGCCTGTTTTATATCTGATCTCCTTTATCTCTCACCCGGATAATTTCCGACCTGATTTAGATCTGATAAAATTAATCTTTCACCTGACTAATTTCGATTTGAGTAGTCTCTTTGATCCATCACTTTTTTCTCACCTGATTTATATTAATCTCTCACTTGATTAATCTCTGCTCTCGTTAATCTCTCATGCAGCTAAGTTTTCGCCTGATTGAGTTTATATTTTCGCCCTTGCATGGAATATTGCTGTCATATATTGTCTGGAGCCCCCGCTGTTGGTCTTAGGGTCCTCGACAAAATCCAGAGACGGATATGCAATGTGGTTGGCCCTGATCTTGTTTTCTCGTTTACAGTAGCTCTCTCACAGACATGCCATCGCCTCCCTCTGTCTTTTCTATAAACACTTTCACGGTAACTTCTCCGACGAGCTATTTTCGCTCGTTCCCAAACTGCATGAATTTAAGCGTGCTACTAGGTTGACATCACAGTCCCACCCTTTCACTGCCGAAACGGTTAAATTCAGCCGTCTCTTCTACTCCAATAGCTTCATGTCTCGCACTTTTCGTCTGTGGAAATCCCTTCCTCTTACTTGCTTCCCTGATAGCTATAATCTCCAAATATTGAAATGCAATGTCAGTCGACATTTTCAGGTGCCTTGATCTAATTCCTCGTCCTTCTCTTCATCCTTTCCTCTATCATTCCTCTTTATTCTTGCTCCCACTCTCTGTAACCTGGCACTTCCGCCTTGCTTGGGATGAAAAGCTTAAAAAAATATTTAACTGTTTTCTCACTAGGTTGATCTCTGATCTAGTTTATCAATCAATCACCTGGCTGATTTTTACCTGATTTATTGCAATTTTTTTTTTAACTCTGATATATTTGATCTTTCACCTGGATAATCTCTTACTTGATTGTTCACTGATCTCATTAATTCTCACCTGGCTGATTTCTCACCTGATTCATGTCAAATCTATTTGATCTCTTTCTTATTTGATCTTTGATCTCTTATCTGGATAATCTCTTAACTGACTGGCCCCTGTTTCCTTTGATCTCTCACCTAGCTAATATCTCAATTGATTGACCTTTCACATGGTCGCATATGTTATTAATCATTCACATGGCTGAACTCCTCTGGCCGCATAGATTTATCACGTGGCTGATATCTTACGTGATTGCACTCCTACATCATTAGTCTATCACCTCATAGTTCACTCATCCCCATTTCCTCCGTATTCCATTTGTAAGGAGGAAGTTCCGTTCAGAAAGATTTTGCCCAATATATAATTACAATATGATCTCTGGTATAGAATTTCACCTGGATGCCTGCTTGAACAATAAAATCTTGACCTTTTCTAATCAAGGGTCAGTCATTATCATTCTTCTCCCTATAATCTTAACGTACTTCTATCAACATCCCTTAAATTCATATCAGGCACCTCATATAGTAATTCTCCACTTCGAGGGACTCTTGAGTCTTATAGGTGAATTTAGAAAATCTCGTTGATATTGTGTTTACATTATTTAACAAATAAGTATATGTAATAAACCGCAGTTATAAATAACTCATTGTACAGAGCTGAATGAGTATTGCTTTTGAATTTTGCTAAGCTTATGTGTTGTAACCTAGGAAGGGTTACTGAATGAGGAATGACTAAAACGGAGCTTGGAAATGAAATGGTAATCATTACAGCATCAACAAAATACGACACTATTTTTTCTGGAGTTATTCAACATCCCTTGATAATGGAACAAAAAATTTAATTTTAACTTTTAGTTCGGAAACAGTAATTTCTGTGACGCGATGAAAACATATTTTTAAATAATAATATTAGAATATTACGCTCTACTTTGTATCGAACACCGTTTTAAAATATATAAATGCTAAAGCACTATATATTATTAATCTGATTGTTCTTTCTTTTTATTTTTATATATATATATATATATATATTTTTGTCTATTTATTACATGTTAGTTGTACTACTACTACGTTGTCTCGAAGGTTAAATTTTCATTTGAATGATGCATCTAATATCTCTCAACTTTTACAACAGCATTCATGACAACATACGCAATTTAGGAATTGTTTTGGTTGAAAATACATCTATACTTTTCCATGAAAATAATAACCATACAGTAAAAATTCTTGAAACTATCTATATTAAAAAAAATTGAAACCAAACCTTAATAAAATTAATTATGAATACTGCTCAAATGTTTTAAAATGTTTACAATATAGAGTTTAAAATATCTTGGCTTTAACAAATAGTTTTATTTAAAAGTCTTTCAGACATTTGAATAACTTAGTTACCTCCCTTGAAGTTTTCACGTGTGTCTACATGATAAAATTTAAAAATTGTACCGCACATAAACTTAGCGTGTTTCAATTCACACGTAAATATTTAATTTTCAAATGAACGCAACAATTTTTATCTTAGAAAAAAAAACATGACCCTGATGACGACATTGTGCTGGTGTCAAAAATCCTCGGAATAAAATGATTATTCATCAACATGGTAATTTTTTTCTTCCTTTAATAAAAATACTAAGAAACTTGTCCATAATTATGAGAGGATTCTACTAAAAATAAGTAACAAAACTTGTCTAAATTATTTAATAAGACATGTATTCATATATATATATGTGTGTGTGTGTGTGTGTGTGTGTGTGTGTGTGTGGTTATGTGTACGTGTGAACAGACAAAGTAAATACGCTTAAGCTAACTTTATTTGCTAACAGCGTTACCATCAGACCAACAGTGTCTGTATATTTTTTTAATAAAATGTATTCATCAAATGACTGCTTGTCTAGTCAGTAGGGCTTCTCCTGTCATATATTACAAATATTTAACCAAGAAGAAGGAAAAGAAGTTCTAGCTCGATGAAAAATAATCAGTTTTCCCCTTGTGCCTCTAAGAACGAAAGACGCTTTTCTTTTATACTGATCTTTTCCTAAAGCTTTTCGTATATTATTTGCCCGACGAAAAAAAAACACTAGAGAGAATCACAGGTATAATCACTTTTTAGGTTTTATATATATTCCACTGTTAGTGAATAGAGAAAATTAACAAGCTCAAATACCAAATTGTAACAGACTCTTCAAGTTACGACACATCAAATTCACTGGATATAACATTCATAACACAACGGCGTATTATACGAATGTGGTATAGATGCAATTAATTTTTATATATCATTATAATAATTTTTCAGCTACTTTTATTGAAATAAATTTTTTTAAGGATTAGCCATATCTCACCGCCCCCAGTGAGAAGCGACTGAAATGATAGACAGGGAAAATCACTAAAAAATAAACTTAAAAAATCAACGTATATGCTGAACCACAAAAATCTCCCAAGCCGACCAAGCATAGACATGAATACAATATGGGAACCAGTAATACAAAATGCTAGAGAAAATCAATTATAAAAACAAAAATTGTAATATGACCTCTGGTAAAAAAAAAAAACAAATGAAACTCTGATATTATAAGTTTCAAAAATTCATACACTAATGTCTCCAAAAATCCCATGAATAAAATGTTGATTGAAGTAATCAAGTGACTTGATCCAAAGAGTTGTGTGTTCAATACATGGCCACAGCAGAGGTGAACAAAAACTTGGACAGTTTAGTCATTAATGGATAATAACTGAAACTGGAAGAGTCATGACACGTGGAACTAGAACAATCTACCCCGGTGGACGAAATAAAGAGTTCGGTTCGAAATTTCAATCGCCTGAAGAAGGCCAGAGCGTACAACGGCCGAAAAGACGTGAATATTACACTAAAGATGAGGACAACAGTATAAGTATTCGCAGAAAGAGAAGTTTCTTCATCTTAGTTTGGACTGTATTTCCAGGATAGAAGCATGATGTTGACATGAAATAATAGACCTTTTAATTTCCAGTCCATTGTTCTTCATTCCTAAATTCACAATTTGTGCGGTTTGAAAGTTTGTGAATCCCACCACACATGGTCATTGATAGTTTGAAAAAATAAAATAAACTTATTAAACGTGTATTGAAACAACAATTTTTAACATCGGTTAAGTGCCACACGTGATAGAGGCTTGGACAGTCATGTCTTTTTCGTTTCATGACTGGCAAGGCAGAAGATTTTCGCAAAGTTGGTGGCTATTTCTTGCTAACAAAGGCTATAGAACATAGTCTCTCCTGCTATTTAACCCATAACGGTAGGGAGAAGAAAAGGATTCATACCTTTCCTTAGGGTATTTATACGTAATGTATGTACATATATATATATATAATTATACACACACACACACACACATATATATATATATATATATATATATATATACATACGTAACTGGATGTAACGAAGTCGACTGGAATTCGAATTCGGATCTCAATATCTATTACACCACAACGCACAATTTTTTAAGTATACTTAAATAGCTAACACAAAAGGATATTTTTTAATCATTTATATGTATATACATATATATTATGAAATGGACAAAGCACGACAATTATTTTAAGACTTTTTTATGTTTATACATTCTTTTCAGTTTTTTTTACAAATATTTAAGTAAATGCTCTGTTTATAATAAACAACATTTACCGGCATGAATATCTGAGAAATTTTCATAGAAAATATACGTCCTCCGACAAGAATCGAACCTGCATCCTATACGGAACCGTCATTTAGCTTGACGTGCCTTTAACCGATTTGGCCACAGAGGGTCGTTCGGTTAGCAAGGTCGATTTTACTGGTTTTAAACTACAATCTTCCATGATTCTATCACGTACATTCATATCTGCTCAATGCGTATCCAAATGTAAACAAATGACGTCACACATTATGAAATTTGTATCTATAAAAAGAATATATAAACATATATATATATATATCATTTATTAAAAAAAAGGAAATTATTTCACCAAAAGTAAAACTTGACATGCGCAAAAGTTTGGTCAATACATTTTCTTTTATTACTTACTCAAATATCTTTTGTGACATTAATAAAACAATATTTGTGTTCTATCTTTGACAATGTTTAAGTTTCTTTGAGATTTTGTGATATCTAAGCAAGTTTTTCAGAATTTCCAAAGTGTTATTGCCATCACACAGAATCTTATTTATTTTTCGATGTTATATAATTCTGATGACCAATGACAATATTTTATGTCTGAAGATTTAAAAAAAAAAAAGCGTATCAATGTCTATACTATTTTAGATTCTTATTGACAATATGATGACAAAGCCTAACCTTGCATAATAAAATATCACGCCAGCAAATAAATTATTATAAATATTCCTAGTTTTAATATATTTTTTGTTTGTACGCTAATTTTATAGATACATTTATTTAAGTAAATGCTCTGTTTATAATAAACAGCATTGGCTAAAATTACCGACCTGAATGTACGAAAAATCTCAAAGAAAAATTTCTGTCCTCCGACAGGAATCGAACCTACCGTATCGCCTAACGTGCTATACCATTTAACTTGAAAGGAAGGACGTCAAGATATATAACAGTAGGATACAGGTTCGATTCCTTTCGGAGGACACATATTTTCTATGAAAATTTCTCGGGTATTCAGGCCGATAAATGTAGTTAATACCGTTTATTATAAAAAGAGCATTTACTTAATTATTTGTATCTATAAAAAATAACGTATAAACAAAAAATATATTAAAATATTTGTCGAACTTTGTCCATTTAATGAATATTTCTAGCAAAACCAAGCATTATAGGCTGAAATTCGAATGGCATATTTATAAGGCAACTATATCATAAATATTTTACCAAATATTGGTTCTTAATAATTTTATTGCGAAAACATTCATTTGTATGATAAACCGCGCAATTATAATCATTTGTAATACAGTGAATGAAATATCATTATGCTCTCAGTGGGATTTGTCATTGAAAGCCAAGTCTTTTCCCATATTTACCACACACATTTCCATAATCTCTCTCTCTCTCTCTCTCTCTCTCTCTCTCTCTCTCTTCTTCTTCTTCTTCTTCTTCTTCTTCTTCTTCTTTTTCTCTCTCTCTCTCTTTCTGGTAAAAAGTACAGTCGTTGGATAGTCATTCAGTTATGTGCCATACGTGATACACGCTTAGGCGATCATATGTCATTCGATACATGACTGACTCCGCAGTAGGTTGCTATTTCTTTCTGTGACAGACAAGTAGAACCTGATCTGTCCTGCTACTTACTCATAGCTGGTGGGGGTGGGGAGAAGAAGAAGATCCATACATTTCCCAAAAGTATTAACACGTAAGCGAATGTAATGGATTCGACTGGAATTCGAACTCGGCTCTCCGAGCCGCTATCCATTACTCCATCGTTGGATAGAGGAATTCACATGTGATGATCTGAATGAACTAATTGTAAACACCTTTCCACGGCCAATCTCTAACGATCAATCGTTCCATTTAGACATTGGAATATTTAATTGATTCACACAAAGATAGACACACAGTCGTGCATGCAGACACATATACAATGTAGTTGAGATGGAAGCCCAAAATAATATTCCCATTTCATACACGCATGCGCATCTATAGACTACATCCTTGCACACACGCAGAGATTTAAAACCCACATTATATTGATTCCTACCAAATATTAAATGTTAGATTTCTAGATTTGAAAACCGTTATCAAAGAACTTTTAAATGTCTTGAAATTATTGAAACCACTTCCTAATCAAGGAGTTTAGCATCGTATGAAATATATGACAATCTGACTTTTAAAGTTTTTGAGAACGCGATGCCTATGGAATAAATATCTGTTCGAATTCCATAATCGTTTGGCTGTCATGCGGCAAAATGATGGTCAACTTCTTTCTACGACAAATTATGAAAAAGAATTCGAAATGAATCCCATTAAACGCAAAGAGATTCTTTTAACCGAACAAAATTGGTTTAGATTAAGATTATGAAATGTGTCTTGAAATTACAATTTTCTTTGTCTTGGATTCTTGGAACAAATCTACCGTAATTCTCCATGTATAATGCGCCTTCGTCCATAATACACACCCATAAAATTGTGCTGAAAGTGTGGGGAAATGCTTCTACTCACGCATAATACGCACCGCTTTTTTGGTAATCAAACCCTATAAATTGTACTTGCTCAATTTCATTAAGGCCAGCGCTTCCTATTCTTATTTAACAAAATGGTTTTAAACATAGAACAATATTATTCTAATTTAGTTTTATGATAATTCTTATTTTATTTTGCATTTGTAAGTATTGTTAGGTACATGTGATTGTATTTGATATACTTATGCAGTCGCAATCACCGAATGTTAGTGTCAAATTTTCGTATGTTTGTGGTGAGTAATCATTTCGCAACTGAAATCGATATATGAAATAGCAATTTTTAAATATTTTTGGTAACTGTGCATAATACACATCCCTAATTTTGCTTATTATTTTTTAGAAAAAAAAATGTATTATACATGGGAAATTACGGTATTTTTTCCTGTTTCCGTAAGAGCCTGATCCAAAATCCATTTTTTCCAAGTGAAACCGGAAGTGATATGAAACTGTTTAAATGTTGGAAAATGTTTATGTAAATGTTTATGTAAATTCATTAGGAACTCATTTTGCTAATTTTAGAATTTCGATCAACCAGCCTTTTGACTAATTACACAAACAGTGAAAAGTAAATTTTAAAGCAATTTTAAATCCTTCTTTTCAACTTTTTACAAAAGGCTGCAGTTTCCGACCTTGCCTCAACTAATATACACACAAACACACACATATATATATGTGTGTGTATGCGTGTGTGTGTTTTGAAAATAATTCGTTCTATAATACTAAATACATACATACAACAATCTATTTCTAGTTAATATATTTCATCGTTGAAAATGTCTAAATGAAAAAAACGGAAGTGCTAGGAAAAATAAATATAACATTTGGACAGTTTTGTATAATTTATCTACTGAAAAGAAAAAAATTATAAGATCATAGGAGATATTATATAAAAATAACTTAATCAAAGCACCTTGTCTGTCATTTTTAATGAAGCTTGCATATATATATATATATATATATATATATATGAGTGTGTGTGTGTTTGTTTCATTGAAAAAATTACAGACATTATGTTTGCTAATTTTTAACAAAATCCGTTCATACTCACGAATAACCTCCCGTATATTGATGTTAAATATGTTATTCATTAGCTTGTACTACTTGCACCACTGAAGATGATATTGAAAGTACTTGGGAAATGAAAATAAATACATGAAGATTTAAACAGCTTTAGCACATTTCTCTCATCATTTAACATCAATACATAGAAGGTTATTCGTGAGTATAAACGGACTTTGTTAAAAATTAGCAGTCATAATGTCTGTAATTTATTCAATCAGACATGCCTAAAAGAGAATTTGCTGCCTAAGCACACACACACACAAACACGCACATATACACATGCATATATATATATATATATATATATATATATATATATATATATATATATATATATATATATTATAATAAATAGAAAGAACAGTAAGATATATATTCCGGTGTTCTTATTGATATTTTTATTTTTACAAAACAGTGCTCAATGTACATTTACAGAGCATAAATATTATAAATCAACTGATTTAAAATATGGTTTCTTTGTTACACAGTAAATACCATGTTTCAAAAACCGAAGCTAAAAACTTTAAATTTAATTATATAATTAAATTAAAAGCATTTGTTCTGTTTCATCTTCAAGCGAATTTCGAATCCAATTTGAAGTTTTTAGCTTCGGTTTTTGAAACAGTAATTCTTGTGTAATGAAGAAACCATATTTAAATCAGTTTATTTATAATATATATATATATATATATATATATATATATATATATATATATATATATATATATATATATATATATATGCACTAAGAAAAGTTTTCAGTCAACCTGAATTTATTTAAAAACACATTAAATTGATATATTTTTTGTATTTTTAAAGTAAAAGATAAATTCACACTAACTACAGTATGTGTGTTTTTATTTTTACAAAATAATACGCACTTAACTATAAAAAATAATTAGCAGCCATCATCATCAGATTTTGTTTTAGTCAATAAAACCACGAATTCTTGGCATTCCTTCCAATAAGTTTCGAAAAGAGTGAATGACAGATCTTGCAAAGTATTCTTTAAACACAGAACAAGTTCACTCTCACATTTGGGATATTCTCGAACTCGGCTATCCAATGGGAAAAAAAAGGTCAGCAGATAGGGTTTTGTTCCTTTTTTGACTCGAGGTAATTCTGACACAATTTAGAATAATGTTTTGGATTGTTGTCTTGTTAAAAAATTATTTTTTAATTACGCATAAACCGGATGTTATAACATGCAACATTCAATGATATTGTTTTCTTTTCATGATACGCTTGACCTGAATTCTCCAGCTCTCTCTCCCACAAAACACCTCCGCCACATAACAGAGCTATCATCACGATTAACTGTTCGAACCCTACATTCATCGTTCAGTCTTTTTCCTGGCTTTCTTCCAACATAAACTCCCCTCTTAAAACCAAAATGTCCAAATTTGTTCTCATATGTGCACAATAAATGTTGCCACTCTTTCTATGTTCAAATCTTAGGCTCTCGCGCCATAACATACTTTTTTGTAACAAAGCACTAACACTGTTTAAACGTTTAATTGCATGAAATTATAGGATGGTGATTTTGAGGGACTATTAATTGGATAATTATTAAAATTATTATTCAAAGTTAATATATATATATATATATATATATTCAACAATAAAAAAAATATTAAAAAATTAAAATCTTCAGGCACACTGGGTTGTAGATTAATATTCTTTTTTTATTTTATTATTATTTCATTTAGATTCCTCGTCCAAAATGGCCATCATCGGGAGGAGAAATATTTCTGCTTGCTGGTAGCAGTATATATATATATATATATATATATATATAAAAGCGACAGTCTGTTTCATGCTATATGCAATCGTCAGGCCACGTGTGCTGTTATTTTTCTCGGCTATTATATTTTATATTTACACACGCTCTATCTCTGATATTGAGCACTTTATCCCATAAATATAGCACACCTTAAGACTATATTTCTTTATATATATATATATATATATATATATCATAACCATTTTGGTTCTCACCAGTCGAGGTGCAATTGAAATGCACTGAAACGAAGTTGCATCTTTGTAGTGAGTAAACTGTTTTTGTCTATATGAAAAAAATATAATAAATAATTATTTTATCTGTCCGTATTTCAATACCTGGTTAAGGCGGTGGAGAAGTTTAAGCGGGGAATTAAGAGGAAATAACTGATAACTTACATCCATTACACATGGCACGTGGAACTAGAACAGTCTATCCCAGTGAGCGAAATAAATCAATTCGACATTCCAAACACCTGAAGAAGGCCGGAACGTACAACGGCCGAAACGTGATAAATATGACGACAATGATTAGGACAATATTCCGAATAATGTAAACAGTGTCAATAATTATTGCTCTACTATCGGTATTGAAACCTCTTTTGAATTAATGCTGTGAACGTTAGAATTTATATATTATTTTCGTTTTCATTTCATCGGATATATATATATATATATATATATAGTGGTAATCGCTTGGAAAAACCTTAGGTATTTCGGCTTGTAATTGACCAAACCTATATCCAAGGAAAAATGAAGAATAAAAAAAGAAAGAACTAAGAACATGAAATTGAGGCGAAAACAATCGCCCAGAATCCAAGTTCAGAGTCCAAAGAAAAAAACTCTAAGATAAGTAAAAGTAACTACGTAAAGTGCTCAATACACGAAGTAGAGAAAACCTATACATATAGTATATATATATATATATACTATAGCAAAACTATATATATATATATATATATATATATATATATATATATATATATATATATATCCTAACGCTAAAGTAACAATTGGAGAATTCCCGCTGACGTTTAAACTTCATTCTGTATTGCCATGAAAAGAGAATTTTTTGAGATGTAAATACACAAATTCGCCAGTTGAGTTATTATTGTCTACTAATATATAGCATGGTAAAGTCCGCACTTCTCTCTAAGAACAGACTTTATTTTTCCTTCTTGCACTCCCTCTCACTATCATTCTCCCTTACATAAATATCTATAAACATAATCTCAGCCATTTGTCCTATTCATATTTGTATACACTAGCCTTACACGACCTTGTAAGGCGAACACCGAGAGAGACACGAAGCATGATCATACAATTATTCGGCCACACATAAACACATACAGATATTTTATACCCCTTACTTTCGAAACCATCTATTATTTTTTCAGAGATAAGGTGACACGACACCAAAAGACATGATTGCCTTCTCTTGTTTGTTCATTTATTTTTCACATACACAAAAGAAAAAAATCTAAAAAGGAATTTAAAAAGTGGCGGGTCAAGTACAGCAAACGTGGTCTGTGGCTAAATACGTCAGCCGGTGTCTGCAAACAAAGAAAATATAAAACAAATATAGCGTGCATCTGGACATGTGTTTGATTTGGCGTTTCATTTGCTTCGCGTCTCTGACACATGGCGCAAGAGAACTCACTGCGACAAACAAAAAAATAATGGTGCTGCAACAAGCGAACGACTTGTCGTGTGGGCGAAAAGCCACCAAGCCGGACGAATTAATTTGATATGAAGCCGTGTCTTGTTTCTTTTAATCAACTTTGTGAACTTTAAGAGAATATAGAAAAAATACATACTAAATAGCTATCATGTTCGGCTTTGTTTTTCTTTTGTCTGGTTTTTGCTTTCCGACACAAAAAAAAATGGCCTGTCGCTAATTATTAAATCATTTTTTTTTTCGAAAGTAAACTTCATAGTAGATATATATCCACGCAGCAACTCAAACGGAATGTCTGGGGACTTCGACGTCAAGTAATGGTTAGTAAGCTTGTCTCTCTAAATCAATTACTGTTGAATAGTGAGATCCATCCTCACTATGTGCCCCACATTATCATTAGAAAATCATCATTAACATGGGGTAATGGTTAGCAATCTCGTCTTTTATATCAATTACAAGTGACTTGTGAGTTCGATCCTCACTGGGTGCTTTACAATCTCAGCGTTGTGCCACAGCTAAGCTCCGCTTAGAAAAGCGTTTAGGGCACTTCGTTGTATTGTAACGGTTAGAAAGCTTATCTCGCTAAGCCAGTTATGAGTTCGATCCTCACAATGTGTCACATCTAAGCAACGCAAAGCAAAGCATTTGAAACACTTCGATGTACTGTAAGGTTAGCAAGCTTGTCTCTCTACATCAGTTATAACGTCAATCCTCAAAATGTGCCACATCTAAGCTTCGCATAGAAAAGCATTCAGGGTACTTCGATATAGTGTAATGTTTAGCAAGCATTCAAACTACATCAGTTATGATTTCGATCCTTACAATGTGCCACATCTAATAACCGGTTATAAAATCACCACTAAAATGGAATGTAGAAGAAGGCCAAATTTAAAATGGGAATCTCACGAATACGCCAACTGCAGACAACAATTATTCAACCCCTCAGTATTTCCACTTTTGGAACAACTTCGGCGGCAGTAGACATTAATGAATGTTTTTTTTTTACGAGTCACATATGGGTGATGACTCTATCGTGGGTATCAGCCTGAACACTTCACTCTTGACCTCTTCAAGTTGAGAATCAATTGTCCTTTTTCTCTTAATGGTCATTTTATATCACCTTCAATCCGATTAATATCATACACCTCATTCATTATTTGTATTTTGACAGTAACACTCTACCCTCAGTGGCTTTAAGTCCACCTAGAGTAAACTACTATTAAATGCATGACTGACAATAAATTTCACAAAAATGGAATGTACTGTACTCGCTCTTCCTCAGATATCTCTGTCTACTAACACAGCAAGCAAGACACTAGACATGGACAAAATGGATGGTAATAGGATAGATATCTGTTTCTAAATATTCATAATCAGATTTGAACCCAGTCCATTTTTTCTAGAATAGGACTCAACATACTTCCTGTTTTTCCCTACTACTGTGACACTGGACTGCTCCAACTTACAAATATGTCAAGTAGCCACAATAAAGGAGGATTTGAGTAGTATTTGAGTTTATTCAAGTATTTCCGTTTCATGTATGAGTATTTAATAAACCTCTTCTTTGTTTCCTCTACATCGTTTTCTGTTCTTTTGATACTCTCCCTAACTACGGCTTTCCTAATTCTCGGCTATTTTGAATAAAGAAAACGTTACAACTCCACTGATAATGTATTCACAACGGATAATGGATATGCCACTTATACTTGAAGGTAACTAACCTCAGTACAATTCAGTGATTAACTCAAAAAGCAATTGACATTTTCCATGAAATAACTGAACTTAATAGTTCAGACTTGAAGTTCGCGATTCTATCAAACAGAAGTGCCGTCTAGTATAGCTATGCCTGCAGGTTATATTTTCGCTGTTGCTTTTTCAACTCGTAAGAAGTATGTGTGTGAGTTTAATAAACCGAAACAATCATGCTGAGAATTTCGTTTTTTTAATAATAAGAGTTCCGTACCAAATAAGCAACATTCCGTGGGTGGGTAGGGGGGATTTAAACGAAATATTTTAATAGTGCCGGCACTTGTATTTGGTACGCAAGAGTAAATGTTACCCAATGCATGAATACACCCCCCCCAAAAAAAAATGTGCAAATAAGATAACGGGCAGTATGGATAGGAAGCTCAATAGCCAAGATAGGTGTACAGGTAAAGTAACGGGAATTATTACAAGACAATAAAAGACAGAACATTACTCTGCAAAAAAAATAAATAAATAAGACAGTAACACACTTTGAAGTGGCTTACTGTCTTATGTTTGCAGAATAATTGACAAACATTTCTTTAGTTACAAATGAATGTAAATCATTTATTTCATTTCATACGACAACATTTTGGCTGACAAAATTTAAAACGCAGTTTCCGTTTTTATAAATTATTGTTTTAATAGAATTACTGTTCCATCATTCTCGGAAATAGTGGGTGTGATTTATTACAAACCCATTCTTGATGTTTTTACAACATATCTTGTATTTTTTATCAATTTAATTGCATTCCATTTCCATAGAAATAACTCAAACTAAACATTCCTTAGAGAAATGCGTCTGCATATAGCACAAAGATAATTCTCCCCAAAATATGCGCTATAGAAGAGTTAACTTAGATGGATATCTTATAGATGGAAGCCAATTCTGTGCTACCTTCAAACAGGTAAAACTTTGAAATACATTTAGTCTCAATAGGGTTAAAGAATACATATATGCTTCTAAAATATCAACTCATAGAATCTACGAAAGGATGAAATAAATTTCGTTAGTTCAGTAAAATAGGCTGTGAATTAGATCAGATCAATCATTGATAAGCAGATAAGAAAAGACTGAAGTCGATATGAAGGCAGAGAGAAGGAGGTAGGACCAGGCTTGGAAGATAAGTGAAATAATAAAAAGACAGAGGTCGGTAAACAAGAAAGAAAGAAAGAAAGAACGAACGAAAGAAAGAAACAAAGAAACAAAAAATGACAGAAAAAATGAGATAGCTGAAAAGAAAGAAAGAAAGAAAGAAAAGAAAAGAAAAGGAAACTGTATATATCTATATTTCTTAGATGAGGTATGATGTACACTATTTACATTATTCGGACTACTGTCCGCATCTTTGTTGTCATATTTATCACAAGGTTTCGGCCGTTGTACGCTCCAGGCTTCTTTAGGTGGTGGAATTAGAACAGTCTACCCCAGTGAGTGAAATAAAGGGTTCAGTTTGACATTCCAAACACCTGAAGAAGGCCGGAGCGTAAAACGGCCGAAGCGTTGTAATAAATATGGCAACAAAGATGAGGACAGTAGTCCGAAAAATATAAAAGGAAATCGGTTATAATAAGTAAACAAACTGTAAAATACAATTATTGGTTAATTAATTTAATGTGAGTAAAAACAAAAGATCTTTCTTTTATCGTCAAAGTACATTTCCTTCGTAATCCGTAGTTTAAAAACAGGCAGAAGTTTCTCAATCATTTCCTGTAGTTTAAAATTTTTACGGTTCCTGTCGTTAGCATTTAGCATCGTTGGCTTTCCAGTGTTCCACACAGGTTTGCTTTTTCTGTGAAAACACCAGGCCTTGGGAACATGCTTTTGGTGAGTTGGTCCCACCTTGACATTCGTAATATCTGTGGCAATCAGATTCATGAGAGATCAAATGTAACCCCGCGTGGCGACATCTTTTGCTGATCACAGCGAGTTGCTCTGAAAACAAAAACATGATTGCATCGTTTAAGATTAATTTTATATCAAAAAGGAAGAATAAGAAAGTACGTGAGATTCGTGGAAATGCGTTACATTTGGTCATGTCAATAAAAACATTTAAGTTGTACAAGATACAGACAAGCAATCCAAATTCTTAGCATATTATTCTTGAAAAATGGCATCACAACCTACTTTGAAAATGTTGGAACATGAACGAACAAGAAGCAACATTCTTGCCCTTTCAATATACACGAATAACTACATACACAAATAAGTACTCATTAATATACACACGCATACATACACCCTTGTGCAAATTAAATAAAACAAAACGAATAATTCCGTTATTATTTACCTTTTTTTCATATTTTTCCAATAGTTAGTGACCCAGTGCACATGTTAGAACTTCGTATGTCTATTCCACGATGTCGTTCCTTACAGATTGACCACAGATTCTCGATTGGAATTAAATAAGGGAACTTTACGAACCCGTCTATAGTACTTTGATTTGCTCACTGGTGAGGCTTGCCAGTGTGTTCGTGCAGCGTTGCAATTTTCGTGCGCCTCCTTGGAGTAATGTCTATCGCAGAGAATCGCTGTAGGACAACTAATCGATAGTTGAGACAATACTGTCTGGGCGTAATAAAAATCTAATGCAATCACGGACGACGCAATTTTTTCAAGGCCAAACAATTTTATCATACACCTCGAAAATAAACCGATTCTGAGGAAAAAATAGACATCGATTACACACTGTCACTCCCGTATGTCTAAAACTGACCGTATGGTGAAAGAAAGGAAACTAAAGAGGTTGTTTCAATTAATTTGCGCAAGGGTGTATATATATATATATATATATATATATATATATATATATATATATAAGACATTTTATGTTTAACTTTCTTTTTATAGCTACAAATATTTAAGTAAATGCTCTGTTTATAATAAACAGTAATAAACAACATTTACCGGCCTGAATGCCCGAGAAATTTTCACGGAAAATATTCGTCCTCTGACAAGATTCGAACCTGTATTCTATACGGAACCGTCATTTAGCTTGACATGCCTTTACCGATTTGGCCACGAAGGAACGTTCAGTTAGCAAGGTCGAATTTACTGTATTTAAACTTCAATCGTCCATGAATCTCTCACGTACATTCATCTCTGCTCATGGCGTATCAATTGTAAACAAATGACGTCACACATTATGTAATGGACAAAGTCCGAAAATTATTTTAAGACATTTACATATATATATATATATATATATATATATATATATATATATATATATATATATATATGCATATCTATGAAACTTAACAATGTTGTGAATTTTGTGTGTATTTTTAAGTGAAAGTGCATGTTCAATATGTAAACAAAGAAGATTTGAAAAGCATACAAAAAAAACTTGTGTTCCTGCTATCAACGTTTATTCCTTTATGATGACTGTAGTAAAACAAAGTTAAATGTCTCTTGCTTGAACATGTCTATTTTCCTTTATGGTTTAGAAGTTATTTATTGAAAGTAAAGATAAGAACACTAAAAAATGGTACAGCTCAAGTCAGCTTTGTACTGAGTTGGGATGGCCAAATCACTACTTCATGAATAGTAGGGCTGTTGAAACATTTCTGAACAATCTCATTGCAAAGTGAAAAGAGAAAGATTCTGTTCTTTCCAGAAGTGGAGTCATAAAATTCCACATGTGACCAGAAATCTTTTCCATTTAATTGTAACTTGCATCATGGGAAAATTAATTAATTTATTTTTTTTATTCTTTATTTTATTTATTGGTTTTATTTAATTTTCCCATATGCAGCCATTTACTAAGTTTGGCGTAGATGTGGCACAAGACCAACATTATGGAGCACCCACTAAATTGTAATTGATCTCGTGAGACAAGCTTACACGGCGTCGAAGTGCATATATATATATATATATATATATATATATATATATATATCAGGTCATCCCATAAGTTCTGTCCGAATTTTCCCTTTTTTTAAAAATGAACGAAATTTAAAGAGTATTTTATAATGTCTAATTGAGCTGAACATTATTTTTTATGTTTAGATGCATTTAAACTGATCAAATTTTATTTCAGAGAAAAATAAAATTATATTTTGTTTGATTAAAACCTTGCTAACATGGAAGTACCCAAGAATCATTTGAGGCAAATAATGCTTTATGAGTTCAAGAAAGGAAACTCAGCAGCCGAAGCGGCTAGAAACATTAACTTATGGAGAGGAATGTGTGAATGAAATAACTTGCAGAAAATGGTTTGCAAAATTCAGAGATGGAGATTTCACCCTTGAAGATGAAGATCAAACCTGACGTCCAGTTGAGTTTGATGAAAAGCTTCTTGAAGCAACCCTTGAAGAAATATACTGTTTTATCAGTTGAGGAATCGACAGTGGTTCTCAGTTCAAACCATACAACTGTTCATCTTCAACAAGTTGGAAAAGTTCCTAAACTTGGAAAATGGGTTTCTCATGAATTGTCTGAAAACAACCTCAAATCCCGAGTTGACATCTGCTCTTCTCTCCATTCTCGCCAACTTGTTTGGATAGACTTGTAACTGAAGACGAAAAATGGATCTTTTATTGAAATGTTAAGCGTCGTAGACAGTGGCTTGGTAAAGGGAAAGGACCCCAGCCACAGCCTAGAAGGGAACTTCATGGGCAAAAGGTTCGTCATTTAATCTGGTGAGATCGCCAAGGAATAATCCACTTTGAATTTTTACCACCTAATGCAACAATTAATGCTCAAATATACTGTCGGCAATTAGAGCATTTGAACCAAGCTTTGAGGAAAAAAAAGACCTGCTCTAGTGAATCGAAAAGCGGTGATGTTTCACAGGACAATGCGCGACTCCACACCGCAAGAATCATGCCACAAAAGATCAAAGAACATGGTTGGGAGAAAATTCCTCATCCACCTCATTCTCCCGATCTTGCTCCTTCAGACTACCATTCGTTTCGTAGCTTACAGAATCATTTGGAAGAAACAGCTTTTGTAACACAGGAAGAGGTTAAAACTGACATTTGTGAGTTCTTCGAATCAAAGAATTTTACAGTAATGGAATTAGTAAGCTTGTTAATAGATGGAAGGAAGTCATAGATAATCAGGAAAAATACATTGTTGATTGAATCTGTAATTAAATGTAACCTTTGGACACTTTTCTTTATTCAAAATTCGGAAAGAACTTATGGGATGACTTGATATATATATAATAAAAAATTTCATTTCGACAAAAAAGCCGACAACTTTGGTAGATAACACACTTAATGGAAACAGTATTTGTAAGTGCTCAGTATTTTATTATTCTACATACATACATACATACATATATACATTATATATATATATATATATATATATATATATATATATATATATATATATATATATATAATGTTGAGATTATAGTTGTTCCAGCGAGAGAAAAGTGTATATTTTAAACAGAAAAGAGAAGCCGCAAACGCTTTCGGTTATAATCTGATTTTTTTTTAAATATGTATTATAATTTTATTTTACAAATATTTTTTAAAATATGGAAAGTAAAGTTTAGCATACATTAAAAAAAAATCCACATTATACAAAAAAAATCATCTCTCTTTCTCTTTATATATATATATATATATATATATATATATATATATATATATATATATGTATGTTAGTGTGGGTGTGTAGTGTGTGTGATTTATATACAATTAAATAACGTATGTATGTGTGTTAGTGTGTGTGGGTCTGTATTTGTGTGTGATTTATATACAATTAAATAACTTAACTGCTACAAAAACACAGTGCTCAATGTAAAATATGAAATATACAGAATACAATATAAAAAGCATTACTTAGTTTTCACTATTTGTCTATATTTCTGAGATGAGGTGCTGTAATTAATTACACTATTTACATTGTTCAGATTGTTGTCTTAATCTTTGTTGCCACATTGACGACGAAAGAAAGTGTTCAGTTCGGAATTCCTGTTGCCTGAAGAAGGCCGGAACATACAACAGCCAAAACGTCGTGAATATGGTAACGAAGATGATGACAACAGTGCAAACAATGTAAATGTTTCATATGACAATTTTTGGATGATCACAATTTTGTCCTTCACAACTATGAACACTAAATACTTACTTTATAATTAACAATACCCTGATGCTGACATTATGTCGAAAGTACTCGGAAATAAATAAAATATGATCCAACACGGTGATTTCTTCTCGTCATTTTATAACCGCACAGTAATGGATATCCGTGGATATGAAAGGATCCTATCGAAAATAAGTAGACAGAACATGCCTAAATTATTTAACGAAACCTGTCTTAATGAAAATATGCTCCCGATATATATATATATATATATATATATATATATATATATATATATATATATATATATATATATATATATATCCTGTTAGAATTAAATGTGATTTAAATTGTACTCCGCCTTTAGTAATATTAATTATCGTTTTTACGTTTTATTTTTTTACAATATATAATCTCTCGACTCAGCACTGTGGAGTGAGGGCGAAAACGGTCGGCAATGTTTGTTTTATTTTTCACTTTTCTTTTTAAACATGAAAAGTTAAATAAGTCTAACCTTTTTTATTGCTATTCCGTGCAGAAAATTATGAAATTGAAATATATAAATATACGTGTGTGTAAGCATTCCTTAGAATAATACTTCATCATATATATATATATATATATATATATATATATATATATATATATATAGCTCCTCATCTCGCTCTCTCTCTCTTTCGCTACGCATTTCGTCCTTCAGGACTTCATCGGACTAAATTTGTTATATTGCTAGGACTCCACATGTGCACGACAGTAGGGTGGTGGGAATTTTAGATTTTTTTTATTTAGCTAAATTCATTTAGAGTCTTTTTCATTTTCTAAATGGATTCGGCTAAATAAATAAAAAATGTAAATATGCAGAGAGATTCAGTTGTTGATGGATCCAATTGCTTCGAGATGGTAGTAGGATTTTGTTTTGGCCCAGTCCCAATGAGACCACGAACCCCAACATGACACACAACTTGACTTCATAAGACAAGTCACTGGATCCGACCAACGCTTTTATCCACTGGTCCATGAGTCCTCAAGGATACATGGCCCAGTGGGCTGACCTAAAGAGTTGTGAGTTCAATACCTGGCTACTGCAATGGTAAACGAAAACTTGAAGAGTTGAGTTAAAGGGAGGTAACTGATACATTCGGAAAGCCATGACACATGAAACTAGAACAATCGATCGCGGTGAACAAAATGTTAATGTTGTTAAGCATTTTTTGATGTCTAGATAATCTATATGTTGGGCCCTTTTTCTTTAGTAAGTAGATAGGTAGGTGTTTGTCATTAAGCCATTTTCGTTTTTGTTTTCTTGTTTAAGATTTTCTCTTATTGAAGGTGTTAGGTCCTTTGGCAAATTGTCTGTTGGTTAGACCAACGTAGTTTTTTTTTAATAGTGTACATATATATATATATATATATATATATATATATATATATATATATATATATATATATATATATATAGATATGTTCACTTTTATATTTATATTTACATATGCTCTATCTATGATATTGATCACTTTATCCCATAAATATAGCACACCTTAAAACTATATTTCTTCACATATATATATATATATATATATATATAATGTGTATGTGTGTATGAGAGAGAGGGAGTGTGCATGTGTGTGTGTTTTATGTGTATGTATGCGTGAGTGTGTGTGTACTTACTATATTCTGGAGCAATTGTTCGACTGCCGCACTCTACGTTCTCTGGATACTGACATGTAAAATTCGTAGTGGAAAAGAAAAGGCCACGAGGACATGTTTGAAAGCCGAGTGAAGTGCCATTGAAGCAATTGATAAACCGTGCACAATTCTCAGGGTCTGGATTATTGCCGTCTCGGTTTGTCGCGCAACGAGTGTCGTCTGTAAAAAAAAAACAAAAAAAAAAAAAAAAACAACAAACTATAAAATGAAAAGTCAATAGCCGTCATATGGCCAGAGGAAATAGCGTACCATTGAATAATATGTGATAAGAAAAGAAGTAACTGAATTAAAATCTTCTGCCAAAGAAATTGGTTCCGAAAGAGAAATGATGTGTAAGAAGTCCAGCCGAGTGTAGTTTCCTTTTATTTCGAATAACCTTGGAAAGGTATGAACCCATCGCTTCTCACTCTAGTCATGGGTAAATTAGCAGAGAAAACTGGGTTCTATAGCCTTGGTATCGAAGAAAGCCGACTCTGAATTCAAAACTAGTTTTGTGTGCTAATGGATAGATCGAAAACACTGATTAAACTCGGAATGAGAAATCAAAATGCTTATTTCAAATTCCAATTGGTCTCGTCACATTCACTTATGTGAAATGTATGCCACCTCCCTCTCCTCCTGCTAAGACTTGAATCTAGAAAAAACATTTTATTCTCAAAGGTGTTGAATCAAATACAATATTGATTTTAATAATTTTTTTTTTAAATATAAAATATATTTCGAATTTAAATAGCTCGCAGGTGAGGTTGATAAGACGTAAAAAAATTCAATCACTCTAACAATTGATAGTAACTCGATAAAAAACGTACCCATCCCTAACCGCCTGAACCACTAGTGGATATGTATCAACTGGAAGAAAAAACGCACAATGACAAATTCGTAAGTCACATGAGTTGTGCAATCTGCTGGGGGTGCGAAGAGATCCTACTTTTTATGTGATCAATGAAATGTGAACCAATGCAAAACTTTAACTGAGGATACGTGGTGATGACATCTTGTTTCATAACATACGGAGCCTCTTCTATCCAGAGAGTGCTTTTGCACAAGTTGAACATTTCCTTTTAGAACCGGAGGTAACACAGTCTGAATGATGGACAACCAGTGCCAATGGTAGCTTTAATAATACTTTAATATATCTTCAGACCGAAAGAAAATGAGCAAAAATGAGAATCCTAATTTATTTAACCTATTTCAATCATTTCACCCCATGCAAGACAGTAAAGCACCTAAGAGACAATGGTTTCTGAGTGGGAAAGAATAATAAAAAAAATAAAGCATTACGATGGAGCAATAATAGAAGAGTAATAAAGAAGATAATAGATAACGCTTCACAATTCGTTTAAATTTTTGAAGTTCAAAGTTGGATGTAAAGCAAGAAACCGAAAGAGAGTTCTACAAGCAAGAAGAGGAAGAAAATAAACTGTTAGAATCGAAATTAAATCTAGCCAATTAAATTGTGAATTGATGAGACCTAGCCGCCGAATTTGGCACTGCGCTTAAATTAATAAAGTCTCGGTACCATATCGAATAATATTGATGATTATTTTTTTAAAATTTATCAAGAATCTTTAGACTTACAACAGAAGCACTGGACTATATGTGATAGCAATGTTCGAGGCATGAACAAATGGTAAACTTGTAAATATGTAAGATAGATTCTGGGGAGAAAAAATGTCTGGCACGAAACAGTGAAGCAAATTTCTCAGCAACAGATCTAGCAATCAACTCGATATAAAATAGGAATAGTATGCTTGCTGTCAAAATAACATTGTTAATTGCGTAACGTGTTCGCTGTTTTAATTTTGACATTAACACGTAATCTCCTGATGTCAAGGTTAAACTGAAGACTTCATTTTTTTTCCAATACGTTGTAATCACTTAAAGTTCGGATACTCCCGACAAATGGTTTGGCAACTAAATTTACTCGATATGAACCTAGTCAAACATTTACAGGATATAGTGAAATGATCTCTTCATACATAAGCTCTCGTACTTAAAAACATCACTGAACTGAGGACAACCGTCAAATTGACATGATTCTTAAACTGACAACTTTTTTTTCCATATATTTTGGACATTTGGCTGAAAGTTGCTATTTTCTTGATTTTAGATTTCAAAAGATATCCAACAGTTCTGTTTCTTATTCACTTTCACTTTTCAAAAGCATAGTTAATAATTATCGTTTAGAAATAAGAGGAAAATAGAAAGCATCAATTTAAACTGACGCCAGGAGAATATGGATGAAATAAAACCAGAAGGGCTAACACGTCATAAAATCAACCTCCTCAAACTATTTTAATAGGTGGTTATTTTTAAAAATCATTCACAAATATCTTTGCTTTTGTGCTATTATCGAATAACGTTGGCTGTGCGCTTTCATTTATTTAAATTCTATTTCCATATTCGTCGTCTTATAGTCATTTTTTGGATAGTCATTATTCCCAGATGTAATTTTTCAAATGGTCAGAATGTTTCTGTATTTCTATATAAACCGATATAAACCGGCTCCTAGATAAACATATGGTTAACAAAAATAATACTCACTCACAATAAAGAGCTCCACCCGTTGTCCGCAATTATCAAAATAGCTACCCTTCTGGACACACGAATAGTTATCCACCCCGATGACCAGGTCCTTAGGACAGGTGAGTGACTGAATCAGCGTACCAAAGACACAGAGGTGAGCAACGCTGCAGTTTTTCGGGTCTGCACGCCAACTGTAACCATTCTGCGGGCACTGATAACCTGCAGACTGACCGTAGCATGGGCTGACAATGTAGAAGAGAAATGGTAGCAGGATTTGTACAATATTCGCCATGTTCTTATTGTTCCTTATAGTTTATATTCTCATCTGTTTATAAGCAAATTGAATATTTTAGTTAATCTATTTTGCGTGCCGTGATTAACACAGATGATTGAAGTGTTCGTTCACTAAACTTAAACTGAATTTCGACTATTTTCCAAAGAGTTATCGTTATAACATTTCTCTGCTGGAATGGACGTACGTAATTCCTGTTCCCAGGATTCGATTTCCAGAAAATGCTTTTAGCATGTCACAATCAACAGGAGTATTTTAAATCTCCTTGAGGTTTCCGGCAATTTTTGCGTTAAATATTCAACCACAAGACTTATATGTGATGTAAGACAGTTATTTATAAAGACTTCTGTAAAGATGTAGGTGTGTCAAATTTGTAAAAAATAAAATTCTATAATATATTGAAAATAAAAATGAAGTCGTTTTTTTTAGTTGTTTTTCTTTCGTTTTTTAAAGCAGCAAGAAAAAGTCACCAAGTCTTTTATACAATTTTAACCTTTTTTCAGTGATAATGCACCACGTATTGTCAATAAAAAAATCCTGCTGACATTTACATAGCCCCGTTTCTACTTTTGTGAACGATTTACGAAAACAATCAAAAGAAGTTTACAAGTCAAAGGAACCACAGCGGTAAATCATTTAAAAAACGAACACCTTACCTAACGATCTTCAACAGCTTTTATTTATTCAAATGAAAACATTCAACACTAATGAAAAGCCGACATGAGATGTGACTTTAGAATCAAATTTTAAATATAGAACTTTCTATATCCTGTTCAACCGTAATAATACATCGCAAATAAAAAGAACACCTTCAAAACACGTTTGGTATTAAAGACAAACGACAGATGACATAGCCCTGTCGGTTGGGGCTTCAGAATTCGCCGACTGCACTTCTGCAGAGGGGTAACATCACCCCCAACACACACAAAAAATGAGGCGTCCTGGGTAAGACGATAAATTACATCCAACAGCAATACCTCTGATCAGGAGGTTTTGAGGAGCGTGGAACCACCTCTTAATTGCTGATGTTCCCAGGTCCACCCGGTTCGTAGTGGTAGCACCAGTTAGGGTCCCAGCTGTAGGCAAGTACTTAACCCCAAACTGGGGTCAAAACACTGAAAATAGATTTTAATACTATCAATGCATTTTTGTAAAAATTATTACTAGTAACGAATTTTTGGAGAAAAACTTATTACCAGCAATACATTAATACTAGCAATGCATTTTTGAAAAAAATACCAGCAATCCATTTTTGAAAAAAAAAAATACCAGCAATTCATTTTTGAAGGAAAAAATATTAACAGCAATGCATTTTTGAAGGAAAAAATATTAACAGCAGTCCATTTTTGAAGGAAAAATATTAACAGCAGTCCATTTTTGAAGGAAGAAATATTAACAGCAGTCCATTTTTGAAGGAAGAAATATTAACAGCAGTCCATTTTTGAAGGAAGAAATATTAACAGCAATGCATTTTTGAAGGAAAAATATTAACAGCAATCCATTTTTGAAGGAAAAAAATAATACCAGCAAAACATTTTTGGGAAAAAATATTACTAGCAATACATTTTTGAAAAAATATTACCAGCAATAAAAATTTTGTTGGCATTAAATAACCCATTGGGGTTGATTTGCCATAAAAGAAACCAAACCAAACCAGACAGATAACACATTTCGCAGAACAAAAACATGCATAAAATTTTACCGGAAACAAAAAAAAAAAAAAAAACGCCGTTTATCAAGAAGTTATTATGCAACTGGGACGCAATTAATAACCTTCAGTAAATTATAGCGCAGCAAATCAAATTCTTTTCGCCTATTTATATGATTATCTTTGATTTTAATCTTTTTACTGACACACCAACGTATTGCAGGTTACTTAAAGGCAGAAAATGTTTTTAAGATTGTAAGAACTTTTGAGATAATAATGATTTACTGATACAAGCCTTACAAATTAATCCATAGTTATGGGGAGAAGACGTGGATTCATACCTATCCCAAGGGTATTTTCGTATGAGTGCAATAACGAACCCGACTGGATTTGGAATTCAACTTTCCGATTTTCCATCCAAGTTTACAGCACCTAGTATCCCCAAGCAGTCATCCATATAGTTACTGGCCAAGTGCTGCGTTGCTTAACTCGTATGTTTGTGTTTATGCCTGGTCGTATTTTATGTGAGGGTTTATGGTGTATATTTATAGGTAAATAGTAGGGCAGACTGGGTTATATAGCTTTGGGTGACAACCAGTCTACCGCAGAAAGAAATGGCAACGCACCGTGAGAAAATATTCTGCCTGATGTATCACATATGGCACATAACTGACTGACTGAGACTATCCCATACGATATTCTGTCTCAACTTGTATTCAAAATCTACGGGAAGGTTGTTCTACCTAGTTTCGGATTTGGTTGCCATCAAAGATCACACGGGAACCGGTAGTCTAATGTTATGTGTATGTATTCTCTAAAACAATTGCAGAGTACTTATGTTAATTTTGCGATAAAATTTGCAGTTCGGCCAAAAGGTTGAAGAGACACGAGGAGAAAGCCACTTTAAAGAGACTCAAAAAACATTTCGCGTGTCACATATATAAAAAGATATGCAGCAGCGAAGCTGGTGTGAAAAGTTATCTGCAGGGCCATGGCCGCTCGGCTCAAGGTTGAAGAAATGGCCTATAGAATATATATATATATATATATATATATATATATATATATATATATGAAAAGGTATTAATCATATTTTTCTCCCTCCAGCTATGGCTAAATAGAAGAACAGACTAGGTTCTATAGCCTTGGATGACAATTGGTCTAGGAGAAGGACAACTCTGAATTCAAAACCTGCCGAGGGTCGCTTGGGGACCTTGTGGCACGTAGTGCACCAGGTTTCTCTATTCAGCCCTTCAAAAAGTGTGGATGGTTCTGCACAAAACCTTCACCACTATAATCAAATCATATGCGCTGGTGTATGGCTGCCGATTCCTAGGAACTGAGCTGTTTGACCCTCATACGTCGAATTCGACGGGAGAGTCCACTATATATGATAAAATATACTAATAAATTATGTTATATTTAGAATATAAAAATATCAGAATCAGATCAACTCCGAGTTGTTACAGCCTGATGCAATATTCAATCTATATCAATCTCTCTTATCTATATATATATATTCATATATATATATATATATATATATATATATATATACACATACAGTTTTAATATTGCACCAGGTGGCCTGACGATTGCGTCTAGCATGAAACAGCCTGTTGCCTCTAAGGGTTAACTTCAACGTTCACTTTTATATTTAGTATATATATATATATATATATATATATATATATATAATATATATCTGCATGTTCATATCTATCCTAGTTTTTCTCTCTCTCTCTCTATATACATATATATATATATATATATATATATATATATATATATATATATATATATATATATATATATATATACCGGGTGTAACAACAAAATTGTCCAATTGTTAGATTAAGCTTTGAAATGATTAAAGATATCTTACTATTGGACCCT
This sequence comes from Acanthosepion pharaonis, assembly GCA_903632075.3. NCBI lineage: Eukaryota > Metazoa > Mollusca > Cephalopoda > Sepiida > Sepiidae > Acanthosepion > Acanthosepion pharaonis. The sequence continues at coordinate 3,550,575 of CAHIKZ030005170.1, read as the reverse complement.
GCTTTGTGCAATAAAAATGTATAATTACTCTCCAAGCTCGACAGAAGAATCGTGATGAAATCGATCATAAATGAAAATGATATGTTCATCCTTAATTAATCATAGCTAAGGATTGGAAGCCCATGAAGGATTGAAATTAAATTCAGATTTATATATATATATATATATATATATATATATATATATATATATTATTTCAGTATCATTTTTTCCAAATTCAAGATGGTCTTCGCAATCCCTAAGCTTCTAACTTTCTGTCCTGGAGTAACAAAGTCCCTCACAGGCATAATGTACGTTTTCATTTTCGTCTTTTTTACTGCTCCTCTGTTGAAACTCCTCTCTCACGTACCAAACGTCTTGCGAATTGAGTTGGATCTTTTCTAATAGATCTCTTTAGCTCTAAGTTGAGATGATGATCCATCCTCCCCTTGTGACCTCTTGATCCAGTTTTCCTCTCTACTGTTCAATCTTTTTTAAACTTATACACCGTTCTCCTGATGGTTCTTGAACATACTTTGAAGATGGAAGCCAGAGTATTAATGATGCTACCATTACTGAATGCTACCATTATGAATGATCTCTCACCATTGCTCAGTTGGAAAGTCAGTGGGGCTGACACAAAACGATTTTATGCTGTTCTCTTTCTAGCTGAATAACTCAAAGGACTTTTTCAGTGATTCTTGCGGCAAATGGTGTCAAGATGGATAAACGTCTTATCTGAAAACCTAGAAAAAAGAAACTCAATTAGTTTAGTGCTTTCTAAATATTAAATATTTCTTGGGGTGGACAATTATTCTGTAACACAATTTGGACAATTTTGCTCTTACATCCGGTATATCTATATATATATATATATTGTCTGTTCTTATAAATCTTTGAAGATAAAAAATGACTGTAAAGCAAGGACCTAGAAGAGAGTTCCACAAAAAAAGGAGGACGAGAAAAGAAACTTTTAGAATCTAAATTACGGTTATATCCAATAATTTCTTCTGTAAAATGATCATACAATTCTGACAATCTAGTACTGATTTTAAATTCAGAGTTTTGGTACCATAGTGGAAAAATCATCAAAACAATTACGATGAAATTATTTAGAGAAATAAGACATGGAAGCTAAGTTTTCGGCGCTGGAAAAGACACTAAAGCCGAGATGTCAGTTCAGGACCAATGATTCTTTAGATTTTATCAAGGATTTCTAAATATATAGAATTAACACCACACCATATGTGGCAGCATTGTTCGACACATAAAAACAATTTTCTTAGCAGCAGATTTAACACTTGATTCTATAAAATCTTTCCTCTTCAAGTCAACAGAAAAACCTTTGGCGCGAGAAGGCTCAACGAATCTGGCTGTTAAACTATCAGCCATGATAAGAGAAGGCAGAAAGAAATCTTTCAGATAAATTATAGAGAGCAGTTTCGTTTTGGGAGTGTTTAAGCCATTCTTTACAACAATTAACAACCTAATGTAGGTCATTTTAAGATCAGCTGCTAATTTGACCTTCCTGAACCGATCAGATTTACCGTTAAGAGAGGAGTAAATATCTGTGTCATCAGCAGAGATACCAAGTTGTGAACTGATGCCATCACGAAGGTCGTTCATGAAAATTATCAACAACGTATACCAAGGATAGAGCCTTGGGGCACGCCTGCATTAATGCAAAAGATCTAGAATAGTAGCCGTTTAAGATGATTTCGTGTTTCGATAAGAAAAACTGAAATAGTTCAAAATTCGTCTAGAAATACCATAACTTATCAACTTGTGAAGGAAACCAGTATGCCATACCCTTTCAAATGCCTTTGAGATATCCAAAGCAATAACCGGAATTTCCCCATTCTTATCTAAACCTTGATAGATACTTTCAGCAATAATCGGGAATACGATATCAGTTGATTTAGAGAAGTGAAATCCATTATGTTTATAAGAAATAAGACCCGGCAAAGTGAGATGCTTAACTAATTCAGACTTAGTCATAGCATCTAGTACTTTGCCAAAAAGAGGTAAAATACCAATAGGCTGAAGTATTTGACTGTTCGCCAAGTCCTTAAAGACTGGAACTATAGAAGAGGATTTCCAACAAGCAGGAAAACAGGAATCAGCAAGGCATTCATTGTAGAGTTTAGAACGAACAGGAGCCAGTACCGGAGCACATTTCTTAAAGACTATTTCCTAGATCCCATCAAGTCAATTTGCTTTGTGGGGATCCAGTTTAGAGATGTTGGAGCCATGAACAGAATTATATTCATATGACTCAATAGAGATTCAGTTCTAAGTGGAAAGTCGGACAATGGTATTCCGGATAATTCAAATGTAGAATTTGAAGAGAGACATGCTGGTTTATCAGTAGATTTTTAACACCTCAAATTGAGTGGAGAAATGATGGATAGAAGGCTTACTCTTTCTTAACACTCTATTACAGAGTTACCAGTAGTCACGAGAGCCAAACTTGCTACAGTCTATGCGGTGGTACATTCTATCAGCAAACAAAATCTTAGCCCCTTTCAGGATATTATTACGAGCAGACTCAAATAGGTGCCTGTTTTAATCGGAACTATCACGCTGGAACATCTGGAAGAAGTGTTCCGTGTGGGTTATATCGGCTGAATAGGCTGGTGTAAACCAAGAAGATTAAGCAGAGGTTTTTTTTGTAATGATTCAGCAAAATGGCTAGATTAAATCAGAGAAGACTAACATATTTAGATATCTTATTTTTGGCTATAGCAGTTTATCCCTGCAGTCAAAGGTGATCACCTCTTTTCTTAAGTTCTTACTATTATTAATTTTTGGGGGAATTATTCATGTACCCCCCGCCCTTTCACAGACTTGGTCTTTCCACCTTCCCTTTTCGAAAGTGTCTTGAAAAACCCACCTTCTGATAAGAAACGATCTGCTACCTTCCATCTCCAGTGCAAGGAAAAAACTCTAGCATAGTAAAATTTTACAGACATTAAAGTCAAAAAACTAAAAATGCCCCCTGAATATTATATACAGGGTGACTGAAAAAGATGGACTCTCCCGTCTTGTACAAATTATACTTAGACGGGAGAGTCCATCATATATAAAAATAGGGAGTTACTTTTCAATCACTCTGTATCTCTGTGTATGTCTGAAAAACTTTGACTTTGTTTACCTGTGTGTGTGTCTACATCTGTGTGTGTCGGTTTCTCTGTACAGGTGCGAGCGTGTCTGCATTTTTGTATCTTTGCGTATTTTTCGCATCTGTGTGTCTGTGTGTGCATTTTAACCAGTATGTGTCTATATTTTATGTGTTTTTGGTTGTGGGTGTGTCTGTTTGTGCGTACATATATTTGTCTGCATCTCTGTATGTGTTTGTGTTTTTATGTTTGTGTGTATTGCAAATTCAAGCAGGAAGGTGGCTAAGCCTACATATTTCATCTTAGACTAATTCTAGACCATAGCTAGACTTAACTATTTATATTATAGTATAATTCCTTGAAAGTAGAACTTTTTTAACTAATAAACATTAAAATTAAAAGACAAACCAAAACCTGTTTCAACGAGACTCAAACGAGAACGTAATTTCATTTTTATTTCCTTTATAATTTTTGGAAGAAATTGAGGTTAAATATTTTCCAAGGTTTTATGTAGTTAAGTAATGTCAACAATACGAGATTACCTGGTGTTGGTACCAAATCGAATCTGCCTTGAATTTCTGGTTAGAATCGGTTTGAATGCTTGCCAGCAGCAAACAAGGAGTTTCTGCTTTTGTGATAACAGGAAATATTAAGGTGATGTTTTCCAATGCAAATAGTGTAGCCATGTTATGTACACACCCCGCTGTTGTCACAACGCGTGTTGAGAAATGAAGACGATTGAATGGGTTTGGAGAAAGTAAACCACAGGAGAATAGAAAGGACATGGAATGAGGTGTGTATTTTAAAGGAAATATGAGGGGTGGGGGTCGAAGGAATGAAGGGACATGAAGTAGGAAAAAAGATAGAGTGAGATGAAGTTCGCAGATAATGAAGGCAAATGCAAAGAAAGAAAGAAAGAAAGAAAGAAAGAAAGAAAGAAGAGATACGGTGAGATGAAATTCGGAGATAAGAAATGCAAAGAAAGAAACAAACAAACAAAGAAAAAAGAAAGAAAAGAATGAAAGGCGAGTGACACAAAAACGAAAGAAAGAACCAAAAACAAAAAAAGAAGGAAAGAAAATATGAAAAAGAACAAAAAGAATCACAGAAAAAGAAAGAATGAAAAAACGTAGAAAAAGAAAAGAACGAACGGTAAGAGGCACGATAGATAGATAGATAGATAGATAGATAGATGGATAGATAGATAGATAGATAGATAGATAGATAGATAGATAACACAGAAAAGAAAGGATGAAAGTAAAGAAACGGAACAAAAAAGAAAATAAAGGACGGAAAACGAAAAAGAAAAAACATAAAAGAAAGAAGTCTATGAGTAGACAGAGAAGAAGAAGCATTTATTTACCACAAAAGATGGTAGTTATTGTAAAGAAATGAAGGGAAATAGAAAAAAAAAAGGAAAAATGATATTAAGTATTAAATATGTAAACCATACGGAAAATACAGTGTGAATAAATCGCAAAAGTTGAATAGAAGTTTCGGTAAAATATCCAGAAGAAATCGTCAAGATTAAATAATTGTAACGCAGTCAATTTCAGCAGTGACACTTTGTGTTGAGCCAAGCCTCAATAAGACTTGACACAGTCAAGAAAAAGAGATAAATATAGAATTTTTTTTTTGTTTTATGATACAGAACCTCGGTTGAATGTGAAAAAATGCTTGACTACTTTTAATGAGTATTAGAATAAAAGACGAAAAAAGAAAAGTTAATTAGTTTTAAATAAATTAAATAGGTTCAAGGGTTCTTAAGGATTTGAACTTGAATGTTAACTTGGAAATAACTTATTAACTTAATAAAACTCCGTACAATCCCCCCTTAGACATGTTACACTCGCTATGTCAAGTACAAAGTAATAAATGATTTCCTCAACCAAAGTCAAAGAGTTATTTCCAAAAACAATGAGATTAAGTTGTTTACCAAAAGACATATCCATCGGAATTGTGTCGTTTCTGAAATAGAATAATTTCGGAGAAATGACATTTCCAAAAATCAGTCAGTCGACAAACGGATCATATCGTTTTGTTTGTGATATATTCACCGATGGTTTTATAGCGATTTATTCGGCATAGCTTAGATGGGGAAAATGGCCGAAGGTCTGAAATACCCAGTGAGGATCGCACTCATTACTCAGTCGCAATGGATCTAGCAAGACAAACTTGTTAACCATTACACCAAGTCGATGTCCCGACTGGTGGATTTATAAAAAGAATATTTTTTAGCAAATCGAATTATCTCAACTTGAGCATAGCCACGACTTTATGAGCTTTAGAAGGCTTAAATTAATAGTCAAATCTTACCAATATATTTATATTTACTCAACCCCCCCACCACCACCACAACGAGGTCAGGTTGTGACACAAGGTCGGTTGAATGTTCTCTATCGCCTTAGGTGAATTAACAGGAGATAACTGATAAGTGACATCCATTAAACGTGGCACGTTGAACTAGAACAGTCTACCCTAGTGAACGAAATAAAAAGTTCAGTTCGACATTCCAACCACCTGAAGAAGGCCGGAGCGTACAACGGCCGAAACGTTGTAATAAATATGGCGACAAAGATGAGGACAATAGTCAGAGTAGTCTCCTGTACAGAATGTAGCTAGACCAGTGACCAGAATAGCGATCCCGTCTTCCGCCGTAGCGCCATAATTTAATTAAATAAATTCAAAACAAACTAATATTCAGCGATATTTTGTTTATATCAGCTGCTGCATTAGACAACCTTTGTTTTACTCTTTGTTTGTTGTCTGTTCTACTGCTTGTCTTCATGTATGGAATGGAGATGCGAAAGGAGTATCTGTTTTAAATGTGCCAGACGAAAATGCCATCGGTGTCATTATTTCCTTTTCCTCTACGAAATCTTACTTTCAGTTTATTTTCATCGATACACGTTTTTCAATAATCCTCCGTCGGTTGATTTTTGCAAGTAATCAACAGATTTATATTAATAGCATGCAGATATTATAAGTATTATTATACAGAGTAATTATAAGGCCAACATTTTCACAAATCTAGTCTGTAGCTTAAAGAATCTCTATATTTACACAGGCGTTTACCTACACAGATCCCATATGTGTGACTGTTTTTAATAATGAATAAGACTTCAGGTGAAGTTAATCATCTTTCAATAAGTTTAAGATAATTTCTTGTAGCTGCCATATAAGCACTATCTAAATTAGTCATGCTTTAGTAGATAGTTTAGAAGTTAGAGCTTGGGAGTAGTCGTCACCTTAGAAATAGAGACGGCGTCAATCTGCTGTCCTTTCTCGGCTCTAAGAAAGGTGGAAATTGTCTTAAGCAGATGACCGATTAACTTCTGTACGCGACACGCATGGCTGTTTTCTCTAGCGGTCATCGCGTGGAGATTGCAAGCAACACAGTATAGTGACTGTCAATTTCACGCCTGAAGCAACTTTCAAGTCATGCCTACATCTACAGACGCTATTTAGAACTCTTCTCTATAAATATACATTTTGAACTATGCATATATATCTGTGTATGAGTGCGACATTATATATATTACATCGGAAATAGAAAACGAATAATGCTTCTTTGTCAATGACAGTGGAACAAGAAATATTATATTTATGATCAGTATATGATATCGGGGAGAGCAATACAAATACAGAATAATATACACTTGTGTTTTATAGATTACAAGGAGGAGTCATGGATAGTGGCTCGGATTGAGGAACCAGAGAGCAGAGTTCAAATTCCAGTCGGGTCCCTTGTATTCACTTATGTGCTAATACCTTTGGAAAGGTGTGAATCCTCTTCTTCTCCCCTCACCTATGGGTAAATAGCAGGACAGACGAGATTCTATAGCCTTGGGTGGTAACCGATCTAAGAGAAGGAAAAACTTTTAATTTAAAACGGCCTGGAGAGGGTTGGGCTCCGTCAGGATATCTTGCCCAAGAAAACGCCAGTTCTACAGCGGCTGAACTATACGTGGTGCCCCTACAACCCTGATAGGTCATGGGATTCACGATCGCGCGATTTATAGATTACACAGCATCATCTGGCACAATTACCTATTTGAACTACTAGGAAAACTCACATATTTTAGGATAATGCAGAACTTATACTGGAACCAAACTGCTTTGCAAGTATAGAAAACGAATCGAACACGATTTGTTCCACTTCAATAGCAAAGTTATCCAGGAATTATATCGACGAATGTAATATTAACTCTGTGTTAATCAGATGGAGTGTTTTGCCATTCCCAATCTTTTTAAGTACCCATAATTCCTAGTTGGCAAATTGTTTCTTTTACTTCATTCCACTACTCTCCAGACTCAATGAGGGTGTGTAGCACGCGGTGGGGCACAGTTGTAGCTCAGTTGTCGTGACTGGCACACGTTGCTTTGTCTTCTGTACTGTGTCCTGTCAATCTACCTGACTAACGAAGTTAAGTTTTCAGGATTTTCACAAATTGCAAGAATATAGCAACCGGGAGTGAACCAGAGTGAACTGTAATGACTATTTAAAGAGCACGCGTTGATTTTTCTTTACATTTCAATTCATGGAAATATATTGTGGCTATTTTTGATGAATAAAACATTTGTCTATAATTATATTGGTGTGCATTCAATTTACAACATATGTTTATGCAAGAAATTTATTATAATTTTCATTTCAGTGGATAATTATATCTTCAGTTCAAGTTTTGATTTAATAGATATTGCCTGTTGTTATTCTTTTCAGCAGTAAGACAATATTTTACATAATAGTAACACTATAAGCATTTGCATATATGTAAATACCCCAAGGGATGGATTATCCATTTTCAGAAATCCAAAGATGACTAATGCAGGATTAACAATATTTATCTGATAACAGCATTTCATCTAAAATTTTACTTTAATTGATCACTGACTTTTATAAAATTCTTTTTCTAAATTTAAGTTTTTACTTTCTCTTTTATATCACAATTTTTCTATCTTTTTGTCAATTTCACTCAGGCTTAAGTGTTAGCTATGAAATCAGGGTTCTCTTTTCTTCATATTTAAAAGGATTTTGTCTTGCAACTCTTATTCTCACCTTTGACCTAATAGTTACAATGTCTCACATCATTGCATTGTCTTATTTTTAGTTTAGCTAACATAATATCTTTCTATTCATGGAAATATATTGCGGCTATCATTGATGAATAAAACTTTTCTCTATTATTGCATTCGTGTGTTTCACCTACAATTTACAACATATGTTCATGTAGCAAATTCATTATAATTTTCATTGCAATGAATAATTATACCTTCAGTTCAAGAGTAGAGTTAATATATAGTCTTGTCACCCCTACCAAAAAGTAATAAGAAGAACAAGTAATACAGTAATACAAAACACATGTACTGGATTCATTTTATTCGCTTTCACTGACGCTGTCATACATCGAGAAGGTCTGTATGAACAGCATCATTTTCATGTCAACCGTCTGAAATAGAAACATATTATATAGGGATGACAAAACTTTCGGACCACCCTGCATACTGGAATAGAAATTGCCTGTTATGATGATTTTCTAAGCGTAACTTTGATGTGGAATAAGGCAGATAGTTGGGGTACCCAATGAGGATCGAACTCACTATTCAGTCGTAACTGTTCAAGCTAGACAAGCTCGCTAACCATTACATCTCGTTGAAGTGCCCGGATATTGCTTGTTATATTTTTTTTTCAGCAGTACGACAATATTTGTAACACTATAAGCATTTTCGTATTGGGTTGTGTAAACAGCCCAGGGGACTGTCCATTTTCCGAAATCCGAGGTGACTAACGCAGGGTTAACAATATAAGAATTGGAGATGACGCTGTGTTGATGGCAGACACTGAAAGAAAACTACGAGACCCCGTAGACAAGGTAGTGAAAAGAAATTGAATAAACTAACCATTAACTGCAAGAAAATAGAAATCCTGGTGGTCAGTTAAATAAAACGCAGGGGAAGCTGAGTATAAATTGAAGAAAACAGCATCAAAAATGTACAGAATTTTAAATATCTGTGGGGTATTTCAACAGATGAGGGAAAATGAGGGAGCGAAATCCGAACGGATATTTGGTTAGTGAAATATACCTTCGATAAGTTATAGGAAGTAATATGAAATAGGAAAACAAACACAGGAATGTTGTAATATCAATCCGCAGTAAATGCTTGATAATGTCCACACAGATGAAAAGAAAAATGGAGACAACAGGAATGTGATTCTACAGAAAGATTCTGAGAATTCTATACACGCAGCGCGTAAACGAGGAAGAAACCTTCAGGAAAAAAAACTCTTTTGACACTCACTACCATTAACGTCTTTCTTGTTTTCATTCTCTTTCATCGTTCTCCTGTTTTTTTGTTGTTTTTTTTTATTTATTTCTCTCTCGTCCTTCTTTCTTTCGGCATGCTTTCTTTCATTTTTTGTTTTATCTGTTTTTTTTTGTCTTTCCCCTTTCATTTTCCTTCATTCTTTTTTTTTTCTCTTAGTGTCCTTCATCTCTATGATTTCTCTCAATGTTCTTTATTATGTTTCTCTCGTATCGCCATTTTTTCTTTCATCATCCTTCATCCTTCTTTCTTTAACTCTCTCATATTTTTCACTCGTTGTCCTTTTCTTTTTACTTTTCTCTCATCTGAAATATTAATTTCACTTCACTCAACCGTCCTTCATATATATATATATATATATATATATATATATATATATATATATATATATATAGTGGGTAGCAAAAGTATTTAACACATTGGTTTTTCTTACATATCTCAAAAAATAACAGATCAATTTCAACGAAATATTTAAATGAACATTGCCGTTCAAAACATAGAAGGAAAATTTAAAACCACTGTTTTGAGAAACATTTATTAACAATAAATAAAATAACACATATGCAAAAGTATTTAACACGCTTTACTAATATTTAGTACAGTAGCCTCTGTTCGTCTTCACAGCCTCCAGTCGTTACCAGTAGTCTTCAACTAGTTTCTTGGAGGTACTTTTTCGTACTTTGACCCATTCTTCTTCACAAATTTTCTTCAATTTGTTTAAATTCGATGGATTTCTTTTATGAACTTGTAACTTCAATAGTTTCCACAAATTTTCGATTGGATTTAAATCCGGTGACCGGCTTGGCCATTCCAGGACATTAATGTCATTTTTATTAAATCAATTCTTAGTTGTTTTAGCAGTATGCTTCGGGTCATTGTCTTGCTGAAATACAAAATCATGACCATGTCCCAAAGATGTGGCACTGTTCAAGAGTTGAGTTGACAAAATTTGAGTGTATTTTGCAGCATTCGTTGTTCCTTCAATCATTTTCATTTTTCCTACTCCATTTGAGGAAAAACAATCCCACATCATAATATTTCCACCCCCATGTTTGACTGTAGGGATGGTATTTGCTGGCTCGTATTCTGCTCCTTTTTTCCTCCATACATGAGTGCGCATGTTTCGTCCGTAAAGCTCAATTTTCGTTTCGTCTGACCAAATTACTTTCTCCCAGAAATCATTAGATTCAATTTCATATTTCTTTACAAAATTCAAACGGGCTTGTACATGTCGGTGTTTCAGTAATGGAGTCTTTCTCGGTGATCTTGAAGTGAGACCTGCACGATTCAGTGATCTTTTAATTGTATCTTTACTAACTTCAATTCCGGCATTTTTTTGGAAATCATTCTGAATTTCTCGACGAGTTGAAAATGGATTTTTTCTTCACAGTACGGGAAATGTATTGCTCATTAGCCTCATTTAAGATAAGGGGACGACCACTCCTTTGAATGTTTTCAATAGTATCATTTTTTTCCATTTTCAAACAACAGCACCAACTGTACTCACAAGCAAATTCAAATCTTGAGCGATTTTTTTATATCCCTTAACATCTTTGTGATTCTTTATGATCTTCTTGCGCATGTCGTTCGACAATTCTTTTGTTTTCACCATTTACTTGCAGTAGTGGCAACAGAATAGCTGCAGTGTCTCAGAGCTGTTATCTAATAGCCAGTTGAGTGACGTGCAGTGCTGTCATTGGTCGACATATCACATCATATCAATATGGGTAGGAATCAGGACGTCACGTCTCTTCTAGCATAATATTTGCATTGGTGTTAAATACTTCTGCATATGGGTTATTTTATTTATTGTTAATAAATGTTTCTCAAAACTGTGGTTTTAAATTTTCGTTCTATGCTTTGATCGACAATGTTCGTTTAAATATTTCCTATAAGTTTCTTTGAAATTGATCTGTTATTTTTTGAGATATGTAAGAAAAACCAATGTGTTAACTACTTTTGCTACCCACTGTATATATATATATATATATATATATATATATATATATATATATATATATATATATATATATATATTTTGTTTGCCTATATTTCGTCTTCCACTCTCTCAATCACCTTATCCATTCTGAAAAATATATATCCCCTTCACCCCCGCCCCAGTCATCAATTTAAATCTGCCTCCTCAAACATATGTGTGTATAAATGCTTCTTATGCCTGGGATATTTTCAACTCATTTTTGTATGAAAATGGTGGATCTGAGGAATTAGGATCTAATTTCGATCCTAGTGAAATAAATTATAATCATCATGAAACCTTAAAGTTGTCAATTTCTTAATAATAATATATATTATATATATATATATATATATATATATATATATATATATATATATGTGTGTGTGTGTGTGTGTGTGTGTGTGTGTGTGTGTGTGTGCGATAGCGCGCGCGTCTATGTCAATTTCGCTGCCGAAACAAGACTAGGTTTCTTGTCAAAATTCAATTACCTATATCGGACATACTGTCACCTCCTTCAGTAAACGCCTCACGTGTCACTTATCAGAGCAAAGTGCTAAAAAAAACACAACTTACAAAAATTCTTAAGAAAAATTCTGGTCGAAATCACTAAAATTCTATATAAATCACATTACATATATATAAGTAACATCTCGCTAAAAAAAAGAGGTCCTGTATATTAAACATCCATCCCTCTATCAACCTCACCTTATTTAACAGTGGGAATAGTGCGAAGCGAAGCCTCGGAATAAACCCTGCTACTAGTATTCAAAACAACGCAAAAATACTTTTAAAATACGAAAAGAAATTAACAACACCCCCCCAAAATTCCCTTGAAAATGGCTAAGAAAGTGATCGAAAGCACTTGGGACAATAGACAATACGGATAATTTCTTACTCCCATTTAACGTAAAATATAAAAAACGCTAGAAACACTTTATAAAATTTTCCGTGTCTGCCATATTTAACGAAAAAGAAAGTTTGCTTCCCAAAGATATATATATATATATATATATATATATATATATATGTGTGTGTGTGTGTGTGTGTGTGTGTGTGTGTGTGTGTGTGTGTGTGTCTGTGTGTGTGTGTGTATAAGGAAGAGGTTATATTTGTTCCAACGAGAGAAAATTTAGCGAATACACAATACGGGGGGGTCACAAAATGCAACAAAAAAGATCTGGGGTTTGTGATATCATTATAGAAATAAATACCTGTACTTTTGAAAACCCCACAACAACATTCTGTTTTATGCACTCAAATGCACAAAATGCAACAAGTCATATATAAGTATCACCCAAGCACTAAACAACTTAGTTTCCCTTGACAAATACAACATCAAATTACTAATCATCAGAAAACTCTCTGTATCACAACACATCTACAAATGTAATCAAGTTAAATTTAAAATTATGCCAACAATTATTCATACCTACAAGTACAAGAAAAAATAAACAAATTTAAAACCAGCACTACATAGATCTTAACCCCACACACATAAGCACACAGCATTCACACATAATGACCAAATACACTGCTCGGACCACACACACACACACACACACACACACACACACACCCACAAGTATCTATGGAGAACGAATATATATACGCATACTAGCAAAAACAAACACAATAGACTACGCACAAGTAAACACACGAATCCTACGCAATTTATGAAGCGTGTAGATAGATAGATAGATAGATAGATAGATAGATAGATATGTATACTAATTTCTTATAATAAGACAGTATATGTATATATATGGAAAAGGAATATGCATACACATGCTAACAAAAAAAAACACACACACACAATACACAAAAATGAAGATAGGTCTAAGAAGATACAGGGGCCATAAAAAGATAAGAACGAAGACCGCCCCGCTTCCTTCACCCTTTCTCTGACCAATTGTTTTATTACCCATTCGAACAGAAGAATAATTTCGCCACCAGTCCACGAAAAACATTTGGGTTACTACTACAGACAAAAGATAATGGCTAAACATCGAAAACATAAAGAAATTTATTCCTTTAATAATATTTAATAATATGTGAAAATAACTACTCTTTGCCTGTTGAAAAGACAGAAAACGTATGTAATAAAAGTATGGAAAATAAAGTATAATATATATATATTTTTTTAAAAATCCACAACATAACCGGTTTGTCTCTTTATATATATATATATATATATATATATATATATATATATATATATATATATATATATATATATATATATATATATATATATATAATTATTTATTTAAAATATGATTCAACATGCTACATAAGGGTCTCATGTTTCAAAACAAGAGTCGAAGACTCCAATATAATTATTTGAATTAAATTGAATTAAAGTAAGCTCTGTTCCATCTTCAAGCGAAATTTTTTTGGAATAACTTATTTCTCATAAAATAAGTTATTCCAAAACAAATTTCGCTTGTGGATGGAACAGAGCTTACTTTATTCAATTTAATTCAAATAATTATATTGAAATTTTCGGCTCTTGTTTTGAAACATGAGAACTCTTATGTAGCATGTTGAAATCATATTTTAAATAAATAATTATATTTATGCTCTACTTTTGTATCAGGCACTATTTTTTTTAAAATAATAACTAAAATACTAAAGAACTTTGGATTATTTACCTAACGAGTTCTTTCCTATTTTCTATATATTTTCACACACTCACACACACACACACACACACACACACACACACACATATATATATATATATCTGAAACACGTGTAGCAAAATTATGGAAAATAAAGCATAATATATTTTTTTTTAAATCCACATTACAACCAAAAACAGTTGCGGTTTCTCTCTTCTTTTAATATACACACTTTTCTCTCGTTGGAAATAATATAGCCTCTTCTCAATATATATATATATATATATATATATATATATATATATATATATATATATATTTAAAAAAAAAACAGACCAAGTTAAGGTTCCATGTAATAAATTATTTAACCACAGCCCTTTTAAAGGACTGCGGATCATCAGACTTTACTTCCAAACAAAAAATGAAAAGAAAATTTTATATATATATATTGGATACCTGTTGTCAGTTGGCAGTTGGAACTAATATAGCCTCTTCTCTTTATATATATATATATATATATATATATATATATATATATATATATATATATTGGATACCTGTTGTCAATTGATATTGAGTAATCAGTAAGTTAGGTAAGCGAAGCAGTGCTGCTTAGTTAGATTTTCAAGTGTTGCCCCACTTTAAAGTCTTCTACAAGAAGTTGAATTCAGAATCCCTGATATTCGGAGATGTTGGTAAAGCATTGGATGTGGTAGATTTGGTCAAATTCTGGAAACGTTACAAAAACAGAAACAAATTAAAGAATTACGTAAGAATTTTTATTTCGATAAAAATCATCTTTTATTTCATTTGAACATGTTTTCATTTTGTTTCCTTTTTATTTTTTATCGGCATCAAGCCCAGAAGAAAAATTAAACATTCATCTTTGCCCGTTTTTCTCAGTGTACAAATTTAAATGAAATACCTTGCCAAACTATTTGACAGTTTGATACATTTATTGAAAAGGCCTATCGTAATTATTCTAGGCAAATCTATTTTTGTGTTAAGTTTCTAAGTACAAAATTGTTACAACATATCGTAACTTTTTTCAAGATCTGAACCGCCAAATCACACTTCCGTGTAGAGTTTATGCTTTGGGGTCAAACTTACTATATGCAGATGCGTCTTATATGCTTCAACATATAATTATATTTTAATTTGTATTTCTCTTTTCTACTTTGGTTAAATATGTATCTGATCACTCTAGTATATATCTACCTGAGTTCATTCCCTTAACCACTCATAAATTATCTTATTTTCTCGTTTATATATATATATATATATATATATATATATATATATATGATTATCGATAACTATGGACAAATGCGCTACGTCATGTCAAAAGGACTGTTTTTCCCATGACTCAATCTTCGATAATGTTTATTGTTTTAAAAAGCGATGATTGGAATTGGAATAAAACCTAAACACATGATGAAAGTGAATTTATATATTTTTTGTTCTTGAGAATTTACAACAACAATAATAAACGCTATTTATTTCTTAATTTTTTTATTTACAAGAATAATTGTATATATCCAACATTCTAAACACTAATACAATTAGGACTAATGCCATGTGATATCTATCTTTTACTAATATATAAAAAATAATTGTGAAAACCAATTTTATTCATAAATTTCTAAACATTTAGTAAATTATAAATATATGTGAACCAACTATGAAGAAATCCTTATTATTTACCATTTTATAAAGTTTGAATCAATAGACAATTAACTTATTTTTTGCCAACCATTTGGAAAAATAATATAATAAATACATACTGTAAATAAACAATCTAATAAATAAACAAATTTATTATTATTTTTGTTGTATATTCTCAAGAATGAATAAAATGCACAAATTCGCTTTCATGTTTAGGTTTTACTCCAATTCCAATCATCGTTTTTTAAAATAATAAACATTATCAAAGAATGCAGATGGTTAAAAAAAGCGGTGTCATTGGAAAAAAAATGTCTTCTTGCGGAAACGTTTATCTATGTTCGCCATATTTTGATATTTATGATAAATTCACTTCTGATTCATATAAACAAGCTTCAATTTTTTTCAAAAATAATTTATCGTTCAGCGAATTAACTCGTCAACTTACCTGTTAGCCTTTTTCTCAACGCTATCAAATTCCATACTGTATAACTTTTCTGTGGTCTGTCTACTGAATTAATCTTTCAATCCAGGATACTAAATGATGATTTTTAAAACGTTCAGAAACTCTTCACTGTTCCTCACTCTATAATTCTCGGTAACTTCATTTACTACCCAAATCTACAATACTTCGTAGAAATCTCTATTTTGTTCAATACTTCGTAGAAATCTCTATTATGTTCAATACTTCGTAGAAATATCTATCTACTCTGCGTTTTAATTGACTAAACAGAATTATTTTAAGCAGTCAAACGTTTCCATTTTATGTTCTAATTAAGAAAGTAAAAACAGGCTTAAGCGTAAATTTCATTAATTTACAGTCACATATTTCACGCCTCCCTCACATCATTGGTCTTTCCCCACACTGAACACTCGCGCGCCAATCACAACGGCGTTTCTTTTGCGAGAAAGCACTTCCGGATGGACATTTGATGCGCGCCACAACTCGACCATGATTACACTTGTAGAATCGACCGCAGTGTTTCATGTCGGCCACGTCACCATTCGAAGTTCCAGTGCACGGTTTGTCAATGGTCGGACTAGCAGTCGCTACAATGCAAAGAAAATAAAAGAAAATAATAAGTAATTAAACATGAGATAAATAGAGCAAGAACTTAATGAAAGACTTTGTTATGGAGCATTCCTAAGTAATTTTTATCGTCGGACAAAGACTTCCGGAAGTTAACCTATGCCACCATGATGTAATATTTTGCTTGCATTAACACAGTTTTTCTACTTCACACAAGATAGTCTGATACGTTGACATTTAGCTGAGAAATATGCACAAATATTACTTGAGTCAGCCCACGAAATCACCTTGACGACTGCTGGATTTAATAATTAAGTTTTATACCCTCTTTGGTCAAATTAACTCCTACTAAGCTGCGATGCTGAAACTAATTAAGCCATTACTACAGGTTGTCCAAATTTTTAAAGAGGGATTTTTTTAATCATTTCACCCCAAGTAAGGTGATAATGCCACTAGAACAGGGATTACAGGAAGTGAAAGCGAAAGATAACGAGAAGACTGATAATAGGGAGGATTGCGGAAAGGAAAAAGGTTTAAAAAAAAGACAGAAGATGGCGATGGATGTTGAATTAAATTTTTTGAATATTGCAGTTGAATATTGCAATAAGAAATCGAAACTGAGTTCCACAGCCGAGAAGTGCGAGAAAAGAAACTGTTAGAGTAGAAATGACGGTTGCATTTAGCTGTTTCAATAGTATAAGGTTGGGACCTAATTACCAATCTAGTAGCACACTTAAATTCATGCATTAGGAGAACCAGGGAAGAAAAGCTTGTCGAAGTAGTTGCCATGAAAATATTTTTAGAAAAGACAGAGGGAAGCCCCGTCACGTCTCTGAGAAAGTAACTAGAGATGAGGTGCCTGGTCACTTACATAAAATTTTAATTCTCAACTCTAATGTTACTCTTAACGGGCAAGGTACATTACGCATAAAGAGATAAAAAGTTAAGCAAACTTCATAGGGTAATTTTGTTATCATTGTAATTATTAACACAGTGAAATTTTGAAAAAAATCATTCATTCTTTTTATCTTAATGATGACTATAGAGCCATCGCTGTACAATTATTAAGTCGATTATTCTTGAAAGACCAAAGCAAAATAAAACTTCACTCAAGTGAGTTAATTTAAATAGAATGTTGAACTGCCATGTAAATTCTAGGTAAAGAGCAATCTATTCACAGACGAGGAAAATGTTTAATATGACAGAGATGTGGTTCTACCGACAAATGCTAAGAATACCATGGACAAAACATGTGAGTAATGAGGAAGCCTCAAGGAAAACAGGAATAAAGAAATTAATATTTACAATGATAAGATTTTGAAACTTTTGGGACACACAATGAAGAAAGATGGCCTGGAGAATTTAATGCACACAGGAGCACGTGAAGGCAAGAGAAACAGGAGGAAGCAGCAAATCAGTCAGTTATACACGCATGGGTTATCATGTACATTTGGATACAAGACTGACGAGGCAGATTTTTTTTCCACTGTAGGTGGCCATTTCTGCGATAAACCAGCTGCCATAGAAAGGCTAGAGAACCCGGTCCTGCTATTTACCCATAGCTGGGATTCATACCTTTCCTACTTAAGTAAATGCAATTGATTCGAATGAAATTCGAACTCGGCTCATCCGATTCCTGATTCCGAGCCGTTATCCATTACTCCACCGTGCCTCCGTGCAGTAATTTTCAGTGAATAAATTTGAGAACAAGGAGAAATATGAATAATAAAGAGATGAAAATAATTTAGAACAACAAAAGACAAGAAGCTGTGGAGAGCCACGATATCCTGCATGCTAAAGAGACACGACAATTAAAAAAATGAAAACTTTTAATACGCCTATAATCAGCAGTAATACACTTGGTTTCTTGGTTTTTCATATTTTTTTCGTTTTTTTTCCTGTTCTTTTTTCTTTCTTCCTTTTTTCTTTTTCTTCTTTTTTCTTTTTTTCATCTTTTTTCTTTTTTCTTTTTTCTTTTTTCTCTTTTTCTTTTTTTTCTTTTTCTTCTTTTTCTTTTTTTTTTTTTTTTTTTTTGCTTTTTTTTTTTTTTTTTTTTCTTTTTCTTTTTTTTTTTTTTTTTCTTTTCTTTTTTTTTTTTTTTTTCTTCTTTTTCTTTTTTTCTTCTTTCTCTTTTTAAGACATTATTGAGCTTCATTTTTCTGCTGGAAATTTCGAAGAAATAAAAGCCGTTACTTTCGTCGAATTTTATAAATGATACCAATTTCTGTAAATTTTACAAAAAATATCGATTTTGTTTAAAACCTTTAAAATGAAAGAAAAGATGGAAAATACTTTTTTTTTTCAGTTTCCAAGGAAACAGTAGATTCAATTGTCTTTTCTTGCAAAGGAGAGGGGCAAAATAATCCTGTAAAATTTCAAAGAAATAATTTTTCAAAGAAGTATTTTAAAATACAAAAGATCTATGAAAATGATTTAAGGCATTTTAGTTGGAACAAATTGCTTCGATTATAAACGAAAGATTTTTTTTTCTGCTCGATTCGAGAAAGGAATATAAAAAAATAATATTTTAAAAATTTTGCAACGTAAGTGCAATAACAATCTAAATAAACCTAAAATCGTAAATTCCTAAAATAACAGATATATTGGCTTACATACATGCATAAATAACAGCTGACCACTCGTATTCTACTAGAGCGGTTAGCCAATCCCTATTGCAGACTCTCGCTCAGGCACATTTTTGTTTGTTTCACACACACAGGGCCAACATGTGGTCTATAATGCAACTACGCTGAGCAGACCTTGATTACAGTTTCTAGGAGAGAGCGTGTTATCTAGAATGAACAACGCCAGCACACTCAAATCCTCGGTCACGATGACTTGTGACTTCGTGCTTGCACAGCTATCGGCGGCCTCCGAGTGTTCCGTCTACACAATTTCACTCACAAGGCATTGATCAGCCCATGCTATGGCTTTCAAGGACTTCTCAAAGGTGCTTCAAGCTCGGACCGCCCCCACCTCTAGAACGATAACGTTAAGAAATCTTCATCCTGACAAATTGACCGTTATGAGATTCGAACTAGGGTCTCATGGTCAGAAAGTGAACGTTGTAACCACCCGGACACGCGCCCATATACATACATACATGTATAGCTGGCCACACGTATTCGAGGATACTTGCCTACTAGGTCGGCTAGCCAATTCCTATTGCAGACGCTTGCTCAGGTGCATTTGTGTTTATTCAACATCCACAGAGCCCACCTGTGGTTTAGACTGCAACTATGCTGAAGCAGACCTTAGTTACAGTTTTTTGGAAAGAGCGTGTCATCTAGCATGATCAACAATTTGAACAAGGCCAGCACGCTCAAACTCTCAGCCACGATGACTTGTGACTTCGTGCTAGCATATACATACATACATACATACATACATACACATACATACATAATACATACACATACATATATAATACATAAAAACATATATAATACATAAAAACATAGTGGACATGCAGCGATAATTCTTATCTACTGTCTGGGCTTACGGACACATCACGCTGAAACAGCAGTTGCTGTACAATCTCTGAAGTTAAGCAACATCGGGCCTGATTTGTAGCTAGATGGGTGACCGCCTTGGAATACCAGGTGCTGTGAGCTTGGGTGTGCGGTTGGCGTAATGGATAATGGCTCTGAATTGTTAATAGGAGAGCCGAGTTTCGGTTCCAGTTGGTTCCGTTATATTCACACAAATACACTTAGGAAAGCAATAAATTCACATCTTTCCCCCCAACTATGGGTTAATTAGTAAGCTATGTACCACTAAATCATTATTATCTCCGATAAAATTCTTAAAATCCTAAAAATATATTTCCTGATATTAAATAACCCGCATAAGCCGTAGAAAATGAATCCATTAATCAATCAACCTACTAAGAAGATATTACCCCTAAGACGCAAGAGTCTCCTGGGAGTGAAAGTGAATGAGAAGCTAAGACCCCATCCTAAACAGGAAACAATAAAACTCTACTCCTTTTCAAAAGACCAGGGGTGATTGTGTTTATGCTTCAAACGGAAAATTAAATATATATTAAAAGTTGTTTGTCGGTTCATGTGTAAGCGAGTGCAAATATTGCGTAACTCTGTGATATTAAATAGATGTGGTTCTCTCATTTATGTCTACCAGACATCTTTTTCCACTTCTGCGTTCTTGCTTAATTGAGATAACTTATTTGTACATCCAGCCTTAAAAATCAAATCTTGAAGAAATAATTTTTTGTTAGTCATTCCCAGTCTGGTATTTTGTGATGTTTATAAATAAGCTATTGCTTTACGGTCGACTTGTAAAAACTAAGATACTTAATTATTTAAATAAAGACATTTCTGTTCCGAAAGTGGTAACTACTTTAGCATTTAAATCACAGTAAAATAAAAGTAAACAATGTATAAAGGGATGTAAACAATGTTGATTTTTAATAGGATATTTTGAAATCTCTCTAAAGTTCCAGGTATAAAGATAAATTTTGAAGGCTCCTTAAAGCCTCTAATCTGCCGGTCAGAGGTTTTGAGGTGCATTAAATAACTCTTAATTGCTGCTGTTCCCATGTCTACTCTATGCCGGAGTGGCAACACCTGTTTGGGTCCTATCTATGGGCAAATAGATAAACTCAAACAAAACCAAAACACAATGAAAGTATAAAAATACTTTCTTATAGCAAAATATCAGCAATGTATTTTCTGTAAAACAAAAAAAATACATGACCAACAATACATTTTATCTGTATTTGAAAGCATCCAATTGCGTTCAAAACATATTTTGTTGAAGCCATAAAATTGTTCTGAAAATATTTAGATTTCAGCATTAAATAACCCATAGAGGCTGATATCCTGCTAAACAAAATCAAACAACCATCCAAAAATTCAAAATCAACCAACCAAATTTATAAATCATTATATCCCATATATATGAAACAAGCGATTGAGTCAGTTATGTGTCATGCGTGATACACGCTTAGGCGATCATGTATCTTTCGATACATGACTGACGAGGCATATTTTTCCCGAAGTATGTTGCCATGTCTTTCTGCGGAAACCAGATGCCATACAAGGCTACAGAACCCGGTCTGTCCTGCAGAGAGAAGAAGATTCATACCTTTCCCAAGGGTATTAGCGCGTAAGTGAATGTAATGGATTCGACTAGAATTTGAACTCGGCTCTCCGGTTCTTCAATCTGTGCCGCTTATCCACTACACCACCCCCGACTAAAAAAAATGGATTAAAAAAAATCAGTCTGCTATAAATACGACAATTTTGCTAATACCATATCAGTGGTGTAGTAAGAGCAAAGCGACAGATGGCAATGAGTTTAGTGACCAGATCATATTCACGATAAATATTTTGTGACTTTTGAAATTAGAATGCAATAGAAATCTCAGAATGGTATTGATCTGACGTAGCCCGAAGAAGTGACCAAAGGGAATTTTAATCAGAAGCTTTTTGTCTCCTTTGAAATGAATGAATAATTTCTAATGTTATTCAGAAAATTCACTTATTTTTAGAAGAATCGGACTGTACAAATCAGATCGCTGGTTTAAAAAAGCACAAGAATAACTGTTTCTTAAAGAAAAGGCAAAAGACATCCACCAGAAAGCAACAAATAAATGCCTAAATAAGTAAAAATAACAATAAATAAATTCAGTTGTTTCTCCATTTTAAGTTCTTTTTATTGTAATTTATTTTTTAGAATGAAAGCACCTGAAAGAAATTCCAATATATGCCCGATTCTTTTCATAGGATTTAACTAGTTAAAAAAAAAATGATACTACACTGAATCAAAATTTTTACCTAATCTCATATTGGTACATTTTTAACAATTAACTTTTTGATCTCTTAGTTAAAGAAAAAAATAATTATTTATTTTAACTAACCTGATATTTAAATCATTTAAAATTTAACATTTTCAGACATTCAACAGTTAAATATCACCAAAAAATCCCTTTTAAATATTATTTAAGTATAAGTTTTTATCTGGCCTCATATTTTAATAAAATGTATTTAAAGAAGACCACTCTAATGAAATTCCAAAAAGTCAGTAAATATATATAATAAAATGAGCAAGAATTTCATTCTCTGGATTGATAGGAGTAGATAGGTTCACCTATCACTCGGCCAGTACTCCTTAAATGTTCATTGAACAGGAGTAGAGGTCTCCTCCTTGTTTCCAGTTGAGGATACTGTTTACCTTTTGCTTTCTTCCTTCCGTGACTCTAATGATGTAACTGTCCAAACTTTTTGATGATCTGACTGATCATTCGTTGTCACTTCTCATTGTGAGGACGGTGGACTGGCAATTTTTTAGGCGCTGCACTCCGATTGATAGTAACGTGCCAAAACTCTTGTCAGCAGCTGCATTATATCGAGATTATTAGAGTGCGTTGTCGCGCATGGATAGATATCCCTGCATATACTTCTGGTGGAAAAGCCCGAGGCTAAATTATGCCTTAGCCACCTTCTGACCAGTTTGTATTGTCATAGATAATTATTTGGCCTTTTTCACCTGTATACAATCTTGTTCGATTACAGTTCTATCTCCTTTTCTTTTTCTCATATTCTCTCACATTTAGTAACCCCCTTACGTCTTAGTGACTTTATTGCCTTGCTTGGGGTGAAATGAGTAAAAGTAAAAAAAAACATTGGTAATCACTGAAATTATTGTCGTATTTCATTCTAATCAAATTTACGTCTTTTCTCTTTGTTTTATTTTTTGTCCTACACTCATTATTTGATTATTTCTATGCACTTGTAACATGATTAACATTTCATAATTGTCAATTAATCAGGAAATTCAAAAATTTTCTTTGAAATTCATGCTTAATTATATAAAGTTAGTGCCTATCGGCTCCATTACAAATATTACATTTTAAGACTTGAGCATTTTAAAAATATGGCCTCCAAATTAGTGCTTTAACTCCAAAATGTTTTTTTTTCTTTTGGCAACGCAAATAAAGTGAACGAATTAAGTGTTAACTACACACAATTTTTATAATGCATGTTTTTGTTTTTTGTTCATGTTTAAGATGTAAAATAAAATTAAATAACACATGTTTTCATTATGCTTTGATTTTAAATACATTATTGCTTTATGAGTCTACTGTAAAATAGGTATTTGTACTGGATTAGCCCGCAACTAACTGTTCGGATTAAAACTATCCGATACTCACATTATCTTCTTTTTTAAACTCTGACAATATAGTTTGAAGTTAAGATTCTACAAGTCATAAAGGAACAGTTATCATCATTTTGGGTATAAATGAAGCCATTTATAATGTCTTTGCTTATTTGAAAACACAATGGGATGAACTGCGTCAGGCGCTTAATATTTCTGTCAAGAATGAATCAGAAATACAGGAAAGTATTGAGAAGAAGCGATAGGCAAAAAGTGTCTGAATTCCTACGACTGTTAGATCAGTTAACTGAGAATGATAACATGGCTGAAAGAAAATGTGGCGCTCATAATATCCGGCTGCGCATGCGTACATTTGGTTTTCTTGTATATTTGTATTATTGGACAAAACTTTATTATCCATAAATCGAGTGCGGAAAGGTCTTCAGGGACAAAAAAAAAGAATTTTAGAGAAACAGCTACTGATGTCGATGTTTTGAAAAAGAAATTGATAGAATCACAAGAAATACGTGAATTGTATAAGAATGAATGTGAAACATCGGTACTGACAATTGAAAGAAGGAAAATGTGCCGTAGATAATGCACAATTGAAAATGCGAAAAACTTTGGATTGACTTTTGAATGGAAAATTTGACACATCATGAAAAATGATAGCAGAACCAAAATATTTTATCGCTAGGGAGATTTCGATTCCCGTTTTGGATTACATTCCACTCCCAGTAATCTCTTAGAGGCATTATCGCCTTGAGTATGGTGAAATGCTTAAAAAGGATAAATTTATTTTTGCGTGCTTGCAGCATTACTCAAGTTATGAATATTTTAAACGGTTCTGAATAAATTTCGTGGAACGATTTGCCAAATTCCACTGGCTAAAGTTTTAGTTACCAAGTTACTTTTGCTACCATGTTTAAAACTTCGAAAAGATATGAATGTCCACAACAAATTATATTGCACATTTCTTAACACAATTCAGTGAAATTTGATGAAAGGGTCTGATATGAATTTTTATAACATTCGATCGGATATAAGTCATAAAAATATGTGTATACCATGAATTTCTATATTACCCCCCCTCTCGCAATTAGGTTTAGTGACTATTGCTTTGGCAAAAAACTATGCAGTCTCAGAGAACCTTTTAGGTCTTTTCTTATTTTCATAAAAATTCATTCTGGTTATTTGAGGTTATTAGGCGACGTTTTAGATTTTTAAACCCTATAAGTAAAGTGTCTACGCGGCCTTATGGGCGTTGAAATGTTTTCCAACATGCAACCTCTTTACCACAAAAGAAACGTCGCAGGCCTATCACTATTTCCATGGCAAATGCTCTGACGATCTACATGTCATTTGTTCCACTAGTTCTATACTTCACAGCTAAGACTTGCCATGCCACAGTCTATGGAACAAGCAATCACCATTCCCTTTGTATTCCATTTGTAAGAAGGAACTTCCACTCGAACATTTCTTCCATTTACCTCTTCATGATACGGGTTAAACGTCATTTTCGCGCATATCCTCAGAAACTGCACTTCTTGCTCTTAGCGCTCATATAACACCCCCTCCAATAACCCTCTAGCTTGAGTGGATCTCAGGATTTGCATTGACGGAACATTATTTTTCTTTTTAAATTACAAAATAAATCAGGTATTTCAAAGTTGAAGGCACAAATGTGCTTTTTCTGAAGGGTGCTAAGAACCCTTGCTATGCCAATTTACTAGTTTTGACATATGCAAATTTTTCAAATGTAGAAAGAACTGCGCATGGCAACGGGGCAAAGAAAAGAGATTTGGCCTGTACAATGCCGAGTATCACCTGGAAATCCCTCCTTGCAGGGATTTCGCATTATTTATCATCAATCAGTTACGTCTCTGTCCTTGGACAGAGTGCGCTCAGGGGCGACTCCGTCAAGAGACAGGGTCGCAACTGAGGAAAATTATACTGAGAGGTGCCTGGACCTGCGGAACAGCTGCCCGAGGCCGCGCCTTCTCATTGCAATAGAGAGGAGGATCGGTGCACGCACCGAGGCCAGCGCAACCGACCGTTGTAGGGGCTCGGAGAATTTTTGTTCCTTGCCCGGATGTACGCGCTCGGGTTCCCCACATTAAACCGACCTTGTGTCACAACCTGACCTCCCGGTGGGGGGTGAAGTAAATACCGCCTCGAAAAAAATCGATATAATGAATGTTATTTTCAATTTTAACCATGTTATACGAGAAAATATCTGCGTTTTGCTCGGGTTAATGGATTCGCATACGAATATACTCACAAATAACTACATTCTTTGGTATCATTCGGCTTTTACATTCATCGGCTACCAGGAATCCCAGCTCACAGGTGTTGTTTTTCGTAGAGAAGAGGGTGCTCTCAGGACATTGCATTGTTGCTACAACTGAGCGATTAGTACAAGCCAAAAACTGAGCACAGTTCTCAGGGTCTGGATTTATTCCATCAGGGTTGACGCAACGAACATCATCTGGATGAAATAAAAGAATAAGAAATATAATCTTACAATGAGGAAAAAAAATATATAAAGAATACGTGAAATCCCATCAACCATTGTTAAACTACTACTGGTGGGGCTCTTTCTGTAAAGAAGCAAGACACTCCCACACAAAATGAGCAAATTAAGGTATGAAGGACTAATGCTTATGTAACTCGACAATAAATAACGTAAAAGAGTTGATCTTTATTTTTTTAAATCATTTCACCCCAAGCAAGGTGGGAACGCCACTAATACGCAGGTGGGGTTGGCTACAGAGAATGAAAATGAGAGAAAAGACTGAGTATAGGGAGGAGATTGAGGAAAGGATGAACGGGATTCAAGAAGATGGTGATTGACGTTAGTTTTAGTTATCAGGGAAACAAGTAAACAGAAGGGAGTTCAACAAGAAAAAGAAAATAAACTGTTGAAATAGAAGTGTGGGTGACATTTAACTATTTCAACTGTAAAAAGGTGGAACCGAGATACCAATCTAGTAGAACTCTTAAATTCATGTAGTCGGTGCAACAGGGAAGAAAGCACGCCAGATCAGTTACCGTGAAAATATTTGCCAGAAAAATAACAGAGAAAAGTCACGTCACGTCGGTGAGAAAGTGACTAATGTCGAGATGCCGAGTCATGAGTGATTTCATTACAGATCCTTGTTTGGATTTAATCAAACCTCGAGATCAATAGCAAGAGCACCAGACCAGATATGGCAGCAGTATCTAATGAATGGGTGAATGGTAGATTTATAAATGTGCAGGATGGACTCTGACGAGAAAAATCTTTCTGGCATGACACAGTGACCGAACTTTCCTTGCAGCAGATGCAGAAATTGATTTGATGTAGTCGTTCCACTTCAAGTCAGTTAAAAACGTGAGGCCAACAAGGAGCAGCGTGTTGCTCTCCAGGAATCTAGCATTAGCCATACTAATGGCAGACAGAAAGGTTTCTCTAGAGCGATTAAATGAGAGCAGTTTTGTTTTGGAAGTATTCAAATTTACAAGTCATTTCTTGCTCCAGGTATCTACAGATTGGAGGGTTTATTTTTTCAAAAGCAGCAGCCAGGTTTATTTTATCAGCTCAGACGGATTTGCTATTGAGACAGGAGTAAATGGTAGTCTCATCTGCATAAATGCTGCTTGGGAACTGATGACATCAAGATCATTGATGAATATCAGAAACAGCATAAGATCCAGGATAGAGCCTTGGGGACACCCCGTTCGTGTAAAAGGATGTGGGAGTGAACACGTTCAAAACGATTTTCATTTCACGATTTAATAGGAATGATTGGATTAAATCAAAAATTCGTTCTATATTACCGTAGCCATGTAGTATACGCAAAAGACCAGCGTGTCAAACCCTGTGAAACAGCATGCCATAAAATCCACAAAACCATCTTACAGAATCAAGTATAAATGCGATTAACGTTTACTTATAGAGTCAATGATAATAAAAAGCATAAACCTAAAATAATAACAATGCATTAAATAATCCAATGACAGTTGATATTTTGTAAAATACTCCACGACGGTCCAACCAATCACCATTGTTGAAAGCAGTTTCTCTGTTTTTCTTCAAGCTCAATACGTCAATTGTTGTGGAAAAAAAAAACAAGATCAAATGTCATAGATAAATATATGTTATCACCACAAATTAATTTCATTCAAAGTGACCAATATATCGGCTAAATTATCCGCAAATTGCGGTTTTAGATAATATACAGGCAATACAACGTAAGATATT